>WBMY01008211.1:253558-378632 GCA_013397315.1 Donacobius atricapilla
ATGTTTTTATTGTGGTGACATAACCCCACGTGTCTGAGCAGAGCTGCACAACAACTGACTCTTCTGAGATTCACTGCTAAGAATACACTGTCAGCTGTCCCCAGTGGCCTGGGACTGGTTCCCGCTGAGCACTCCTCCCTTCCACTGAGGGATGGGAGGGATGGGATGATCCTTGTCCTGAGCCCATGCGCTGTTTACTGTGAGCAAGAGGTATCTCAGTCTGTCTTGCTGTTTCTTTTTGGGGGACAATTTATTTTTAATTTAACTCACAGGAATTTTTTACTCATCGTTGGTTCTTATCTTCCTTGTGAGCATCTCGGGTAGGAGCATTCAGCACTGATTTGGTGTTTCCTAGGCCCATTTCATGTAGAGAGAAATGGAAGAACTTGTCATATGCAAAGGAATAATAGCTATAACCACTTAAGCCACATTATGGGGGCCTTGATTCCTGAAAAAGCAAGTTGTTAAAACTCTTCTTGCCTTAGAAGGCTTCTCCACCCAAAACAGTGAGTACTATTGCCTAGGATGCTTTTTTATTTCCCTCTGTGTCTCTCATTCCTTCTCATCCATACTGCAGTTGCTTGGGAAACTGAGGTTTTTGATCTAGCCTTCCAGCACTGGAAGAGAGGAGCTGCTGCCACTCTGCCTCCTCTTCAGGAGGTCTTTGCTTCTGCTTCTTGGTCTTGAATAAATTAAACCCCCGTAGAATAAGTGGCAAAGAAATTTAAAATGGAGATGTCTGCTGTGTGATCTCATACACATGGGCGAGGATGTTGGGTGATATTTTGCATAGCATGGAATACATTCCTCCACTTCCCTGTAGTGGACAATTTAGTAAATGTAGCAGGGAAGCAAGTCACTCTTGTAGGAAAGCCCGGGAGCTGTTTGTTATGGAGACTCTGCCCAGATTTTATCTTTGCTTTCCTTTTTCCTTTCTGCACATACTTAAATTAATAGAGCCAAAGTTGTAGTACAGAGAGGAAAAGGTTGTGCACCTCACAGGGTAAGGAATTTAAACTGCCAGGCTGAAAGGCTTCTTCTAGCAATGGCTAAAAGAAGATTACTTTGCCTACTTTGACATCACACCCAAGCAATGCTCTGCAATAAAAGCTAATCCAGCTATGGCCACGAAGTTAGGAAACTGGCATTTGCCAACAAGACAATCTCCTTCCAGGGCCCAGTTTTGCCGTGGCAGCTTCCATGGTCTCCAGTAAGAACTGGCAGAGGTCCTTAATCTCTTAAGGAAATACAAAGTGTTTCTTACACAAGTCTTCCTTTTTTTTTTTTTTTAAGATAAACATTATTCAGGTGTTTGTGCAGTCTTTTATATTACTGTAGTAGTTTTCACTGATCTGAATGCAAAACATGTCTTTCCATTGTTTTTCATCTTAACAAGCTGCACTCCTGCACTTAACTCCAGTGCTCAGCATGTTTAAATTACAGCTAACACAACCACTGCCTTCCTTAATTTAACTCTTGATGGCAAAACCAGGTCCAGATTCTTTACAGAGCTCTAAACCCCCCACTTATTTTGTCATTGTTCATGTTTTTGATATGGTAACTAATGAAGCCTCCCTTTAATTATTGCACAGCCACATTTTAAATGTGTCATCAGGGAGAAGGTATGTGGGGACTGAATGGTAAGATCTTTAACAGATCTTTATTATTTTGGATGATGTTGCATCAGAACAGTTGCTAAATCAGTATCAGGTTGTTTCCATGGGCTTTTTATGCAGATGCATTGGAAGCTTTGAACATAATGTGCTTCTAAAAGAAAATAGGTTATATCTGCTTTGAATTAAGGCTGACCTTAAAATGTAATTCTTGGTTAATGGCAGCAGAAGGGAAGGTGTGTCCCAGCTCACCTGCGGCCTGTGGACCCCAAGTCAGTGGCAGAATTTGCTGTCTGACCTTGCCATGTGGTTCCAGCAGAGAGGAGCAATTGTTGGAGGTGTCAGCCCTAGACAGCAGCAGGAAAAGGCAGAGTGGTGGTGCTGTGCTGGGGTGGGAGGGCTGAAAGGGAATCTGGGAGATGGGCTGAAAACAAGGCCTGGACCTCTTGTCCTTGGGGAAAAAGAGTTACACATATGCCTAAAAATATCTGTATCCTTTCTTTCTTGCACTGATGCTCGGGTTGCTGTGTAACACTGGCTGAGGAGCCAGTATGAGTTTGGGTGAGCTGAAGCCAGTGCTCCTGCAGGTGGATTACTTGGGTGAATGCTGCCATCAACACCTGAGCAGTGCCCAGTGTCTTAGTTTCTAAAGGCAGTTTCAGCACAGAAACATCCACAAATCCCCTGTAGCCCAGCACTGGTCTATGGCATCTCACTGCTCTTCCACCCTCATTTTGCCAGGAAGATGCAAAGAACCAAGCCCTAGGCAAAGTGGTGAGCTCTGGCTGCACCCTTGCAGCCCAAAGACAAGTGATGAGGGAGTGTAAGACACACTGTGCAGCAGCACCAAGTACTAAGCAACATTATCCTGCTTTTCTAAAGGGGGAGCAAGACTAAAGCTGTTGCTTTTTTGTGAAATTAAAATAAATCCTCTACCATGGGTGAAATGATAACAGCTAGACACTATCTCGTTCCACCAGTATTCTCTCTGAAATCAGTGGATCTGTAAGTGCTGTCAGTTTTTATTGAGTGAGTATCCCACAACTTGGCTCCATCTGAATTTTCCCTGCTCTATTTGTTAATAGACTCTGTCTCAGAAAACTTCTGGTGTTGAAGCCTGGTGTTGTGGCCCTGTTGAAATGGGAGATGACGTATGAATCTGGGTGATGGAAAATACAATAAACCCAGAAAATACAACATGGTTTTAGTCTTTTATGACAGCCCAACTCTGCTTAAACATCGTGGTATGCCTGAGAACAGGGACTGCATCAGAAAAACCAGTGCTCCTGGTGTTTCCTGCATGCTGAAGGGGATGTGTGAGTCCTGCTAGAGGACACTCAGCCTGTTTCTGTAAGATGTGATGTAGCTGACAGATCCCTGTTAATTGCAATATTTCCTTGTATTTTTTGTGTCAGCCACCTCCTGTAAGGAAGTGTACGACCTATTGGAGATAATGAATGAGTAAAGCCAGAACTCCCCGCTCTTTGCATCTAAAAGGTTTGGTAATAATCTGGTGGGTCTGTGTGCACCAACTTTTCCTTAATGAAAGCTCACCACATTCCAAGGGGCTTTTTTTTATAACAGACTGTTAGACACACTCTGCTCCTTTCCACCTTTACAAACTTTGATGAGTACATGTCTCCTCGAATCACTGTATTCTTAATGTATTTACAACCTAACTGATAGCAATAGGTGTCTTTCTTCCCTGGCAGTTCACAAGGATATACTAATCAGTGTTTGTTATATTTTTAATTCTGTAAATATTTATTTTGGTACTCTGTGTATTTATTGGCACTGATTCTGGTGTTTGCTTATGTGTCATTGTAAATGTTGATGGTTTCAATAGTCTTGCTTCTAATGAATGTAAGGAACTCAGACTAACTGCACTTTTCCATTCAAAAATCTTAACAGTGAAAAATATTCCCACTGTCATGTGTTATAATGAAAACAGTCAATAAAATCAGTTGTCACTTTTCATTGGTGAATGTGAAGGTTACTTTTTGATGTTCAAGTTAGAGCCAATCTATCGAGTGCCCTGGAAAATACTAGACTTTTCAAAGCAAGACATTAAGGAGTTATGTCACCAAAATAGCATAAAAGAGAATACTTGGGCATGTGTGCAATTTCATTTTTATGTAGAAATGCCTTTAGCAATTTTGCTAATAACATCACAGAATAGCTAAACTGAATTTGTTACTTAAAGGAGGACTTTCAGAAATGACAGTTTTGGTCTTCTGGTCTTCTGTTTCATCAGCATGTGGGTTTTGTTTGGCTTTGGAATTTTTTTTTTCCATTTAAACCACTTACACAATGAAATGAACTGAATTTTTATTTTATTTTTCAAACCAGCTTTGTTTTCTGGTTCTCCTGGTTGAGAAGCAGGTGGGGATGCTTGTTCTTCTGGCACAAATTGACTTTGGAGTTGCAGTTTTGGTGTGATGGTTAAAAAATGCAATCTGGAGTAAGGTACATATCCCACCTTTAAAACATCTCTTCCTTCCTCTGACTACTAAATTACATTCATTAGAATGTCTGGTTTGCAACTTTCTCTAAATTCTTGCATTTTGAATATGCATAAAGTACTTGCATCAGTCAAGTTTCAATCCTTAAGTTTATTTACTTTGCTGAGCTAAGTAGCACTGCCTCACTCAAGGTTCTCCCATGGAATATACTGAGCCAGCCAGAGTAAGAGCTGGAATAAAATCTGCTCAATAGTTTTCAAGGAACAAGAAAGAAAAAGGCATGAAAAGCTCATTAATTCTACTAAGGAGCAGGACACAGTGACACAATTGATCCTGTGCTCACACAAGTATAACTCCTCTTTCTAATAGTTGGAACGAGGCTGAAGAAATGTTTTCCTGGTAATTTAGTGCACAAACAGTTTTACATTTGGGCCTTCTCAGTCTGTATCCCCTAGTGCAAGTTCCTGTCTTTTATCCCGTGCGTCTGAAAGCAGAAGAGTTGTGGTTTAAATTCGCTGCCACACAGATTGCCTAGTGATTGCCTTGCTTTTGTCCAAGTATAGCTACTGGGATACTGGGGGACAAAGGGGTTTCAATGAAGAGCTGGGAAAATGTACAGCAACCTCATGAACCTTGATAACTGTGTGATGCAGCTGTTAACACCTTCCACAAACCCAGATGACAGTAACCTGGCACATCCACCGTGATAGGAAAAAAAAATTGCAAAATCTCCTGACACAAGACTTGGCCCAAATTCTCTTTTTAAAATCAAAATGAAGTTTCTAATATTGAGCTAAAAGTCCCTTCTGATTCAAACCAAAATCAATCATTCCCAACAGTACATCTCTATGACTTTCTAAGGCAATCTTACTGGAAAAGTGTTTGCAATGGGAGTGATGACCTGAAAATCTCTCTGTGATCCATACGTTGAAGGTGAATGCTCCATCCAAAATCTATCAAGCAACAAGGAGAAGATATCATTCTTGACTCTGAATGATTGGTAAGGAGTGTTGGCCAGTCTAATGGACCAGTCAACTGACCATGAGTGAGTACTAGTCTAATTTTAAAACCTTTCTCTTGAATCATGATATTTTTTCCCTTTCAAAGTCATTGTCCAGGAGTTGTTTACTAGGAGCTCACATTGAGCAGATGCCTGCTTCTACCTACCACATTGCACATCTGCTTCCAATTCAAACCATTCCACAGTGCCCTGAGGGGGATGGGGAGGAGGCTCCAAAGTTCTTCAAAGGATTATTTCAGCAGCTATGGATGCTCCTTTGGCAGCTGAGGACCCAGAAACTGCTTCATCTCTAATGACATTACTGTTAGTGCCCTGCAAAGACCTTGGCACTTGGATCAGGTATTCACTTAAACCTTGGGAACAGGAGGTGTCCTGTTCTGACTAATGAGGGAGACTGGTCCTTGATCATTATGTGTATATTTTCCAGCTTAGGACAAATGCAACGAGTCTCTAAAGTACAACTCCCTGCCGCTACTGTAAAGACTAACAAATGAGCCGTGTTGATGCTTCGTCCTTATGCAAAGTCCCTTCACAAAGTGCCTCTGTGCAGCACTCCCATGTGAATGCCAGGGGAAAGGTGACCTTGAGCAAAGGGTGCCACCAGAAAGCGGAGGGAGGGCTGCAGTGATGAAGCACTGTCCTGGACCAGGGAGGTCTGAGTCCTTCTTCCACTGCTTCCTTTCCCAAATTAGAAAGGTTTGCAGGTGCCACATTTTAAAGTTGCAGCCACAAAATCAGCTGCACTCTGTGGTGTTGCTGCTCAGAACCTGTGGTCTGAAGTTTTATGAGCAAATTTCACTGTCACTTAAGTACTTACACTGGACAGGCTCCAAAGCATTGCATGGCTGGCTGCTCTCCCAGGAGTCATGGATAGGTGCTTCCTCTGGCCTCATCAGCCTTCTGCTGGTGTCACTTGAAACTCTAAAGTCCTGCGGACAGAGAAGAGACTTGAATAAAGATTCTCTGGGGTCTCGAATGAGCGGAGGTTGCCTGGGTAGAATCACGGACGTGATGGGAGAGGTTGAGGCAGTAAACCTGGGGCAGCCAGAAGCCTTGCAGGCAGCAGTGTCCTCTTTTGCTTCACAGGGAGACAGTTGCCTCCAGGGCACCGATGTGGCTAAACGTGCTTCAGGAGCATATTCAGTTGTAGGCTAGCATGGGAACAAACGGTGCTGAGCTCCTTGTGTGGAGCTGGGAACATGCAGGGTAACATGTGGAATGCAAAGAAAGCAAAAATCCCATGACCAAACAGTAGGGACAGAAATTATGTATGTCATGTAAAGCAAATCTGTTTCATTCCTACTCAGCTTCATTTGTTCACCTGTAAAGACAAAAAACCTAATTTTGCAAGGAAATACATTGAATAAATAAAGGCAAATATATCTTAGTTAATATTAATAGGGAAAAATCTTTTGACCGTGGTTGTAAAGATACTGATCACAATCTAAAGTGGATGTGAAAAAATCATCTGCTCTTCTAAAGTAATGTAGAGGATCAGAAAAACATTGAAAACAATCTAAAGGATTGTTCTGAATAGTTCTTAAGGAAAAACAGAGACAGATGAGGATTTAGCTAGGTTTGGTCTATCTTTACAGTTGGGGTGTATTGAATCTACATCTGTCTTTCTGTGACTTTCTACCTTTCACACTTTGCACTAGATTTTGTTTGCTGACAGATAACAAATTACACAAAAATGTAGCACTTATAGTGAAGAAATCACCCCTGCTACTCTTTTTCTTATAGATGTCTTTTTTCCCCCCTGTTAACTAATTAAGTTTTTGATCCTCCCAATTAGACCACATCCAGTCATTATCATGCCAGATTTTGTGTCTGATTATGCAGCTGCTGCATCTGAACAGCTTCATTCAAATGAAGTAAGAAATGCTCCTATGCAGCAACTGCAGAAATGGTGCTCGTGTCCTTTGCTAAGCCGCCTATTGCTGCTTTCTCAGGCACTTAAACATATCTATGTCTATCATCACTACATGCTGTTAAATTTTCCTGTGTGTTTTTCCTGGGGTCTGATAGAAAACACCATAAATCCGCATGTTTTGTGGAAAAACAGTTGGATGAGATTAGAGAGACAAGTTAACTTGTCTATGCCAGATCTTAATTCTTTCTCAAGATGTAATGTATTCAGACCAATTTAAAATAAATGACTGTATTGGAAAACAAAACAGACATCAGAGCACAACCATAAAGGCAAATGTCAGCCCCTGGCTCTGAAGCCACCAGAGTCCTCAGTCCGAGCTATGAAACCTTACATGTCTGCCTCAGCGCAGGCAAACACACAGCAGCACTATTTATAGCACAGCCTTTTATTACCCTTCTGGTAGAATTGGCTTCATTGGAGGATTTACATGACTAACCAAAAGCAAAAGCCTTTTGTTCCTCATTTCCATAAGAGAAGGCCAGTGTTAAGCTGGTGTTCCTTGGGCCGAATTACAGAAAATATCAGTTACTAGAAAACCAGTTACTAATTCAAAGGCATCTGTTACCATGACATAGGCCTCCTCTCTCCATGCCCCAGATTTAGCACCAATGATGGGAGCTTAGAGAAAGCTCAAAAAGAACAGTTTTTCTCTGAAAAAAGAAAAAAAAAAGCATAGTCGAGGAAGACCACATGTTTTCACGGCAACTAAGGAGTAAAGGGTTAAGACCTAGGAGATGGCTCTGAACCAGTAAACAGCACAAAAGACTCCTATTAGCAAATCAAGAGCCCAAAGTGTTCCCATTTCCCCCCTTCTATCTTCAATTAAAGCCTTTGGGCCACAAAGTTACTGTTCCTGCCAAGGACAACAATCAGCTTGATGTGATTATTTTAGATTCTGCTACATACCCTGAAGTCTTGGGAAAATGAAAACCAACCTTTCTTTCACCCTCAGATACAATTTCCAGGGCAGGGCAGGCCCATCAGCTACTCCCCATCCTTTCATCACGCAGTGCCAGCTGCGAGCACCCAGGCTTCCCCCTGAGATGCCACTTTCTCACAGATGCCTGCCCTTTCCTGCCTTACAGATGGCAGCAGGGTTCTTAACAAGCTCCCCAATTTCTCTTTCCCCCTTGGGATTCTATTTCAACGTTATTTTGTCACATCTGATTTTTTCCAGTTGGATGATGTGCAGGAGCTTCCCCCAGAGGTTGCCAACCTGCAGCTCCCTGGCCTGTCCGACCTCCCCGCTGCAGGAGTGCTCCCATGCAGCTCGGATCACTAATGCTCTGCTGTGCCCCAGCTGCCCAGCAGAGGTAAGGACCACTCTGCTGAGGTTTGTAGGCTGCTTGTTTCCTTGTCTTGTTCTGCATCACTGAACTTACTCTTTCCTCCCTAGGGCTTTTCTGCAGGGCTTCTCCCGGCTCCCCGGCACTGCTGTGGGGCTGTTCAACATGGCTCAGGAAGGAGGATTGCTGCAGAACAGAGCAGAGAATTAGAGTCAGGCTGTGATATCCTTTCACAGGTGCCCTCCTGTGACCTTCAGTGCAGAACTACACCCCTTTGCTTTTCCCACCTCTAAATGGGGATTGCCAGCCTTCCAGGGGAAAGGCTTCATGTGGCCAAATTCTTCAAACCTTGCATCATTGCAAGTGTTTTTTTTTAGGATGTCTTTGTTCTCTGCTGTGAATTGCCAGCAGGATGAGAGCCTCTCCAGGTTGTGTGTGCTGGATCCACAGCCCCACATTGCCAACAGACCAGACAGAAAGAGGGCGTGGGCATCTGGAGAAACTAAGCACACCCTGAGGAAATGTGTCCAGCTGGAAAAAGCACTTGCAGGACCAAAGAACATCTGAGTTTCAGTCCTGCTTCTCCCACTCCCCTGCCGCCTGCTTGCGTGTGAACCAACCCATCTCCTTGCTGGGCATTTGCACAGTGCCAATGTCATTTGCTGGAATATCTTCTACTCCAGCTATTCAAGTGCAGTGCAGGCAATTAGCCCAGTTTGTGGCTGCTGTTTCTGTCCAAGCCTGTGCCAGCTCCAGGGATTGCTCTCCTCCATGACTCGAAGGTTACATGCCAGTTAGCTCCATGATCCCCTTCATCTGGAGAGCTCCATGGGTGGCACGTGGGATAGGTTCCCAGCTGTTGCCTTGCCCTGACCAGCCTCTTATGAGCGGCTTTTACAGCACACTTCCACTGAGGACCCATGACACGCAGAAGGGCTTGTGTGCTACTCAGGCAATCTGGTTCTCAGGCTCTGACCCTGCTCTCGATGGTGATGGGCGAGACCTTCACACCTTGCTCAGGCTGGGAGAGGATCAGATCTCTGCAGAGAGTTTTTGAACCCCTGGTGTGTTAGAAAAGCTACAGTGCTTACAAGGCATAACTTCAACTGCTGTACAATTTATAATTTCCTTTAATTTCTTGAAGCGCTCTAATTTTTACACTGTTGTGAAAGGATCTTTGTTTACAGTGATTGCAAGGGGTAATATTTCCAGTATGGGTAACCATGGCAATGAATAATTCTATTCTTAGGAACTGTGCCAGCTGCACTAAGGTCTTATAGTAGTACTCAAGCAGTTTGCTAATGAGAGAATTCTTGTTTATTGTAGGAGGATATTTTCCCATATCCACATGTTAGCCTGGTAGTTTCTTAAAAGTACACTCTTTATCAGTAATACACTGGGGAAAAAACCTCCAAAACAACCAAAACAAGCTCTATTACACAGCTCCTCTCACAAGTAACATTTTCATGTGGTTTATTTTTTTCCTTGGAAACTGCATTATAAGATACATTTTTAAATGAAATCTATGGTATGCAATAGTATGCTTTCTTTTTACAACCACCTTCTACAATAAGAATGAGCTCGGGATGCTCTAGAGCAGCAGTTCCTTTCAAAAAAGGACAACACCCTGTAAACTGACCTGAAAATATGAAGATTTTTATCACTAGAGGAGTGACTTCAAACTAGTTTAAAATACTAGTTTTATACATGATTTTATTTATGTAAAAAAATTATATATATTCTATTACTTATTAAAACATATATTGCGGCTTGGAGTTGAATTACTTCAACACTAAAGCATTGAAATTGATTAAAGTATTGTTCCTATACATATGTGACCATGATTCCTGTATTTGTAAAAAAGTATATAAATTAAGTAAAATGTTTATTTTTGCTCGTTTCATTATTTAAATGTGATTTAAATTATTGTGAAAATAAATGTTCCAAATGCAATACTTTTTTAGCTTATATGGTTTAGGGTAAGTTCAGTAGAAACCCTTAAAGAATAGCTAAACTACAGTTCCTGTCATTCCATAAAACATGGTTTCAGAGTACAAAAGCAGCCAGGTGGAACAAAGCATCCTCTCCTGAAAAAAAAACATTAATAACAATACCAAGTCTCTTATCCAAGATGAAAATCCCTAGGAAAGATTTATGGAGCAATTGTTGAATTGTGCAAAGTTTGAAACAGTTGTAGCTTGAGGGTTTCTAGAAAAGCATTTCTTAGCCTTGTGTCTTTGATCTCAGAGAAGGTGAATGTGCCCAAATAAACAGCACAGCACAAGCCTTCAGGTTTTTTCATGTCACCAAGCAGATTGATCTCTTTTCTATGGTTAGTGAGTGATTTGGTGCCCTAATTAGTGGGCTCTGTTTTCACCAGCCTCTAGGTGACCTATATCTGCCCACAACCAACTGTCGGGTGGCTCATGCAGTGCCCAGCCTCTCTGACCCCAGGGCTCCTGATCATCACCCATTCCTGCTCTGCTCTCCTCTCCAGAAAAGATCTTCTGCCCCTGTCTCTAAAGACAAAGCAAGATCCACCAGCTACAGCTTCCCAAAAAATTCAGTCTGGACAGACTTTAGAAAAACTCCCCCAACTTATGGTTCTGCTTGGCCTGGGATAGTTTGGTTCTTCTGTAGCTCAGTATGCCCCCACCTCTTTAGCATTTTAAAAACTAGGTCAGTTCTGACACGAAAGCAGCCTGGAAAAGCCTTAGTGATTTTCCACCAAACTGTCGCAAGTCAATGAACATTTTTTTTCTTCCACAGTTTTTTTTCCAGCTAAGACTGATCAAATAATCAAGTTGCTTGTTTTTCCCTCTGCCCCCTGAAGCTGAAAATACTCATTCTGGGGAAACCTACTGCTCGTTTTCTTCTCTCCCTCTGTTTCATGCCAGTTTGGATGGACAGCCACTGAGAGGGCTGGTCCTCCCAGCCCAGGCACCTTTGTCCCAGCAGGGCTCTTTCCCTGCTCCAGTTGGCATGGCAGCAGGATGCCAGCTCCGGGGTAGCCAAGACCAGCCTGGACACACATGCCAGGGCACGGGCACTGCAAATGGATCTGATATCTGCTGACTGATAGCTTTCCTCCTGTGTGTATGAACGAAGCTCTCTCCTGAAAGTTTAGAGGAGATTTTTCAATGGGATGGTGGCATAGGATTAGTTTGTGTGCTTCTGTGCACTGACCTGATGAACCCGGACAGACCCAATGGCAAACTTGATGAACTCTGCAGAAATTGCCTAAAAGAGAACTGGTAGCTGACCTTGAGCTGTTGACCTGATCTAAACCCTGAGCTACTCAGTGGTTGCTGCTATTTTCATGGCTGCCCTAGATAGCTGCCTGAAGGCAGGAATGCTCTATTTCTGGGTTTTGTTTTTTAATTTTTTATTAAAAGATGTACTGACAAAGAAAGCACTACAGAAAGGGAGAAGCAAAAAAGCAGGGCGGGGGGGCAGGGGGAGAGAGAGAGGGAGAGAGAGTCACTTCATAGAGCTCTTCCAGATAGATGACAGATATCCAAGCCTCGGCTCCTTTTCAGAGGTGTAAATACAGCGTGCACTTCTGAAGTTCCATGGAGTTACCCTTAATTTACACTGGAGTGTGAGCAGTCCTAGCTGGCAGCATTGCTGCAGTAGAACAGGACAAAAGATGAGGGAACAGGGAGGCTGCAGCAAGATTAGAAAATAAGTCTGTCCTGAAAGAGGAGATTTAAACAAATTCATGCTGGGTTTAGAAGCTTGTGGCGGGACCAGTGTTTTGCACAGTGCCGTGACTGAGCAAGCTGAGCTGGGATCCTTCCTTTTCACTTGATGTGAGCAATAGACCATGCAGAAACCCTCTCTCCCTTCTAGGCTGTCAATGTGGTGCCCAAAATCTCTGATGTGGGGTCTCTCACCACAGAGGGTTAAAGTGCTGTAGCTTCTGAGGCAGTCCTGTGTTCATCCCTTCTCTGTGGGCTGCAGTGGTTCTCATTAGAAGCAATTAATCTCCAGTGCTGTGCTCTCCTGTCAGCTCGTGCCGCTGTCATGGGTCAGCTCATCCGTAAGGAAGCAGCTGGGCGTCCCACGCTGACCAGCATCTCCCCTGATGTCTCACTCTGCTCTCATCCCTCACAGGTGGTTTGGGTAAAGATGTGCAGGGACATAATGCGTTAATGATGCTCACAGCTATAAGCCCCACAAATGGGGGAAACCTGGACCGCTTCTGCTGCTGCTGCAAATTAAAGTTTGAGACTGAATTAGAAGCAGTTTGAGGGATGTGAGCCATTCCCCTGTGTCTGGGAGCTCTGCAATCACTCTGTAAGAGGGCTAAAGAGGAATCAGTGCACTGCTTTGGGAACTGTTCTCTGATGGGCCTGTTCCTTAACATTAGGGCTGGCTGTAGATGATGTGAAACATTGCTATACCTCTCCGGAGACCTCTCTTCATGGCCAAATGCCATCTGTCTTTGGCACCCCTAACAGCACAGAAGTTACTGTTCAGCCAGGTCAGAGGTGTTTTCAACACCTTCCTGCCACCTGAGATATTCTTTGGCCTTTGAATAAACTCGCCTTCTCTTCGGGGCTATGGCTGGTGTAAAGCAGCTTGACTTAAGGACTTCACTGCTGGTTTTACAGGTGGCACTGTCTGTCTGAGCAGCTCCCAGCGCATGGCTGCCTCTTTGCTAGGCAGCTGCCAGTAGCCAGCCAAGGACCATAGCAGGACTCAGTCTAAATTTTTTTCTCTCGTCTAGTGACTGATCATCTGTAATGCAAATCACAAATGTCACCTGAGACATCACATTTATTTGTAAAACAGGTCTTGGTTCTCTTGAACACCGCAGGAACCCTCCACAAAATGTGGGAGACGAGGAAAATATCATTTGGGAAAATCTACTTGCCCCGAGACAAAAAAGTTGATACAAAAACGCATGTCCCCACTTCACCTGCCCCACCAGAGACCCAGGGAATTGTGGTATCCATTGTTTGACTTGCAAGCCATGTGTTCAATTTCTCATTTCCACCAAACAAAACTGGGGTTTTTTTGAGGCTGCGCTCATCCAGCTTGCAAGCCATTGAGGAGCAACTGCATTAGATGTAAAGGCTACAGAAACTCGGGTATTAGGACCCTGCTGTGTGACAAAGTAACTTCGCCAGCATTAGAAATCTGGCTGAAGGTGACTTGTGGTCACAGGACCTTCCACCCCAGAGAACCTGAGGGAGGTGACTGCATAACCGTGCCCTGTGTAAGAGCTAGGAGTGGTAACCCACAGACTGGCACCAACAAAACTCCAGTTTGTCCTACATCCTACATTATTTCTTTGTCCACACAACTCTGTGCTGGTGGTCCGGTCTCCTTTTAAGTTTTGATGCATTTCAAGTGCACTTTTGTGAGAATTTCACACAGAATGAATCAATGCCATGTTAATGAAATGCACTGCTGCCCTGCCATGCTGCCGGCACCAGCTCGGCTCCTGCTGCTGTTTCTGAGCTGAGCAGGAAGAGCACACATGCCACTGTGTCTCCTTGTCAAAGGCACAAAAACATCCTTTCGTAAAAAACTGTTTCGACTTGTAACTGATTTGCTAAACACGTTCAAGCACTGAACACTTATTAAAAAGTGTCCCTGCAGAGTGCAGGCAGCACCCACAGCCCAGGAGGAAGTGTCAGGGAAAGGTTTTGGCAGCGTTTCCTTCCTCCCCTGCAGCCAGGAGCCAGACCCTGGGAGCTGACTCTGGGCAGCTGGCACGGCAGGAGGGATGGCAGACGAGGGCAGACCCGCTGGGTTCAAGCTGTCTCCTGCCCTGCTCAGCCGGCCACTCCCGGGCGGATGCTGCTCCCAAGGGCCTGGCCCTGCTGCTGCCTTCTCCTGGGGCTGCCAGAGCCCTGCGCTCTGCAGGGACCCAGCGCTCTTCCCGCGCATCTCCAGGGGGTGCAGGCAGAGAAGAAATCTTAGGAGGGTGGGGAGATCAGGGGCTTGTCGGGCAGAGGCTGCAGAGGGGGGTGCGGTGGCGAATTAATCATGGATTTTGCAATGGGGAGAAGAGTTTCTGAATGTGGGAAAAAATTGCTCATCTCCTTAAACCCTTCTTAGCTGGGTTTAGCCAACCTCTTCTGCCTGCCTGTGGCTAAATTCCCACTCCGGCAGTTTGTATACAGGTAGCAGACCCGTGCAGTGTGGTTTGTGTTTAGGATCAGTATTGATCATGGGGCTGGGAAGAGACTGAGTCTTTCAAGCTGAATCTGCCCACTTGTTTTTTCAGTTAGTGCAGCTCTTGCTATTGTCTTCCAGCAGCCGTCGAGGAAGAGTCTGGAATGAGTCATGACACTCTACAGTTGCCCCCGTGCGATGTCCAGCCTGGAGAGGATGGGGTGATTTGCTGTGATTCTACCTGGCTGTTTGTGCTTTGCAAGCCATGTAGAGGAATAGGCAGCCCAGGTGCACAGAGGGGGCTAAACCCCTTCCTGGGGGCAGCTCCCATCCCATGCTGGCCCCCCTGACAAGAGCACTTCATGCGTGGGAGGGGCTTTGCAGGGGTGGATGAGTGGTGGGCCCCGATGGGATGACTGCTCTGCCTGGTTGCCCTGCAGTGCTGTGGCTTCTCCCCAACTTACTGGAGCAAAACTGCCCTGCCAAGCCACAGGCAGCCTTCTGTGTTGCCAAGGATGCAATGCAGGAGCACGAAGGAGGAGGATGCAAAGGAAGGCCATGGGGTGGAGGAAATACAATTATTTACCTCTCCAGTGCTAGTAAGTCTGCCTATGTACTATGTCTGTCCAAGAAAAGTCTGCTTGAATCAGTAAGTTATGCTTAAAAATCAACTGTAATGCAAATCCAGAAGAATGCAGCTCTCTGGTGGTACCCCAGGCACTGCCAGACCCTTCATGACTTGCAGGAGCATGGATTTTACTTAATGTCCATGCTGGGCCAAATTCTTCTCTCAGCTTAGGTCATTTTTGTCCAGTTATTTCTCAGACCACTTATTTTTCTTTCCCCTGTAATCTCAACAGTCTTCCAGAAGTGCTGAGCTTGTCTGGGATTTCTCTTTTGCCCCTCAGGTCCTGGGTTATTTGGTTTTAGATCTGTGGAGTGCTTCAATGATCCTGCTGCAGTGAGCCTGCTGCAGACAGACTGCCCTGTGCTGTGCTCAGCGGCTGTAAACTTGCCTGAAAAACAAAAAAATGGAGAAATGAGGGTAGCCTGAGCATTATTTGTTGATTTCCATTATAAAGGAGTGCCATAGACCGTGCAGTATTTCAGTGATGTAACATAGTCCTGTACCCACAGGCAGAATTTGGCCCTCTGTGTCCTGGCACAGGAGGTGCAGGAAAGCCGTGGAAGTAGTTCCATCAGGGTAAGTGCACTAATTCCATGTTTTGAAATTTAATTCTCAGCATTAAAATGCATGAACAGAGATTTTACACTAAAATCGATGATTTCCTCTGAATTCTCTTCTTTTGTGCCTTCTGCATTTGAGCTTTTGTTAGTCAGTTGATACACACCATTTTACAGCCTGTCTTTTGTGCAGTGGCCTTTCAGCTGTCATGCTCTGATCACACTCAGCCTAGATGTATAGAGCATTTATTGTTTGCTTTGGGAGTTTTTTAATGAACGTTTCATTTAATATTCAGCTTTACTTGCCATTCGTCAGCAAGATCAACATCCTGTTGAATTTCACTCTGGGCAACCTCGGTGCATCAGCTATGGCTCCACGTCTTGTTTCAACAATAGCTGCAAATAGGCCATAGGGTCATTTTTGTCAGTCATGCTTACAAGTGAAAACAACAGAGGTCTAAATTCAGGCCATAATGGAAATTACCCTCTTTTTTCTTTCCTTCTCAGGCTCTGACCCACTTTCCCCCTCTATATCTCATCTCTAGTAAATGTCTTGAGTTCCATCCAAGGGTGTCCTATCAAGGGGAAACAAGAATTATGTTTGCTTTCTTCCCTTGTTAATGCTGCATGGAGCAGGCTGAAGAGGTTTCTCCCTCTTTATCCAATAGTATCCCCTTGGTTTCTTTTTCTGATTACACCCGGGCTTGTCCTAATCGATTCACTGGATAACTGGCATAATACAGATACATATGAAATCTGCTTTGCTGAGAGGAGTAACAGTTTTTCATTAAGACTATTTATGTCCCTTGGTGACTTTTATTCTGTTTCATTGAAATGCCTTCAAATATGTAGGAGAAAATATATTCATGTTAAGTGGTTGGGTAATTCTGCCATCTTGCCCAGCTAAGAGATGGGCAAGCACTGTATTGGACATCTTGCAAATTCTCAGCAAAAACGGGGAAAGCCAAAATTGACATTTTAAATATATTTTTCTTTTGGAGATCTAAGAAGCAGTCCCAATTCTCTTATGCCTCGTTTTTATGTAGAAATAAAAGCACAAGTAAGAGCACAAGCCAATTTTTGGTTTGTTTTGTTTTCCTTGGTAGGTCACTGCTAACAGAGTGTTATTTAAAATCCCTGCAACTGCTACTGAATCCTGACCTGATTTGGAATCTTATCAAAGCACACGAATAAAACCAGGTTGACAAAGCTGATTTCAGAGACTGGTTTACCTTTGGTTATCTCAGCTGGGATTGCCACAGGAGCAGGAGAAGCACCAGCAAACTGATTAGCCACCGGCATTGCTTTCAAGAATATTTCATTACTCTGGAACAGCAGCATCAAATCCTGTAAACTTCCTCAGATTGCCTATGTGTTGGCCATGGCATTAGCAATTGCTTCCTGTGAACAGTGACCTCCAGAAACACCTTTTCTCCTTCTCTTTCCCTCTTTGCATTTTCTTAAATTTCCTCTTTCCAACACCCATGTGCACTTTTAGTGCCTACAGCACTGACCTTCCCTAGTGTTAGTTTCCTCTTCTGCACATTTCTGCCTGTTTCAAGAGGAATTGATGCCCTTTTGAAAGCCCTTGGAACTGGCTTCCTTTTTTGCTACAGACACTGCAAATCTGCCATATTTCCCCCTAGTAGTGCTCTGCACCCACTTGTTGTCAGTCATTTTTTCAGGATCGATTACTTCAGGAGAGAAGGTATGAATAGGCAAATAAATTGGCATCAACAGCAGTCATAAACATCCTGGCTGTAAAATCTCCTGACATTTCTATAACTTCTTTCTTTTTTTTTTTTTTTCAGAGTTTGTAATTTAATCATGAAGCAAGCTGTATTCAGATAGGAAGTGAGGAATGATGGCAAAGGAGGAAGAAGGATGGATGATCAAGGCATAGATCATTACGGTGATTAATTTAACACCATGTGCTTGTGTGGATGTGTTCCAGGAATTTTTTGCACCACAGAAAGCAATCTCGAGTAGTTTTGGGATGCATATGAAGTTTTTTTGCTCTTACTAACCCTTGTCTCTAAACCCAGAGTTTTGGGGGTTTTTAAAATCATGGATCTCACTAAAATATCAATATTGTATGACCTGCTTTCTCTATATTTCTGTATATTCTTCAAGTATTTCACTCCTGAGTTCTTCCTCAAAAGTGAGTGCTGTCAGTGTTGTGATTGCCTCCCCTCTGCAAATTATCCATTTCATGAAGGCTCTACTCTTGAAGTCAAGAAAAGAGATTTCCTCCCTGGAGGACCAGAATTTTATCCTCATCACAGAGCTTTTGCTTCTCTGTAATACACAGCAATCATCTAATACCTCTCTTCTTTATCCATAAAATGAAAGCATTAACATCCCCATCTGTCAAACATTACATGTAAACATTCATTCCTCCCAGAGTGTCATGGAGATCCATATTCCCTTTCATTAATGCACTGCTGCCTCGTCTTTCAAAACTCCTGATCCAGGGCAGCAGCCTTGAAGAACATTTCAGAAGATATTCACACTTTAGTGATTCATCCTCACATGAAGGTAAATACATGCGTAAGCATAGACTTACAGAAGGGTTTCCACGGTCATTATGTACTCACTGTCTGAATAGTATTTTAGAGCCATGAAAGGGAAGATGATTTCAAGGAACGACAATAATGTCAAACTCAGGGGCTGTATCCCAGCAAACAGGTCACATGCCTGCAGTCCTATGCTGTTTTCCCCAAACATTTTGGAATCTCTCAGCTCAAAAATCTTGCTTGCTGCGTTTTCCGTGAGGATTGTCAGTGGTCTATTAAATCTAGCAGCTCCAGGGAAAATTCTATCTGTGTCTTCCTGCAGCTACATGGCATGTGATTTGTTCTCATCTACATAATCCATCTGTCCCCCAGTCTGAGAGCCCCAGGTGCCAGGGAGCATGGGATCAGTGAGCTACTCTGAAAGGCACGGACAATAACCTTGCATAATTCCTGGCTTTTTTTTTTTTCTTAGCATCTGATTAAATTAATGTGATTCTGTGTATGAGTCATGTAATGGGTGTCTCTTTAATGTACATCTTCTCAGCTGTGGCGCCTGTTTCTGAGACATGATGGATATCAGTAAATGGAATTACAGGTGCTTATTTCCTCCCAGGATCTCATCTGAAGCAGTGTGATAATTCCTTGGTGTGGTCAGAAACCACATGCAATGCCTTTGTGCCTCTGAGCATGGAGTAGGCTCTGGCCCATGGGTGCCAATCCTCAATCCTCCAGACCTCTCCATCCTGAGGACTTCAGCAACAGCCAAATAAGAGGCAGCCATCAGCTCAGATGGGGAAACCTCCAAGGGGGAATGTCCTGCTTGTTGGGATGCTGAGGGGAAGGGTCCAAGCACACCAGCTCTAACACAGCCTTCCTGGATCCAGCCCTCTGTTACCTGTCACAGGAGCACTGGCAGCCCCGAGCAGATGTGCTCTGGTTCATAGGTTTGACTTTGCACTTAGATTTCCCCATCAGACCTCAAATACTGGACAAACCAATCTTTATGGTGTGGCCTTTTTCATGTACACTTTGTCATGGTTTTCTCCCAAATAATCTTGATTGATTTGAATGTACAAAGATCTTTGATATCTAAACCAAATGGTCTAGAGGACCTGACATGCCCCATCACTACCACAGCAACATCTGGCTCTGGCTTAATTGTGGCAGGCATTTAATCAGACAGTAAGAGTAGATGTGTCCATGGATGAGTTTGCACTGTGGAAACTCTCTCCATGTTCCTCAGAGGCTGATGCTACCAGATTATTTTTTCCTAATCTAAAGATTTTTGATTTTTGGATGTTTACATTCATGTGGGAAGAGCTATAGGGGGACATTAGGCTGAGGACAAATAGCAAAACATGAGAGCATTCAGCATATTGGATATTAGGAAAATACACACAGAATTGCCTGGCAAAATGATGCCCATTGGACAACATTATGGCTTTCCCTGCTAATGTGTAGCCCACAAGGGTATTCTGTAAAAAGCCATCCAGACAAAAAGAAAGTCACTTATAAGTTGATTGAAACTATTTTTGCTTCCCTTTATCATTTTTTTGCTGTTGCTGCTGCTTTAAAACTCTATTTTCAGCAAGGACAAAACATGTTTCTTTTCCAAAAATTGTTTGTCTCCACCACAGTGTGTTTCCACCACACCTTGAATTTCACAGTCTCGTGTTTTGAGAGCATGGGAAGGACCCTGAGGCCAAGCTCTGCAGCAGTTGAGTACTAACATCCCACCTCATTGCTTCCAGACTTTCTCTCTCAAGTGAGCGTGATCCTGCCTCACTGAAACAGTTTTGAAGTCTTTGCTCTGTAGACACTCTGAAATGGTTCTGTGATGTTGAAACAACCATTTTGTGTTGAAAAATTCCTTGCAGCTCACTCTCCTACCAGAGCAGGCATTACTGGATGGTTCCCGGATTTGGACCTCACTGAGATCCGTGCTAACCTTGTCTCTTCACTACTTCAGCACTGGAGGGAAATGGATGCAAAGGAGACCAAAAGAACTAGCATAGGAGACAGACACCAGGCAATAATAGTTTGCAAGTGAAAAAGGCCTCAGAGGGATCACACAAAAATGGGAGTAGATCTGCATGAAGTAAGTAACAAATGGAAAACACACCTTGCTATTAAGAAAAATGAAAAGCAGGTGAAATTTCATCTGCTCGTGTGGGTTCTGCCCCCGATGCCTATCTCTCCACGGAGAAATCAGCCCTTGGAGTCATGTGCTCTGGAGAATACCCAGCTCACAGTTTCCTAGCTACAAGAACCAGTAAGGGATTTGGTTTGTAATCAAGCCTGTAGTTTGCAAGTCTTTAATATCCATGTTAATGTTTGAATTTTTCTTGGTGAGAGGGAAATGTATCTCAGGCCCCTCCAGGACCTCCCTCATGATGCTTCAGCCATGCACATGAGGCCACATGGGTCCATGTCCTTAGGAGGTCACTCAGCCATCAAGATGTCTGTCTGCTAATGGACTGATTATCTCTGCTTATGTGCCTCATAAGCAACACAGCTTCTGGTGCACAGCATCAGGGCCACCTCCTTGTGTCCACCAGCTTGCAACACAGCAGTATATCAACTAACTGCACTGATTTGGGGGTAATTGTCAGGGAGAGGGTGCACTCCTGAGAGCAGGAGAATTTGAGGAGCAAAGGGCCAACTTTATGGGTCACAAAGTCACTGCAAGACAGAAGATTGGCCTGTTTCCAGAGGTGAAGAGGAAAACTGATTTTAAAAGGATAGGCTGGAGTCAGAAGAAGTGTTTGCAGCTCAGTGCTCTCTTCAATGGATTGTGTAGGTTTAGGGTATATCTGCACAGCCCCATGACAGAGGGTTCACATAATATATATGGGACTGTAATTCCAGATGCATCTCCAGAGTAAGCCAGCTGGTTCCTTCCAAGGTGAAACCCACCGCAAGGGTTGACTGGACTAATCCATTTCCCTCAGAAGACCTGCCCCTGGGCAATATCACCTCGTGGTGGCAAACCTAGCACAGGACTATACTGTGAATCAGGATCTTCTGTTCTCCTCCTGGGGGACAGAACACCCTCAGTTCTCCCCTTCCCACTTCTCCCATAACTCCAGGTCACAAGTCACCTCTGCTCTGTTCTGGCCTTTCCTTGGAGGAATGCCAAGGATTCCTGCAGGGGACAACATGGGCAGGAAGTGGGACCTGGCTGCATCCCCTACCCATTCCCACTGTGGCACATTTCAACGCTAGAAGGAAAGGGAGTGAGGCCTTCCCCAGACCTCAGGCAGGGAAGGGGATAGAAGGGAATGCAGGACTGCTATACATACAGTGGCAGTAGCTCTCAACTAATTAGACATTTTATGTGCTTTGGATTGTGACATTTACCACAGTGTCAATACAAACACCATCACCAAGGCCAAAGGCATTGCAGCAGCTTGAGAGCACTGTATAGGTGTGTTACCCCTGGTTTTTTTCCATTTTTAGGATGGTTGTGCCATTGTGTTTGGGTCAACCTGCCCAAATTCAAGTTTCACTGCTGCACCACATGTCTGCTGGACTTCAGCCAATGCCACGAGACATGACCAGTGCCTGTCTTTGTGCTTTGATTTTAGGAACTCTTTTTACCAGAGGGAAAACAGATGCTTTCCATCCAGACTAATCAGGGAAGAAGTCTCACCCAGGGGATGCATCTGTTTAAAGATAGTTTAAATGTAATCAAATTGGTCAAGTTTGAGGACCAGCAGAGCTCTGCCATGAGGGACAAAGCAAAGGGACTGACTAAAAATAATAAATTCTGTACTCACACAAGATTCTGGGGACTGTGCTGTGCACTTTGCTATGAACTAAAATACCCGGAAGATAAAACAGCAGCTGGGATTAAAACAAAGCTGGCATCAGTCCAAAGTACCAGTAAATCACGTGGGATTATTACTTCACTAGAGATTTTACTGGTCTGGAAAGAAAAGAAAGTAGAAACCAATTTCTTCTAAACAAAGGAGTTAAGAGGAATCTCCAGCAAAACTAAGCCCTCATCCTTCAAAATCTCTACATACTTCTTAACTGTGAAATTAACAATGTATGAAGATCTGAATGCACTGTTTCCAAACAGGGGCTGTCAAGGGCTGCACCATTCCATAAGGGATTATTTTTCTCCATGACATACATATAGGATGACATACAAAGGATAGGAAATAATCAAATGTGAATAGATTTCTTATCTACAAAATTTCCTTTTCTGTTTATACAGATGTTGAATGTGAACACAAGGGAGAGGAGGCATTTGGCATGTTAGAGGAGAAAGGCGGAAGAGGTGAGGAGGAAGGAACACATGGTAAAAATATAGGATCTAAAAGAAAACACAGTAGAGCAGAAGTGTCAGAACAGTCCTTAAAATAACCTGTCTGATGGGTATGATGAATGATGCAGAAATAGTGGTTGCTGTAGTCAGGTGTCCAGAGGAAGCATCCTATAACCACATTCCCTGGGAGGCTTCAGTCTGGACCATTTGCCAGAAACCAGCCACAGCTTGTAGCTGGCATCTTATGACAACAGATGTTTAATAACATCCTCTGAGAAATAAATTTGTGCAAAACACCAGTAAACATGTACTGATACCCAACAGCACTGAATCAGTGGGAAGACTGGATTTTGCCATGGAGAACAGGACTGAAGAGCAATTAGAAACGCACCAGTACTGTCTCTCTTTGACTGGAGTCTGCTGGGTGTCTGATGTGCTGCCTTGTCTCATTACTGAGGCTGGTACAACTTTATTGACAATATATCTGAAATAATTATTTTTGAAATGGAAACTAAACCATCCTCTCTTATCTCCAAGGCAAACATTATGTTTTAGAGGTTATTTGGTGAACCAGCTGCTCTAAATAGGCTTTTTTTTGTCACAGCTATGGTGGAATGTGCCTTGGGCTTTGCTTTGCTAAGAAGCACAGACTAATCTCAAACCACTCTTTCTTCCAAAGCTCCAGCACAAATGGTTCAAAGGAAAATATTAGTGCAGACTACATTGAACTGTGCATTAATTGAGCTTGCTGTGAGGCAGGCATATACAAAGTGGCTGCAAGTCAAACATTGCTTGAGGAGGGGAATAAGTATTCTGGGGTGAGAGTAATCTGGCCACAGCCTCTGGCCCAGATTTTTGATGAATTCATTGCATGACGTCTTCTTAGAGTCTAAGTATTAGGAGTCCAAATGTCTGAGTAGGATATGGGAAGTGGATACTGTGAAAGCCTCTGTCTGCGTCACTGCATTATCTCATTGTGACAGACACTTCAAAGTAATGCCACTCATATGAAATTCACACCAACTATTCCCATATCAAGATTTCATATCATCTCTTATGATGGTATCTGAGCCCTCTGCACAGTCAATACTACTTGGAAACTCTAGTAGATAGGTGTAGTTAGTCCCCGGATTATTCCTCTCCTTGTGGTATGAGGGCTTCAGTTTTTCAGTTTTTTCTTCTCTTTTAAATCATTCTCTGTTTGATGAGATGGTTTTACTGTGTAGTTATGCTCCTAGTAGAGAATAAGCTTTTAGGGATGATGGATAATCAGCAACTAGAATTCACAGTTTCTTTAAGAAATGAAACCAAGAAAGTAACTTTAGATCATAATTATTAATAAAAAGAATTGTAAAAGAGGACATAAGGCTCCCTCTTTCCTTGTAGCTTCATGCTCCTATTGGAGTATTTCTAACCAACAAGATTCAGAATGAAATTCATGTTCTGCCTTTCCTATCTTGGAGTTTACTTCGTACAGCAATGGTTCCTTTGTAAGCCAAAGCCACATATTTGTAATCCTATTCTATTTTATCACCGATGTAATGACATGTACTGGAAAGCACGTTAGGAAAAAACAGTCTGAGCTAATTTCTTTCAAACTCCTGCAATTTAGCCTGAAAGTCGGAAGATGGCAGCAGTAAAGCATGGTTAGGGCCTTTTTTTGTGCCCAGGCCTTTGTTTAGAACCATGTTTTTGTTCCAAAAAAACGGCAGATTTTTTTAAAAAGGTGTAGTTTTTAACAGTGCCATCAAGTATGACAGGCGTCCTTCCAATAGAGGAGAATCCATGATTTCATACTGCTTTTATGCTGCCTTTCTTCCTGATGGAAGCCAGGATCAAGAGCACAATATACCTTATTATGCGTAGGAACCTTTAGAAAAATCATGTTGCCTTAATATCTTCAGAAAAATAATGTTTCATCCTAGCCACCACCCCCCCCCGTATTTCTGTAAATGTTCATACACATATAATTATGTGATGTAGTGAGCATTTACTGAAATTCAAGGATTTTTCTTATTTTTTAAATCAAGAAAACCCTATTCATATTGCAAGCATTTCTCCCATCTCTTTAAACCTCAAGGAAAGCAGAAAGGGTCTGCAGTGGGAATATTTTCTAAGTCTTTGGCTGTGAGTCTGTCAACTTCACCCATAGCTTAGCAGGGTGTCAGCTATCAAAGGACACAGTGATGCCAAGAGACAGTGTGTTTGATTGAGGTTGTTATCGCAGACAGAAAAGCCAAGAAATGAGGCACTGTCACTGTGTGTCTGTCCCCTTCTGCAACAATAACTTAATATGGTTACTGGACCGTATTCTCAAGGTTTACTCTCTGACATGACTGTCAACATGCTTGCTGAGCCTTGGCGTGACAAGGCCTGCCCTTCAAGTTCTGACCTTACCAGTTGCCTTACTTTGCTGGATCCTTGCAAATGTCATTGCATTTCACTCTCACTTCGGAGAGATTTGAAGCAATTCTATCTACTCCTTTCTGTCACTTTAAGGGGACGGGTCTGGAAGCACTCCTGTGTGAAGCAAACCAGATGCTGGTTTTGACAGTGTGTGATACTGCCTGTAGTATAAAACCAGTGCAATATGTCTATAGATGACAGCGTTTTCCTCATCAGCCATGTACCTTACACTCTTCATTTCAGTGAGAATGACTTCCCCTGGGACGACTTTCTGTAGCTACTACTGAAGAACCAGGTGCCTTTTTCTAGGCAGAGCTCCTCAAATGCTCTGGTAGTGCAATGTGTCATTGCAGGGTGCCCTTCCCTCGAGAATGATGAATTCTGCACAGTTTCTTCTCCCTGGGCTAAGCTATATGCTTTACTCTGACAGACAGGATTCATATGTCTTCAGTTAACAGGGTCAGGAGTCCAAGTAATTTCCAGTTTTCCCTGGATATAAAATACATATGTGTCAGTGTTGCCTTTATTTTGTAACGTTGATTTCTTCCAACTATATTCATGGCTGGGGCATGGAAATAGCTTGGGATATTCACATAGTATTTTCTATGAGAAGTCATTTCTCTTGTGCATCACACTTCTGCTGCTCAGCTGTGACCAGTGAGTGTTTTTTAGCTTCCACAATGAGCCTGAGCAGGCTGACATCCGTTGAAGATCAAATCCCATGTGATTAACTGTGCAATAACTGCAGCTAATATGGTCTTACCCTGTATACCTCTAGTAATCCAAGTAAGACCTAAGTAATCTAGTCAAAATACTAATTTGTGAAGTGTGCATCAGTTGTCAGAAAGGGAGAAGAATAACTGTGATTCTTTGCCTGTCCCAGACTTGGGGCTCCTAATGTTGAGAGTTGCACCTTCCCACAGCGCATGTCCCTGCTGTGCATTTATTCCTCCTGGGTAACACAGACGTGTAACCTGATCCATCACTGAATTACTTCAGAGTTCTGACAATATGATTCAACTAATTTTACGAAGATCTGCTTATTACTTGCTTTAAAAAAGATGCAATGGATCATGATGACATAAGATATAAAATTACCAATATGGTTTTAACTAATGTATTGGCCATGCAAGAGTGGAAATAAAGGCTGTTCAAAAGCTGGTACCATCCTACATCTTGAGAAGCAATTGGATTTCCAACTGATTTTTAGAGACATCCTGACCTAGTATTTAAGAAAAAAAAAAGGGGGGTTGTAATAAAGACAAGTTAGATCAGAAATATGGAGACTGTATTTTTACAGGGCTTGTTTTACAAAACTAAATATTGTAATCTGGTACTATAAATTTTCATAGAACAAAAACATCCAAAAGAAATGAATGGAGATATTCCCTTAGAACTGGGGAGAATGGAGTTTATGACAACTGAGTAGACAATTCATAAAATTAGAGTAGACAGCACCACAAATACCATTCAGTCACACATCTTCCTTAGATACATTGGCTCTGCACATGCCTACAGGTAAGATTGAGTGTTCTTCCCTGTTTTGTGGTATTTAAAAACAAGATTCAAATCACAGTCTCTCAAAAGAGAGAGCTTTTATGTAATATGTGATTATTATCAGTAATAACAATTGAACTAATGCTTTCTTTATATCACTCAGTCAGTGAGGCCTGACAATAAAACAATCTGTCCCCCTTTTAATTTAATTTTGCCATGGGAATCATTGGTGCTACTTGGCTAAATCCCTGCACAGAAGGAATATATTTTTGAAAAAAATGAAATAAAATCTCTGCACACTGACACTGTCTTGATAGTGCCTAAAAATCCACCATTGGGCCAACTTTCATTTCCTTATTAAATCAGAATATGTGAAGATTGTCTATAAAAATGTAAAAACTTTGATAGAAACATATTTAGTATTGCCTGGGAAAACCCTCAGTCACTCATGACTCTAAGGAAATATATTAATGGACTTTTCCTATACATCTAATCAGAAAGTGGTTTTCTTCACTACACTTGGTTGTACTTCCATTGAGGTTCAAAACAGAAAATTATTTAGCTACTCTCTCTGAGACAGGGCAGATGTTCCCATATATCAAATGGATCCCAGTGCCCTCCAGAGGCGGTACAAGATGGGGTGTATTACAACAGCTGAAACTACCCTTAATGCTAATTTTCCCTGTGGAATGATCAGAAGTTTAAATTTGTTGGCAAGTTGGCTTCTTAGTGTGTGCACACAGCCTGTAAGGCCTATATCCCTCCAGCTCCCTTTGGGTGCTGAGCCACTGCATCTGCCAGCCTGTTCCCAGGCTGACTGTGGGGGACAGGATGATCGCAGGAGGCTGCAATGTTGATATCCCAATTCCTTCTCTTCCACAGAACATGTCACTGCCCATTCCAGAGGTGATGCTATGCATGGAAACACCTGCAAATCTTTGGGCAGCTGTGGGTCCAGTGAAGTAAAGGCTGTCTTTGTGGGATCGGCTCTCAGCCAAATGCTGAACTAGAAAAACCCTCAAAGAACTGCTTAGGAAGTCTGGAAATAAAAGCTGAGCTTTTGGCATTCATTTCAGGTAGAGCTACTGACTTTGGAAAAGAAAGGCATTTGAGATCCGTGTCAATTATCAGACAATTATTGTAGACTGTTGGTAGTGTCCCTGGCTCACTATTTCTGCACGATTTGAGAAAATGGTCTTTCATAGTGAAAGATACTGTTGCAGAAATGTTATTTATTGGTATTGCGCACATGGGAATAACTTCACCACCCACAGTCAAAGCTGGAGAGCAGCTGATGCCTAATCCAGACCTTAAGAAAATATCTGTGGCAGGCACTTGATTACAGAGCACAGTGCGGTGATCACAAACCAAGGTATTCCCAGATCAAAAACCTTAGTCGGTACATTTTAAGCTCTATGAATAATTTAGAATATTCTTCTGAGCCAATTTCTACATTCAGTGTTTGGAAATAAACCAAATTTCCCCACATATGGCTAGAGCTTCAAAGTGATAAGAATTTGCACATGTAATCCTTACCTAGCTGCTCAGTAGGACATTAGCCACATGTTTATATTAATGGTTAGGCTTTTCCATAACACAGGGGGGAATACTGTAATTGATGGCAGTGCAGACCCCACCTGTAAGGCCTGGAATATTTCATTTTCCACATTTGCCTCGATTCATTAGTTGGAGCTGTGAAAATAGGATATGACATCCGCCTGGGTTTGTGTGTGCAAAATAGCAGCTGTGTGAGACGTGATGGCAATAATTGGCTGCCTGCAGAGCAAGAAAACACCCACATAAATGACGTCTCTCTCTTCTAAAACATTAGGCAAGGAAGCCTTTCAACAAGGGGCAGGCAGCCTCTCAGGAAACAACTGTCAAATCTGCTTACATCATTGTGTCTCATTAAACTGGGAAATGCAGCTCTTCTAATCATCAGTTCAGACTGTGCATCATCCCACCATCCATCAAGACAGTATTATTGTAATGGATTATTTGTGTCAGTGTTCACCATGTCAGACTTCTTGGAGACTCCTGCAATGCAGCCATTTTTCCTTTTACAGGAAGCAAATGAACTATTTTAAACTAGGGATTCTTAGGAAAAAGATAGAAAACAACACATAAAGCATTGTTGCATTGACAAAAAGTTCAAAATGGACCTACACCTTCAACACTGTCATCTCTTCAAACCACTCTGTCACAATAAGTGTATGGAAGAGTCAAAGAATAGAGAAGAAGAGATCAAAGGAATGGCACCTCTATTAGGAATGAATATATCATCCAAGTGTCTTCAAAGTAGAAGTGAAACAGCTTGGGGCCCTGGGGGGTGGGGGTGCTGTCCTATGGATCTACAAAGTCTGAGTCACAATTAGAAATCAAGCATGGAGTGGTATTCACCATTTCTCATAATTCAAAAATCATACATACAAAATGAACTTGTTATGTTCAGCACTGTGCAAGTCTAAGCAGTCAAAAGGATGTACTTTCCATATAGTACACAGCCAAGCAGTGGAACATATGCTATAGAGTACTTAGGATGCTGAATGAGGAGTTCTCTCCACAAGTCTGTAGAAGATAAAACCTCTTGACAGCTGAAATAACTGTTACTTCAGCTTCTTGATGAGGAGCTTCTCTAGACTGCTGAAACGTGGGATGTGCAATGTGTGTCCTATTCTTACACTCTTCCTTCCTTCTCTTCTATGAGCTAGTTGAATCTTCAGTGTGAGCCAATAGACTTACTGGTATGTTTTAATGGTGTAAATAATTTTTTACTGTTGCTATCTTTATTATAATGGAAGCGATAAAACAACACCTTACATAATTAGAATTATTTATTTCTGAAAACATGCTGTTTTCACTAATGTAAAAAAACCTCAATGGCCTCTTTGCCTGGAACCAAAAAGTAATATGGAACCAAGAACAACTGATATTATAGTCAAGGCCTTGAATCAGTAGCACAGTTATTTTTCTCTAGCTTTTAGTTTTTTCATTTTAAATTTGTAAGTTGCAATGTTTTCCATTTTTTCATCTGTAGCCCCCAATATCAATTTTCCTACTAAAAAGGAAAATCAACACAGATTCGAGGAGCATCTAAAATATGTAATGAAGAAAACATCTCATCATATTTTGAACACCTTTCATCTGTGATGCCAGAAGAAGGCATGACAATGGCTGTGACTCCTTAGATTGTTGTCACCCAGAGTCTTCAATCACTGGATCTCATTATGTGCACAGTTTGGGGCAGGGACTTTATACAGCCTACTAGTAATATTGTGGTTTAGTCCCAGGAAAAAGAACATCTGATAGTTATCTTGAGCTCACAAGAGCTCTGCTTCTCCTCAGCCATATGTGGTACGTCATAAAAGAAAAAAAGAAAATAAAAGTGAAGTAGCAGTGTGACCTTTACAGCTGCAAACCCATTGGAAATCAGAAGAAATCATCTGTTACAGGAAATACTGAGCAGATAGAGACCACAGCAGCAGCTGGTTGGCCAGCCAAATCCAGGTTCTGGCACCTTAATGCCATGGGTGTCTGCTAGGTAACTGATAAGCAGAAGAATTAATTTGCCCTGTTTTGGCACTCTTCAGGTTTACAAGGGTAAACCACTGGCTTTTTACAATAGTGAAAATCAGGGGCTTTTTAAAGTCACAGTATTAAGAAAGGTGGGTGTTTTCATATTGTTGTGTCCTCACTACTTATTTGTCTCAACTAGCATGAAATCTTGTATTTTAAGTAATCAGCAGTGGTGTGACAACACAGTTAATGAAAAACAGAAAAACGCATTTGTGAAGGATAGAGAATGAGTATAAAATGGCATAAGCTTTTTTTATTTTTCTTCATGAATTTAATTCAAGAGCTTTGAGTAAGCTAAGAGCATGGGTTCTACAACTAGTGTCTACCTGAGAGGTCTGGCCTACTACTAATATGCAACACAAAAAGGAAGGTAAGGATACAGAGCAATGCAAAGAACGAAGACTTAGGGATTTGTCCCAGTAAAGGCCAGTCATTACACTGGCTGCCGCCTGAGCTGTCAAGCGGTTGGCACCAGCCAGCTTCCCACTGCCTGCATTGGAAAAGGTCTGGATGAGCTGCCTGGGACTGTGTAGTGGCTGAGGAACTGAGTCATACTATGTGGCTGTCATCCCTGGAGGAGAAGAAAGAGGTGTGAAAGGAGGGTATCATGATGGTTAGGAGCAATATGCACAATGACGGCATCTTGAGCATCCCCCAAGACAATAGGAGGAGCAGATGCCATCCCTGGACTGCCAATTCTGTTCTGGCTTCTCATTCTCTGATGGAATAACGTCAGAAATGAGAATAAGATCTGACCTGAACTTGGGTCTCTTCCTTTGCTCCTCTTCATTCACATGACAGCAATGCTGGAAGAGAAATAAGGACCACCCAGTGAGCGAAGGGATGAGGCTTCTAGTCAGAACTGGTGTGAGATGGCATGGGGCTGGGATGCCTAGGGGTGATAGGTGACTGTATCTCAGGAAGTGAGAAGCATTGGGATCTTGTACTTTTGGAAAATGGAGAAATATGAGAAGAGGAAGGAGATATCAGGGAGTTATTTTGCTTTAGTGCTTTGCACAGAAAAAAGTCACTTTTGGCTGTGCAGCTAAGGAACCCTGGGCTGGCTCTTCACTCTACAGGAAATATAGGGAGATTCTTTCATAGTCTTTACACAGTAACCCAAACAGCAAACACAGACCAAACTCTGAATCTGCAACTAATGGCTTAATTCATATGATGTTGAATATCACAAACTTCTCTGGGGTTGTGGATCTTAGGAGGCACCTCAGTGCGTCACAGTCTTGCAGTACTGAGGGCAGCTAGTGAGGCTGCTGGTACAAAGCAACACGAGACCTGGGAAAGTGAACTGAATGGGGTCCATGAAATCCAGATGCACTCCATGTGGCCACTGAATTCCTGAATGTGGGTGGGAAAATCCCTTCCCCTTGACGTGCTTCTTTTTACCTATTCCTGTAATGAACAGAAAAGTATCCACCTCCAGCAGAAAGCTATTTGGGAATCATAACGATCAAAGAAAAGGCAAAGCATTTCATTGAGTTTTCTCAGGGCCTTTGTGCTAAATGTATTTTATATTATTCCGGTGTCAGAGTCAGCCATAAAATGCATACATTAAGGATATTGTCTGAGAGGTGTGACTGCCAAAGTCACTCTGTGGCACTGGGCAAAGTCTCTTGCATGTCCTTCCTAATAGAAAACAGTGGTAATAACATCTCAGTGAGTAGCTGTAAGGCATGATGTTAATGATTATACACTGGTTTGAAAGTTCAAGCTTGGCATAAAAGTACTGGTATGAGGGTCTGGGTACATTTGAAATGAAATCATGCTCTCAGTCTCACTGCATGAGGGGAACAATAAAAACTTGCCCAGAGGTCATTGGTATTTTCTGAAGGAAAGATATAGATTGTCAAAAAAGCTGCCCTATTCCTTCAGCTCTGCCAGGTTAGATGCAGGCTGGTGATGCTGCCACCTGGAAATACTTATATTAAATGTGCCTGCACTACTTACATTTGGCAAACACATTTTTTTCTACTCCCTTTTACACAGCACAAAGTTCATTTGGAAAGCAATAGAAAATAGTTAAAAGGAAATCCCTGCTCTGGAAGTGAATGCCCTTGCTAAATTTGTGCTCCCAACATACAGGTCAGGGACCTTAGTTTTCAGAAGCAATGTAGGTCAGTATAATGTAGGGATCACTCCTTACCTGTCCTCTCAGACAGGCATGTTATTTTTTTCCCAAATGAAAATGCTAGACTAAAATTTGGCAAGAAGACAAAACAACCATACACAGGCTGATAATGATGAGTATCATCATGTGTCCTGTAGCTTTGAGTTATTAACAGCAGAACAAAATTCATTAGCATGTCAAAGCACCACAGCCTAGAATGCACACAGGCCAGCATAAAGAACTAGGGCATGAAAGACAGCTTATGTGGAGAATCACTGACAATGAAAAAAGGAGAATATTGTGCTTGGGGCAATTCTCATTCATCAGAGTCTTGTCAGTGTGGTTAGAGACTACAGAATAAATGTGTCTAACCACATTTTGTTTGGCCACACTAGTAAGCAAAGGTTATGGGAGTATCCTCCAGTTTTTCTATTCAGCAGATGCAGATATGTATAGAATCACTTTCTATTGATCATCAGCAGTCTCCTTTCTGACGTACAGTATATGATGCCATAGCATAAAATAGAATATATAGCAATCAGTCTATTTTCTGTCACTCTAGATTGATATATTTATACTCTCAGGTAATGTAAATGACTGCAGGCTCCCTGAAATCATCAGGGTAATGTTGATTTAGAGTGTTAGGTCTCCAGACCAAAGCCACATGTAGTCATACAGCAATCTGCCAAGGTATTGCAAGCTGATGCAATAATTGTGCAGGTGATTTTGATAATACTCTTCTACTGTAGATACTGGTGGTGATAATTAACCAGACAACAGTCCCTTTGAGTTACTGATTTATCAAGGGTTATTTCAGTGCTGAGGTGTGCTTAGGTGCTGTAGGTTTTCCAGGCAAGACACAAAACTGGTTTTGCATTTATCATAACTGTTCCATGAGGAAGTGTAATGCTAATGAAATCTGGTGTTCCATTTAGATCCCAATCTGGAAAATTGCCACTCTGCCTATTAGAAGGCTCGTTTGCTTCCAGTGCACTGTTCTCCCATCAGGGCTTGAGAATAGGGTATATTCTTCTTCAAAACTTGACAAGTACCTCTAAATTCAGGTTGCATGACTTCGGCAGCACTACCATTTTTATCTGTGCAGGGTAATATGAAGTGAGAGATTGTTTTACTGACATTAATGTTCAGTGGAACTGGAGCAGCCCAGTATGAAAAATGAATATTTGTTAACTAGCAGGTGTTAGGTATGAGTAATGAAAGAAATGTGGGCGGCAAACTTTGCCCCCTCACTTTGTGTAATACTTGTATCTCTGCAAAGAATGGCCTCTTTGTGCAGGCATAAGCCTTTCATTCATTTCCTGCTATGATCTTATCTAGAGAATTTCAGTGACCCTAATATGCCATTAAATTTGGGTACCTATACACTGAACTACTCCTTCCATTTTTATTCATGTCTTGGAATTACTGGTCATCCCATTTTTCTCCTCCACAGACAGATCAACACCCTGTAATATCCTGGGTCTGCTTTTGTGTGTAAGTCATAGCACAAAGCAAATGTGATCTGGTAATAGCAGTCAGAGCTTTTGAAATGGAGCACATCGTAATCTGATCGCACGTGTAGCCAAACATACACTGCTCTCAGCCTGAAGCAGCCTCAGAGGTTTGCTGTTTTAAAGATACAAAGACTGTCTGTGGTCTACCTATAATCTATAGCCTTAATACCATCCATCTGTAGTCCACCATACAACACTTCTAATTTATTTCTGCAGTATGGATTGTCCCACAAAGTAGGGCCATGGTTCTCAACTCTTTGGGTAGATGTGCCAAGAAAAAAGCAGTCCAGACCTTTTCAGTATCAGTGTATCCTGTTAGATACACCGTGATCCAGGGCTCTGAGTGTCTCCAAGAATGGAGACTTCTCTGGGCAACCAATTTTAGTGTTAACTACTCTACACTAAAAAAAGAAGATTTTGCATGTTTAAATGAAATTTCCTGTATTCTCAGTCTCTCATCTCTTGCATGAACTACTTTCTCTTAGACAAGTGTCCTTCCCTTTGACTTAGCTAACATGAATTTTGACAGTCTTCTAAATATCACTAGAAGCCACGATAAATATCTGTTTTCCAGTCCTAAATAAATCCCTGTTAAATCTGAATACATGGGAGTAATCTGATGTACTGCAGTCAAATTAATTTCAGCCATGATACCTCAGGTTTAACCACAGACATGACTCTCTGCTTTCTCTAATTTAGATCAATGCCCTCATACAACACCATTCTCTCAATTATCATGACATGTTATGTTTAAAAATGCATGGTAAGATGTTCTATTTACTTATAATTTTAATATTAGTTCGGGTTTCTTTTGTTCCCTTGCTAAGTGTTGTAGATGGTATCATTAAGTTCTTTTTTTAGGCTCTACACACACACACATGGATTTAAAGGGGTATTTGCATTCCAATAGGTCAAACTCAAAACTGCTTTTCAGGCATCTGTCTTTTAGACTACGTTTTTAATGGACCTTACTCTGAAAAACAAAAATAAAATAAACATCCAAACCGAATATTCTCACAGACAATCACAAGAATGTTTTAAGAAAAAAACCCTGTGTTTTATGTTTTGTAGATTTAAAGTGTTGCTAAACATGTCAGAAGAAGAAAACTTCAAAGTACCTCATGGTTTTCACTGACAGAAATGAAAAACTGCTGGCTTCATTGACAGAAAAGACAAACTTCAAAGTGGATAGTCATCTTCAAAAGCCAGATGCTCCCAATGTACCTGGTCTGCAAATGAAGAGAATAGATAAAAGCACTAAATTGTCTTAGAAACAAAAGTAATAAATGAAAAAAAACCACGCATGCCAAAATACCGTAAATGTAATTTTTTATTCAATAACTTCCAAAAAAATTTAACAATATTTAAAACAATATTTTTCACCTGTTAGGCACAAAATATCAACCAGCTCATGTGAGCCGTAGCAGCTCCCACTATTAATTAAAATAATGAATGTACTCATCAATACTCCTGGTCATGGGCTCACATTTTTCAAGCCAAAGAGCAAGGAGTCAGATGCTGCAGCTTTCTCATAGGTGTCTTTGATGCTTCTATGTAGATGGTGCCTGACTCACACTGCTGCAGTCCCACACATCCATCCACTGCTCCGATCTGCAAACAGAGCCTTCTCTATCTCATTCAAAGAGATCATTTGCTACGATCAGCAGTAAGAAGTCAATGCCTCCATTGCTCTGGAAAGGTAGTGATAGATGTAATAGACATGATGCAGGAAATGTGCCCTTTGCAATTTTTAAAAAAACACATTTCTGTTGATAAGGAACACCATCCCAAGAAAGATGATTAGTCTTAAGGCATAGGCTTCCTCTCAATCCAGGAGCTGTCTGGATTAGCAAATTCAACAGGGCCTGGAAACTGGCTTGAGCTCTGTGACTCTCCATACCATTTAGTTGTCAGTTGCTGGCCCTTTTTCCATATGTTGGTAACAAACGTCTGCTCAGTGTGGTGATATTCAGCTGACCCTAGGCTGACTGTCATTCCCTCAGGGAAGCTGGTAGGGTCTGTGTGTGGAATAAGCTTCTGCCTACTGTATGTGCTAACTGTTTGTGATAAATCCGTGAGAGGAAAGAAAATGGGATGATTGGTGTGGCCTCGACTTTTTTTTGTCCCTAATCTGCATTCACTGCTCAAGGAGGAGCAGGAGAAGGTGCAGGGCAGAGAAGCAGCTTCCTCTTGAACTGTCATAAGATATAATTGCTTTCTATAAAACTGACAGGAAAGAGGAGAGCTATCTGACCTGAGGGATAATGTTGGCAAAAACCCATGAGAGTATTAACTGCAGGAAATGATAAGATGATTTTTATCTGCCAGAGCAGTCTGAGTCTAGAGGAGCCTTCTTCTAGAAGTCATGAGGGCAAAAACCCAAACAAGTTCTAAGACTAAACTTCATGAAAAAGTCTCATACTGTCATGGTTTCCTGTGACAATTGAGAACTGGACAAGGTTCTCAGCGGCTCCCTGTAAGCCCGTGTTCCGTAAATGCAGAATGTATCTATGTAGTCATTGCATGATCCCTGGGAGTTTCTTAATCTGAACGACTGGTGCCCATGACCTTCACCTTTGTCTTCTCACAAGGCTGCAGTTGGAAGTTGCTGCATGCTGTTCTCTTCAGGAACATCTTGCAGAGACACACTGTACTTTCTTTTGGGGAAAGTTTATAGATGTTCTTTCTTTTTACTTGTTAAGATCACAGTGAGAAAATGTTATAAATAGCTTAAACTTGTGAAATTTCTTCAGAGAGCTTTGATAGTAACTTCTTTTTGGAGCAAGGCTACCAGATGAAAGCTCCCAGATCTTGCTTGTTTACTGAGGTGGTAAAGTGAGGAGGTTTCATGGGAAATGTAAGACCACTTTAGAAAGTGGCAGTTTTAACACAACATAGATCCAGGGAGTTGTAGATTCCAGCCCCATCTTATAAGAATTGATAGATTTCTGTCCCAGAGAGACTAAAAAGAGTGTCTGGTGCATAGAGGCAGATTTTGAAATAGTTGGAGAGTAACTCAATACTGAGTTAGTGCCCATCGCAGTGACCTATGCTCCCGGCTTTGTGTAGGTGTGGAAATGCCAGTGGGAGGATAGCAAAGGCTTTTGTGCCCCCCTCAAGAATCAAATAAAAGTCTTCCACTTTTGATGTTTTAAAGATGCTTGGCTTGCCCTATGACATTGAGTGCATTGTATGGAAAGGTTTTCCTTCAGGAACACACTTACCCTCCACCCACAAATTTTTTCACTGTTCAGAAGCTACAGTGCAGAAAGATTTATGTGTATAGTTCTCATTATTCTGTTTGCATTGTACAATAGGGAAGCAGCATGGGAACACTTTTGGAAAAAGCAGCCCTTCAAGAGTGCTTTAGCATGGCTCCTTTCCAAAGGGCACGGTCCTTCAGGAATGCCCTGCTCCAGCATGGGTCCTACTGTGGAGCCACAGGTCCTGCCAGGAGCTTGTTGCAGCATGAGCTCTCTGTGGACTGCAGTGTGAGTGTCTTCTTCACCACGGCTCTCCATGGTGTACCCTCCAGGGGTACAGCCTGTTTCACCATGGTCTTCTCCACAGCCTGCAGGGGAATCTGCTCTGGTACCTGATGCACCTCCTCCTACTTCACTGATATAAGTGTCTACAGGCTTGTTTCTCTCACATTTTTCTCACACCTCTCTCACACAGCTCCTACGCAGCATTTTTTTACTTTTTCTTAAATGTATTATCGAAGTGTTGCTGGTGGACTCAGCTTTTGCCAGCAGTGGGTCCATCTTGGGGCCAGATGCAACTGGTTCTGTCCATTATGGGGACAGCTTTTGGAGTCTTATCACAGAAGTCATCCCTGTAGCTTTCCTGCTACTAAAACCTTGCCACTAACACCAAATAAAAACTGCAGAGGTATGTATTTCAGATGAACAAAATCTGAACATGATAAAGGTTGTTCTCAAAAAAGTGTGAGTTTTACATTGCTAACAGAAGGATTCTGGACACTAAAAGTGTCCAGGGCTGCCAAGATGAGCAGGATTTGCAGGTCCTTTGAGTGTTGCAGGGAGGAAGTGCCATATGAAAGTGTGACTCCCCAGCCTGAACAGTGGTTGAAAGGCACTGTTTGCTGTCCCACATCCTGGCACCTCAGCACACTGATAGAATCACAAAATATCCTGAGTTGGATGGTATTTACAAGGACCAGTGAAGTCCAGGTCCTGAGCAGCACCATCCCCAAGAGTCACACCGTGTGCCTGAGAGAAGTGTCCAAATGCTTCTTAAATTCTGGCAGACTTGGTGCTATGATCACTTCTCTGGGGAGCCTGTTTCCATGGCCAACTACCCTCTGGGTGAAATACCTTTTCCTGATATCCAACCTAAATCTCCCCTGACTCAGCTTTATGCCAGTTCCTAGGGTCCTGTCACCAGAGAGGAGAAATCAGTCCCTCTCCCTCTGCTTCCCCTTTTGAGGAAGTTGTAGACTGCATTGAGGTCTTCCCTCAGTCCCATCCTCTCCAGGCTAAACAAGCCAAATGTCCTCAGCCCCTCCATAAGTGGCTTCCCCCGCAGACCCTTTGCTGTCCTTGTGGCCCTCCTTTGGATACTCCCTAATAGCTTTTTATCTTTTTATACTGTGGCACCCTGAACTGCCCCCAGCACTCAAAGTGAGGCAACCCCAGTGCAGAGCAGAGTGGGACAATCCCCTCCCTTTCCCAGCTGGCAGTGCTGTGCCTGATGTACCCCAGGACAGCTTGGCCCTCCAGGCTGCCAGGGGACTGCTGGCCCATGTTCAGGTTGCCACTGACTGGGACCCTGATCTCCTCTCCATGGCTGTGATGTAGAGTTGTGATGTGCACTTCTAACATGCTGAACTCAGTTCTTCCCGAGCAGTAGCAGCATCTCTGTACCAAGCTTCCAAAGGCAGTCTTTCAGAGCTCTTCTGTGTTGTTTGTGGAAGAAGCTTCAGTTCTCTGTGGCTCAATTTCCTTGTTCCTCTATGCATTTGTGAGTGCAAGAGGAAATTTGTGAATGTTTAAACAAGTGACTTCCCAGAATGAAAGCTGCTTTACAGACAAAGGCCTAAGTTTAAATTCCTCAGGGCAGGCATTACTGCTTATTTGTAAAATGGCGCTCAGTGTGAACATTCTTCAGTAATAATAGCACTGACAAGTCTGTCAGTCTTATCATTCAGTGCACCTTGTGGCACCAGATTTCCAGTTTGAGCTGTGAACCTGCAAGCTGCTTTGCACAGATCTCTGTATGCAGGAAGAGTGGTTTGCAAGTCTGGGGCCACTTATACTTAAAAGCGAGGGAATAGGTTTTGACAAATGGGTCTTGGCAGGACTTAAATAGTAAGTAGTATGGAAAAAGTACTGCTAGCTGGAGAAATTACATGGAGCTAGTTCTCCTTTGTATGAAAGGGAAACATACAAAACAAATATGGCCTTTTTGCCATATATATATATATATATATACAATGTATTCCACATATATTCCAAACAATGTATTGTAATTTTGTAAATGAAGCACACCTAGAATGAAATCTCCTTGAAAGTAGGCTCTTGGCAGGACAGAAAAAAATTATTTCCCTTTCTATGTGTTTGCTCAGGTTAGATTGACTCCTCAAAAGACTGTTGGTACTTTTTCCAATTCAAAAATAATCTCTGATTTCCCATCCCTAAGGAATTAATAGGGTTGAAGCCTGGCTCCACATTTCAGTGCATTGCATATCAGCCCTGGAAATAGGGAGAGGGTGAAAGATCAGGCTTTTAACCTGCCTCTGAGTAGTTTTTGGTGAGTCCCCTTGACTACAGGCATGTGGCAGCTGCCCATTGTGGAACACCCTTCCTGTTTGTCTACTTCAAGCAGAGGCTGGCAGTTGGAGTCTGTGGATGCTGGTGCTCAGAGAGGCACAGCTGTGGGGACAGTGGCCTCTGCATGCATCCTCTCACCATGCTGGCAAGGGCTGGGGTTCCACCTCTCCACAGGGGAGTGTCCACAAAACTCCAAAGGGTTTGCTTCAGGCACAAGACAGTGCCTTTTGTTATTTGGTTTATTTCCTTGCTTGGGAGGAGTATTTTCTTAAGTCTTTGTGGCTGCTCCAGGAACCAGCCTTGCAGCTGGAAATGCTGGGAAAGATAAGATCTTGGTTTCTTTTCTTAAGGGAAATATTTAAAGACCTGTGGAAAGGAAAAAAAAAAAAAAAAGAAGAAAAAGGTGGAGAAACAGGTACCTGTGTGCATGCAGGGGCAGAGGTGATGGGGCACCGGTGGGAAGGAACCCATCACAAGGTGGTGGCTGCAGGTGCACAGGGAGAGGCTTCCCTGCCCATCCTGCTGTGCTGCAGCACAAAGGCTCCGCCAGGAGCCCAGCGGGTGAGTGGGTGGCCATGGAAACCCTTCAGCAGGGCTGCCAGCCAGAAAGACAGAAACCCCCATCACTGGGGCCCCCAGTGAGCTGCTGGGGTTACTGGGGGCAGCAGTGGGAGGGAGGCCCCTAGGCCTGCCAGGAGCCCCAGGCTGCCCTCTTGATGCTTGACCTGCCTGAGGAAATGCCCCGAAGCAGCCGAGTGATTTTCTGAGTTAACAGAGTTTCCTTTGACCTTGGGTTTAAAACGCGGACTCCTTTCCAGGGTGCTAATGAGGAAACACTAAAGGACTCTTAAGGGAGGAGGGGGAAGGGCTTCTCTTGGCCGGTGTTACTCTGGCACAGACTGGATGTCCTGCAGTAGATATTAATAGTTAACAGGCGGGTCCCTAAGCACCAAAAGACCCAGGGAAAAGCACCAAAAGAACCTGCCATGCTCCTCTGTGAAACTGGGATATTTCTTCTCCTTAAAGAGACTTGTTAAACTGCCTTAGAATAACTCAAGCTTGACAAAGTGGAACTAATTTGCCTTCATTTTCCCAATCTTAAAAAACAACTTTGAAATCAGAAGGATTTTTGAGGCAATTGTATTCATTATAAAGAGTAAAGCACAAATCTGGATTTTAAGGAGTTCAGTGTAATATAAAAAGTTATAACTCTGCCATCTGTGACACGTTGAAACATCTGCTAGAAAAGCAGGCCACCTCTCTGTCAAGGGTGGAGGTCACCCCTCTTCTCAAGTGGGCAGCAGAACCCTTAAAATAAGAGACGGTCTTTTATATACCCACACTCTTCCAAACTCCTCAGTGTGTCCTACACTGCTTTGCTTTGACTTTGGATGACATATTAAGGACTGGATATAAATCTAGATCTCTATCCAAATACCACTGCTACTGGTTCTGCTTTCTTTACTTCAATCTTTTAATTTGTTTTTTCTTTTTGTTTTTTCTTTGAGGACAACAATTTCAGAAGATAATTATTTTTATTTCTTTGGTTGATGCTATTCTGTTTTAGCCCCCTTTTTTTTTAATGGAGCAGAACTGGTAGTTTCACTCTGCACAATTTGTGTGAGTTTCAATGATCAAAAAGAAATCTTGTCATCATTATTTATTCCTACACAAGGAAAGGGTACATCAAACCTAGAGAATCAGTTCAGCATTTGGCTTAACTAAGACCAAATTCCAACCAAATCAACCTTTTCGCATTACTGAAAACATGCTAAAATAACCTTATTTTAATAGTATCCACCTGTTTTTAAACAAACTTATATTCTACATTCCTGTTATGAACCATGTCGTTTATAGTGTGGCTTTTAAAGATCTCAGAAAAAACTGAACTCTGTTGGTGTCTTCTTGGGCTCAAAGGTACTGAAATGGGAGGCAGTTTGTAGCTGGTCCCTGTTCCTAAGACCTACAGATCTGTGTGGGTAAAGTGCAGAAGATAAAACAGATACAGAGAATTGAAATGAGATGACCTGGCCTCAGATGTTCCAGTGGGTAAGTAATGAAATTCAGGTCTCATTAAGTGCAGATCTGTATATTCCTGGTGTATTGTACCTATTCCAATTCCTTAATAATAGTATGGCTTCAGTTCAAATCTTTCACCTCAGCATACTTTGTGTCTGAAGTTACTTGAAAAATAGCTGATTGAAGTTTAAAGATGGAAACATCACATTAAGCACTATCTGGACTGATTTTAACCTTTTCATGCAGGAGCATGGTGTCACAGCTGCACATACTATTATGTGAGGACTGCTTTTCCTTGGAGAAACATGTCTAATTACATACCACGTCTTCTTTTTCCTCTAAGTTTCCTATTAGGTGACCTATAGGTCCTAATTCTACTGCTACAGAAATAAGCAGGAATTTCCCCACTGATTGCAAAAGATTTAAAAATACTAAACTAAAGCCAAATCATGGAAGAGTTAGTGCTCCTTTGATGCCTTAAGATTTAGCTTTCATATTTGCAGATTCTGTGCTGCCTAGGGATGTAGTTCTGAGCCTCATATTAAGTGCCAGTAAGCTCTCTTCACAGAGTAGGTACACACAACGAATCCTTTTCCTGCTGAGAACCAAGGACAACTTTCAGCCCAACAGCATAAATAATGATGGACTGAAGAGAGAAAACAAGAAGGATGGCACCTCACAGCCTGAAGCTGTAATTGGACAATTAGACCCCAATATGCAAATGGACTAAAATTTATAAAAAATGTAGCATCTCATGACTGGTCAGCCATTTTTGTGACCATTCTTAGTCCACCCTGGTTGCAGCCTTTGTTGGGCTCCTATCCTGCCCAAGGTGGATCCTGGAGGCCTTTCTATAAGTACCTACTTTATTCTCTGTCTCTGTCCAGTCTCTGTTTCAGGTCAGCCTTCCAAGGCATCACCCTCAGCGTGCACTTGGCAAAAAGGAAAGAAGTCATAGGCACACAGCATTAAATCCAGTTGTCAGCACTAAATTCCAGGATTTACCCTGGTGGTTTCCACCACCACCACCCAGTGCAGCACTGACCCCTTCGGGATTCAGCATTAGCGCAGGGGGGTAACATCGCTGTAACATCCCTCAGGCTGCAAAGGGAGGGAAAGAAATTTGCTCAACACTGGCTGAGAAGGGCTACTGAGTTCAGGTGAACTTCCATTCTCACCATGAATGGTTAAAGAAGGGTCTTCACAATTAGATCTCAGGGGTACAAAACACTAAAGCATGTGGACTGGGGTTAAAGTAATCAAGGAGCAAATCGGGTTGGGATGGGGTTTTTTGCACTCTCTTAAGCCATTAGCACAATCTGTGACTGGGAAACAACTTTCTGATCTGACACTGTCTGGAGAGAAGCTCTGGCTTTTGAAATGATGAGGCCCTCCTGACACTTACCTGTTTAACTTAAGCTTTTGCAAATTTCTAAGTGACTTTGACAGAAGTATCTCTTCCATGCTTGCAATTTATACCAAGGTTTTGAATAAAGGGTTAATGAGTAATTACTGTTTTTTAAACACAAGTGTAATGTAGATGTTAATAAACCAAAGAGTAGAAGCTTTTGTAGATTACTGCAAGAAATACTGTCATCTATTAGAATTTACAATATTTGCCAGGCATTCAATAAAACAACTCCTTATTGGTTATTAATTCTTGTGAATAAGAACTGTAATGCCAAAGGTGCTCAGTACGTTGTTCTCCAGAATAAAACAAAAAGCATTTTTTTTATCTGATTAAAATGGCTTTCTGAGGAGGAATTAAATCTGCAAGAAGGTTCAGAAGGGAAACTTTCCCTCTGAATTAAAGTATGATAGCTTTCAGGAGTAACAAATACTTAATTAACATGGGATGGATGCCAGAGGCATTTATTTTAAAAATAAACTTGAAAGCAAGCACAGGAATTCTCTGAAACAATGCTTTTCTGTTGCCATTTTCTGAGAACATGTAGACTCATTGGCCTTTTGGTAGGCTGGTATCACAGAGGCATCATTCTAAATGTCATTTAATAGAAGCTGTATTTTATTTCATTCTAAATCACTTCCATTCATCTCTCATCACCTAAGCCCGACATTAAAGAGAATTCAAAATCAAACAAGTCACTCAAGAAAAAATTGTCCTTTGACAGAACGGGGGCTTCCAATGCATTTTAATTTTTCTGCAGACTGCATGATGTGGGGAGAGGGGCTTCTGTGTATTGACAGCTGATTTCTTATCAACCAATTTGCACAATAGTTGATGTAAAGGTTCAGGGTAAATCTGCACATTTAGTATATGTAGTGATAAATTAATTTAGATTTGCAAATACTGCAGAAGACAGAGAGATGATGATAGAACAATGCCTTTGTAAAAAATCAGGTGTTCTCATGTAATTGCAGCAAGTACAAGTAGACAAACAGTTCTGGCTCTTCATAGTGGTCATGCTAGAGCAGTACACAGAAATTGCCAATCGTTGCATTTACCTTTTACTCATAAATAGCTCATGTGAAGTTAATTAAATATCAGAAGTAAATTAGCTACTTTGTTTTCCTTGCTTAACTATATGAATTAATCCTGGATTCAGTGAGGAGAAGTGCTGCTATTAGCAAATGAGAAATGCAGTGGTGTAAATAGGTAGTGATCTGTAACATTCTACATTTTTAAATTCAAAATTAAAAATAGAAAGGTTCATTAGTTCCCCTTACCTGAATTTCTGATTGAGAAGCTATTGGGGAACACTTTTTTTCCTAGGAATATCATTAGGTCTCATTTCTGTGTCATATAACAACAGAGAGCAGCCTAATGATTCTAACTGCATTTGACATGTTTGTCACAGGATGGCAAAACATCTTTGATGCAAATCACTAATCAGAAATATGATATTGAAATAACATGTGATGATGTAGAAAAGTAGATTAGTCTGCTCAGTACATACTTTTTATAAATAGCTGTTTGTACTGTACTGCTCAGCGCCAGTCATAACCAAGCTGCCACTTTAGAAGGCGATAGTTTGAGCTGCAGTATTTTGGCTGCGCTGGTTTCAGTTTGTTGGTGCTCTGGCTTCACAGCATGTCTTTAAACCATGAGAAAGGTAGGAGCCAGGGGCAAACTGCTGCTGGGAACGAGGAGCTGTGACTTCAGCCCCTTATGCCCAGGAGCACCTGGAACACATTTCCTAGCTGGACTGTTCTAACCATTGGATGGGGTGGCAGGACCACTGCTTAGTCAAAGAGGGTTGAGCAGATGTAGCTTTTGGTACTTTTTAGGTAGTGGGAAACCTCCTTGTTTTTCTTCAAACAACAGGGAATATTTGGCATCTATACTTTTAAGGAAGAAAATTTCAGATCATATCAGAAAGCCTGTGTTTAGGAATACAAAGAACTTTATAATCTTACTGTAGGAATACAAAGAACTTTATTATCTTACTGTAGTTATAGAGGCTTCTGCTTTTTTTCTTATCTACCTAAGCCAACTACCTATTAAAGAAGACAGTTAAAATGTTGTGTCTATCAGGACAGTAATAAATTGATTCTTCTAGGTAGCTGCTTAGTTGTTATGAATTTGATTGTTTAACATCCTTTTTATTACATACATAAGCTATAAATTAAACATATGCCGGTTTAAAATACACTGATAAAATGAATGCATTTTGTTCAAAATAATGCAATATTTTAATATGGCATATTTAGTGTATAATTTTTCAAGAAAAATGTGACATACTTTTAATGTGATGTGCTTATGTCTTGATCTTCAGCATTCCTTTGAAAATAAGCATTAATTAACATTTTCATTGATCTCTGTATCTGCACAGAATGATAGATGACAGAAGAGATATTCAGCCAGTGGGATCAGAATCTGACCTACAACAATCAGGTCAGCTGCTGTTACCTGAAAAATTTAGGGTTTTTTTTTCAGTTTTATAATGTTCATGTAAGGTAGCTTTGAGCACATACTCATATATTTAATTTTAATTAAACAAGCAAATGTTCACACAGCTTTTGTTATGAATTTGAATTTCTGTTAGCCAGGTGTAAATAGGATTCATAAGCCTGGATGACAGAGATCTCTGATGAGATGTCTTTAATCCTTTTTTCCTTAGAATATATTTACGTCGGTTTGATTATAATGTATGAATACATATCATTATGAGACATCTCTGCTTCACTAACAGGCACAATTATTTGGCTTTCTATTCATGTGTATCACGTAATACTGGCGATGATTTTCAGTCCCTTATTCCTCATTACTACCCACTCTTTTTTTACTCCATATCTTAATATGTCAATGTTAGAGCACTGTGATTTGCTTAGTGTGAAGCGATTCAAAGGAAACAGAATAAATTTCAATTATATTCACATAAAATACATGGAATTTTTTCTTAGATTTATATGGCTGCTATTCATACCAGGCACTTCTGAAAATCACTGACTGGTACTGCTTTACTCAACTATTTAGCTACCCATTCTGGACTTAAGGATAGCTGCCTATGATGTGTCTAATCCATCCGTGGGTAGAACTAGAAGATTCTGATCTAGCTCACTTTCAGCAATTTTGATATCCACTAATATTTAGGATCAAGCTTGTGGATGTCCTCAACTAACTTAATCCCATGCACGACCCTTTCCTATTCTGGCTATCTTTTGCAACTCTTCCTTAATGTAATGACTTCCTATATTTAGGCAAAGTCACATGTTTTGTATTATGGCATCTGCAGATGTTGTCTTTCCTTTGGGAATGTAACAGTATCCTTCTCCATCATTCTCCTTAGCTTCAGAGAGACACCTGCAAGATTCCAACTCTCATGGGGTGTGAAGGCAAATGGAGGAAAAAAAATCTGTCAGCCTCACCTTCCTCACAAATGCAGAAGTTATAAATACACCTCTCATTACTTTTCTGAAACCTCTGAGATGGACCAAGAGCAAGTCTCATACAACAGAAGGCAAAGCTGGTCTGTATTCTGACTTTTCACTTTTACTGCTTCTTTACACTCCTTTTGGAAAGAGGGGTGGGTGTTGGTCTGTTACTTCCCTTCGTCTACCTTCGTGGAGCAGCTACACATCCTCCTCTAGAACTCTTTGGAGACTTGGCCATGTAAGTTTGTTGCAGCTCCTTCACCTTTTGCAGAGCAATGATACTGAGAAAAGGGGGCAGGAGTCACAGGGGACACAAATCCAAGAGGGTAAGTTCCCACAAACTGGATGGCAGGCAGTTTGTAACAGTTCTAGGTGGCAGGAGAGGCACCAGTATGACTGGTACAAACCCCAGAAATCCACTTCTGATTGTAAGCACAGTAACAACACTGAAAATTGGACAACATGTTAAGTTTTGTACGCTCAGCTAAGAAGGGGGAAGAGAGACTTCGGAACCTTATTTTAGGAATGTAATTACCGCTCACAGGTTAGTCAAGTATTGCATGTTTAGAATTGGAAAATATATGTTTGACAATACTGCATATCTACAGATATGTATTTTAGTTCTTCAACATGAAAATTCTAAATAAGGGTTGCAAAAACGTATCAGTAATTCACTCAAACCAACTCAGCAAAGCACAGCTGAGGCTGCAGACTGGGAGCTCACAAGCAAGATGTTGGGCGTTGTGTGTGGCCTTGTACCAATCACTGGGGGAATCAATCCTGTGTGTGACAGGCTGCCAGCCTAAGTAGGAGACATTGATCACTGCCCTCCAAGTGCTCTGGAAGCCAATTTCCTTCCCAGCTGGCAGACCACCCATCCAGTCTGTTTCTTGCCAGTTTGCCCAGGAGGAACTGTGGGAATGAAGTGGTATAACAGGCTGACCTCCCTCTTCTTTCAGTAAAAAGTAAAAAAGTAATGCCAGAGCCCCTGGCAATCATGCTGTGCATGCAGCATGAAAGAAGAAGGACTGTGTGGGGATTTCCCTTGGGACAGTGGGTGCAACTACTGACAAATGCAGTAGTGTTGATATAATTTGCATATGATTCCTAATATTGTGCTGTTCTTACGTTCATTTTTGTGTGACATCTGAGCCATAGTGTTTTCTTTGCACAAGTATTCACAGAAAGTTAATTTTGATCATGCAAATAAATAATGTTTCAAAAGCCTTTATTCTGAATTTGCTCTTAAATGGATGATTAAACTGGCATCTAATTAAGAAACAGAAAAATCAAGTGACTTATGTAATTAATTGCTTGGAAAAATATTATTCAAATTTTCAATATTCAAGATCAATAAGGAAAAATTTAAAATCATATTCACAAAGCAAGTTAAAATAATATCTATATTTGAGAAAATTAATATTATTTGGGTATATTTCATAATGTAAGGGGACTACTTAATTTTCTCTTCTGATTTTTTTAAAGACAGGGTATATCATTAAATGCCATATAAAAGAAAAAAACCCAAGCTTCATCTTTCTTTTCTTTAGCTGCAAAGGGCTGTGAGTAGTATTCTCTTAATTAAAATGCTACGGTACAGACTAGTGAGCTCTTAGTCTTTTCCTTAAGAACTTAATTTTACAGCCTTGGAGTGTATCAGAGTTTATCTGACCTTCATTGTGTAAGAAATAGTAAGAATGTAAACCTTAGATTTCCCAAGTGATACAGATTCATTTTCATGAGTTCTATGAACTATATATCTCTAAACATCAAGAAATATATTTACTATCAAATACATGCTTACCAGCACTCAATTACTGATGAATTTGCAATTAGGAATCTGACAGATGAGGGACTAATTCCCCAGAGACAGGATTTCTTCCTTCTTCTTGTTATGAACATAGCATATGGAGGAAACAGATCTGAATATGCCAGATGAATAAATTAAGAAGTCTAGGATGAAATAGAACAGCTGGAAATGTAACTGGTGATAACTAAAGGCTAATTAGCTTCAATGAGCAATTTTCCACCTGGTTTTCTATTAGCCATATAGAAAGAGGAACTAGAGAAATTGCATGGTGTGCATTTTCATTCTGAAATTCAATATGAACTGCTGTTCTACCTACATGGTAATTGGAAAATGACTGTCTCTTGTGGGTATAAATATTAATGTGACTGATTTGCAAAAATCCTTTCATTTTTTCTAGGCACTGACTTGGCTATGTGCATTCATCATCTTATTGGAGATGTGAGTAGTTCTTAATTTAATAGATATTTAAAATTAAGAGTCTACTTTGAAGAGTATTTTTGAATGCTAAAGCTCTTCCTCTGATACTCTTTGTCAATTCTGACTAGTCTGGTATAGCCTGCTATAGCACTTCCTAATCAACAATTTCAGATTTTGTCCATAATCCCTGCAGTATTTGACTATTGCTTAGAACATCATATGCAATGAATAATGAGGTATTTTTTTTTCCTGAAACAAGTCATTTGAAGAGTAGAAAAGGGGCACTAGGTGCCCTACATAAAACTTTTTACCTTGTTACACACATCTCTATTTATTACATAAAGTAAAATAAAAAAACATTGCTTCTTATACATAGTTCCTTCTGTATTTAGGATCCTTTGGTCCTTCAGTTTGTTTGTCATCACATAAGAGACTGGGTTATGAATCCTCTCTTTTAAAGAGGACAGAGGCTATGAAAGTTTGGGATGAAGCATCCTCATATAACATTCAAAAGTAAAAGCCAGGAGATGGACATAAGAAATGAATGTCATCTTTCCTAACTTTAGCAGCTCAGAAGGGAGTTGCTGTACTTCTAGTGAAAAAAAATAGGATTATTTCCTTTCTTGAGTTTTTCTCTTTTTAGATGCTTCTGATGCCTGTCCTGTTGATAAGGATGGCTAGATATAATTATGTAAGTGTGGAAGTTGAGTAAAATAAATAATAAAAATGGAAGATGTGATGATTCACCTTCTATCTGTTTTTCTCCATGAACTACTGGAAGAGTCACTGAGAAGGTGGTCAGTCACTGGAACAGGCTCTCCAGGGAAGTGGGCATGGCACCAATCCTGTCAGAGTACCGGGAGTGTCTGGATGACACCCTTAGTGATATGAGTTAGTTTCAGGTCATCCTGCAAGGAGCAGGGCATTGGACTTGATGATCTTTATGGGTCCCCTTCAAACTGAGTATTTTACTATTCAAGGATTCTATGACTCTACATGACTAATCTAGGTTTAGGCAGTAACATTTAGAAATCTCAAAGTCAGGTTGGGTCAATCCCACCATGCATTGTCTAGGAAATCAGGGATATCTTTCCATTTTGAGAAGAGTGAGCAGAGACATAAGGCTGAAGCATTGCTTTCCAGTCTTGCATTGGATGCTTACTTTTGGCTTTAATGAAATACTGAAGTTTAACTTCTAACTGAAATAGAGTCTTCAGTTCTTACAAAATCAGTATGTTCCCAAGCATTGTCTTGCCCCTGGGAAAGTAGAAAAACCATTTGCTGGTAGGCTTATAATTTGCAAAGTGATTGTCTTTCCCTTGTACGAGTGGTTTCACTGTAACTCATGTCGCAGATATTTTTTTTTTCCTGTATTCTTTTTTAAAGGAAACTGCCCTTAAGGAGCAATATCTAATGATCTCCTTAAGCTAAACTATCACTTTTATTCCCCTGATAGCAACTGTTTGTACTTTGGGATCATGGATAGGAAAGGGAAAATATTGACATGGGAATTCATGATTCTTATATGATCAAAGACACCTCCATCTAAAGACAAGTCATAGGAGCAATATAATTTTCATTACTTGCCACAGCAAAGGCTTTTAAAAATAATGAAGTAGAGTTGTCTTTTTTAAAAGCAAAAAAACCCCAAGCCCCTGTAATTGAAAAGATATGGTATTCTGCTGCTTATTAATGAGACTTCTGTAGAACAAGTTCTTGCCAGGGTTGTTTTAAATCTTGACGTTCTGATTAAATTTTAATTTTATTACAGTAAAAGACGAAAAATTGACTATAACAATCAAAATAAAATTTGTGCAGTGATGTCAATGCAGCAAATGCATTTACTCTAATGCCCGTAAGAGATGTTACAAGATTTGGAAAAATATCATGTAAACTATAAATAAATATTACTGTAATAGGAAGAGAAGTGCTAAATGCAGCAGTAATGATCATAACAACCTCTGACTGTATTTCTGAGAAATGTAGCTATTTAAAAGATTGTTTGACAGAAAATATGGGGTAAAGACCCCCCATCACTCTGACAGAAAATATATGTGGGTAATTTTGTATACTTCTTTATCAAAAAAAAGCATAGAAACCTTGATACCTGAAATAGCTCAAACCCCAAAAACTTGGCACTTTTGTGAGATGTTTATGTTTTGAAAACTGGTGAGGAACCACCTGATTATGGTAAAACAATTTTGAAAGTAACTAAATGCTCTGCAGTTTAGGCATTAAAATGACTAGCCAAGGATATTTTGTTTTCTTTTATCCTCACCTCCTTGCTGTTAGGAAGCAGTGTGATTTGAGGGATAGAAGGGAAATGCAAAGTAACACTAAAATTAGCTATCACTTTTACAATGACGGTAAAAAGTTGTCAAGAAATATTCCTTTGTTGATTTTAGATGTCTCGGAGTAAAAGAAAGAAAGAAAGAATAGGCGCTCCTGCCAGAGATGTTGTCCTAAAAGTTTAAATTTTGGGATAGATTTTATTGATATGGATTTGTATGTGCGAGTGAGGTGCTTCTTTCTTTAACTCCTGATCATGAGGCAAAAATGTTGACAAGTCTCTTGCTCAGGTGGTTGATGTGCATGCTGGAGTGGGGGGTTTTGTGTAAAGCTGTAGCTATTGCTAGGAGATACCGTCTTTGGCTTCAGACCTCGAGGAACAAGGAGTCCCTCTAGTACTTTGGTTTTCAAGACTTACGACAGCCATCACTGGGGCAGCATAGCAGGAAACTGACGAAGGAATTAATTAACGAAAAGAAAAATTCTAAAAGCACGTCAAAGTTACAACTCTGAGACATACAGATCATATTTTTCTAAAAGCTGTAACTGCAGGAAACCTTCAGGGCATGGTGGGGGCCAGGGCTCCCCAGGGTGGCAGGGCAGGGCCTGGCAGCTCTCCCACATCCGAGCATCCGACACCCCGGAGGGGAATGGACTCCTGGCCTCGGGAGGGTGGGTGGGTGCGAAGTGGCTGTGGGGGTCCCGCGGGGCCTGTTGGTACCCACAGGTTCCCTGTCACCTTAATGTAACCCCAGCACAAGGTAAGCAATTGGCCACAAGGAGTAGCAGTTTTTGTTGGTGCTTGGTTAGTATTGATTTTACATCACGTTTCTTTTTTAAAATTGTGGATTTCTAAACACAGGGTGTTGTTGAAGGTGTACCATCTGTTGGTTAGGCAAAGAACCAAGGCAGAAGGAGTGCTGGTAATGGGGCTCTCCATTAATTAGGTCTGTCACTTCCAACACTGGAAAAATAGTGCTGTGTGTCAGTGTGGAGAAAGGGAATACCTGGCACCCCATTGTCCTGGTGAAACTGGCGCAGGGATGGAGGCCTGGAAGTGATGACTTGGTGGCATGGTTGGGTCTGTCTGCAAATCCCAGGGAACAGGAGAACAACCATGGTCTTTGGCTACTTCCTGCAGTGTTGATTTTCATGACTTTAAACAATTCTGAGTAACAGGTTTCAGGAGGAACTTTATAGCAGCTAGGTGTTCACATGTATTCTACAATATGATAATATGTGAGAAAGGTGGTATGGGTTGTGGGGTAAAATTTCTGTAAAATAAAGAGCTATTTTATGAACAATCCCGCTGCTGTTATTCTGACTTCTGTTGTTCAGGTAGAATATTTCGTGTACAAGCTACAAGCAGCAAATGCATCACATATGTTTGAGAATATATCTATGATGAGTGAGAGATTCAAAACCCACTTCTGATTTAAAAGAAGGTCAACGCCACACTGGGTACTGAACATTGCATTTTTCTGCTCTTAAAGTTGTCTGGCATGCAGCAGCATTTATCTGTATATACAGTGAAATATGCACAAGAGTACACGTAATTACTAGTATTCATAAACAATCAACCTCTGCTTTGTCCATATGGCTGAGGCTTTAAAAGCCAGACAACTTGTGGAAGACATGTGAATACTATTTATTTCTTAAGCTAAATGCAGTGGTGTTTGGCTGGTGTATGTTTTGCCACCTCTTGACTTATCTTTGTACTTTTCATGCAAAGAATGAGAACAGCCAGGCAAGAAGTTGTGTGTTTGAAATACACAGACTTGTATTCTCTCTATCTCAGTATGGTATTTCTGCTTCTGCCTGAATGGGATGCTCAGTTTGAGAGACAGGTGGAGACTAAATGGGATTGAAGAGACTTAGGAGTGTTTAATATATATCTACAGCTATTTGCTTGGCAAAGATGATGACGTTCAATTGCATGCTAATTCCTTTGCAAAGCCAATAAAAGAGCAGATTTTTTTTTCCTTACAGAAACTGACTTAGAAGTCTAGCAGTGTACACTGTTGTTGTGGGTTTTGCTTTTCTTTTATTTTCTTGTTTTTTTTAACTGATGTCAAATAAAACCTATGACCATGACCTTATTCTCCTCCACAGTTAAATGCAAGAGTGGAGAATTTTAAGGACAAGAGGACAAGGATCACTCAGGATGATGCCAGTTCTCCCATTTGAGTGCATGGTTTGATGAAGAATAGAGTAAAGCAGAAAATGGGCAGTGGTGAGTAGTATTTTCTGTACTGACAAAAGGGAGAATTTCCTCAGTGAAATAAAAATGTCCTGAGAGATCAGTTTGTGAAAAATATGTGCTCCCTGTAACTAAGATTGGTTGAAACATAGCTCGTCTTTGACTGTAAAGAATTTAGAGAAAAGAGAAAAAAAAAATCGAATAAATTGATTTAGAGAAAATTTAAAGAATTAACTACAAATTGGTCATATTTGAAAATTGTGAGAAAATTTTGACTTCTGTGAAACTGACTGAACAACTTTTCTTGACTATAATGGAAACAAAGGATTTTCAATTCTGTTTAAGAAAATAATGTAATTGGCTTCTGGAATCAGGAAAGAGAACAAAAGAAACACAACTAAGGGATGAAATTTGTATCTTCTGCAGTGATAAACAGAACAGGACAAATTAATCTTTGATTGAGGTTAAGAAATGTGATTAGACGTAATTTTGTTGAAATTCTGCTGCTTTGCCAAGGATGAGTTTTAGCAAACCCCTGAGGCAATAATAAAAATTACAGTGTGCAGCTATTGCAGGCAGGGATTGAGGGTGCTCTTGCACAGATACGGTGTGCATAAATGATAAGCCATAATGTTTCAGAAGTGACAGTAGGCAATGATTTTAATTTACTTTTGTCTCAATTAACTTATATTTTGACATTCTACTTAATCAAACTGAGTTTTATTTAACTTCTGTCTACTGACAACTGACCTCCTTTCTTTCCTTTCCTATTCTCCCATAAAAGCAGATGGCTTAATGCACAGAAGCTCATGGCCAGCAAAGCTGAATTAGCTTTGTCTATTAAAAATTTTCAGAGGAAAGCAGTTACTGCTTAGCATATCAAAGACAAAGAAATAATATGCTTTCTAAATAAGGAATTCCACAATAACTGCAGCCCTCTCATTATAACTGTGCATATGGTCTCATATAAATCCATACTCTGTACCCAGCAACTGCGATGTCAATACCTTGATTCCATTAAGAAAGATGAGAGATGATCAGGATTGAAACAAATGAGGCAATTATGGTCTAGCAAATAACCACGTGCTTGACTGTAAGTCTTCAAGAGCAGGATTGTCTTTTTGTTCCTGTACAGCATATAGCACAAAGGCAATCTATGCCATGACTAAATCTCTAAACACTACTGCAATAGACATAATTATAAACAAAAAACAAAATCCTACTGAGGAGGATTATTTGTGTTTTGGAAAAGGCTATCAGTTAATTGTTCATCTTAAGGTATTTAAAATTCCCTTCTCTGTTCTTTGTTATTTTTCCAATAATGTCAAAGTAAGTTTGCAAAGGCTGCTTGTGAAACTGCTTGTAAGTGATCACTTAGAATAAGAATATTTCTTTTAATACACCCAAATGAAAGCCGTTATTTGATGCTGGAAGTTGGACAGTTTGTTGGATTCAGTGCAGTGATTCATTACCACTGTCTTTACAAGACTGGGGCTTCTATTATCCAAAACAATTTAAATATTTGAATAATTAACTTTATTACTCTTGGTGTTGCTGGCTTTTGTTTTTTGGTTGGTTGTTTTGTTTGGTTAGGTTTTTTTTACATTAATGGTTCAAAATAGTTGATGTTCAGCTTGAATTTATTAATTAGAAAATATAATGACTGATACATTAACTTTTGCAGCTTTTCAGTCAGTAGACATTTCTCAACCTGCCCAGCTGAAATCACTTTCAGCTAATTGAAGATTTTCACTCCATTTAGCTGTTAAACCCTGGCATATGGGCATATGGGTCTTCCTGGTCAAACTGATCCTCAGAGGAAGCAAGCAGTGAAAATAATATTGAAAGAACAAGAAAATCAGGTTCAAATAAGGTGAAGACAATTTAATGCTCAAATTGGAAATGCTGGAACTGTCCTCCACTTGTCAGAAGAAGAGAGTTTGATGGAAACAAAGAGTGAGCTTTCCCACACTACCTGGCAATGTGCTGGGAAGGAGCACTCCTCTGTGGAAAAGAACAGCATAGCCACATAAGGATAGCTGATTAACTCTTGGATAACCATGTCTCTGCAATTGCCAAATACTGTTGGTTGTATGCTACTACTCAACAGTTGCTGAAATATTGCTTGGACAGCAATTAAACATGGTACTAATAATAGCCCGGAGTTCCTTTTGAGAGTGTTTTTGGGAGTATTTTTTTGGTGGTTTTTTCCTTTCATTTAGAGAAATTAAAATCACAGGAACATCCCTAGGAAGATCTCCTATGTCAAATACTTTGTTTCTGGCCAAAGGAAATCTTGTACATCCGGCTTCTTAGCTACCTGGTATTGACTTAGACAGGGCTTCTTGTGAAAAGGAATACCCATCATACAGAGTTCATTAGCAGAGTTTTCCTACTAACTAATTAACCAAACTGCTGTATTTGTTTGGGGAGAATGTTAGTACATCTTGCTTCAGTAGAACTGCAAGATCTGCACTTGAGTTCTGCTTTTGCTGCCTCTTACAGTAACTTTGTTGTGCTGTAGAAAGCTTGTGCCTCATTGTTTTTCCCTGGTAACAGCAATAACTTCCTCACTAATTTGAAATTAGTTCAGGTTTGGGGTAATGTTTTCAGTCTATCAGATCAGGAAATGTATCCCTTCTTAGGCTGAGAACTGTGTGAGAACTTCAATTATTTTAGTGCTTGTTTGTTTCAGTGCTGTTAATTTAAAAAAAAAAATTAAAAACACATGGTGGGAAATGTAAAAATTATTTCAGAGGCAACTGAAACCTGACTGTATCAGTCGTATTCTGATATTTTCTCTACTCTCTTTATGTGCCTTATTCAAAGATGACAGAACTGTGTTTTGAGTAGACACAGAGACTGCAGGAAAGGAGGTTGCTTGCATTAGTGACCCTATTATTGGTCTGAATTTCATTAGCCTGTATTGTGGATCCTGAATAGAACTGAATATATTTTCATGTTTTTGTTATCTTATGGAGATGATGTGTATCTTGGTAAAATACTCAGTTTTAGTTTATTTCAGATATAGGATTTTAAAACAAATTGCTGTAAAGATGTTGAAGTGCTATTGGTGACATATATATGTCCATTCATCAAATTCTCATTCAAGAGTAAGATTTATTATGCCAGGGCTGGGTTGTTTTGAATGAAACCACACTTTAATTAAACAGTTTATGCTAGTTCAAAGTAAAGATCCTGAGTGTACCATCTGTTGCAATATCTGTATATAAAAATTATACTCACTAATTACACTGTGCCAGTTGGGTGGGGGATTGCATTAGAACTGAAATAAATTTAATAAATTTAAGATAAGAAAAGCTTCAGTATAAGAAACTAGAAACTGATACGAATGATATAGATATATATACGAATGATAACAAATTTGGTTTTTTCCCCTATAAAAGGCTGTTTTTACAGTATTGTCTAAAAGGTATCTTTCAGCAAGCTTGATAGTACAAGTCCCCACAGAAGATTGACAGTGTGGGATGTCTCCTGGCCTCTGTAGTGGTCTGTGATGAACAATTTAAAAATGAATATTCATTATGTTTTTGTTACCTTCTGGCATATTTTGTTACACTGTCCATATGAATCCCAAAATTGGGTTAATCATCTGAAAGGGGTTTAATTATCTGAAAATTAATTAAAAGCTCTCTAGTCATGCATGTACTGTATGTTTTCACTGGACTTAATTTACTGATAGAAACAGGCCTATTAGGATAATTTTTAGATTTTGTAAGGAAAGCAGTTATAAACAACATTTTCCTGACACAAAAGACTGATGAAATTATACTTCACGGTGTAACTTCACAGCTTAAACTCAGGTAACTGTTTTGCTTGTAGAGAAAGAGAAGCATATGGTACATATTTGGCAGCAGATGTGCCAGTGTCATGGTGATTTTATCAGTAAAAATGTAGGCTGCTAGGAAAACTAGGTACCTCAAAGGAATGGATAATATCTGAGAGGAAATGACTTTGAGAATTGAAGTGATGCCTAAAATTTGAACTAATCATCTTAAATACTTAATAGGAAGAAAAGAAAGAAAGAAAGCCTTACAGAAAGTTCCCTAGTTTCTGTGGTCAAATACAGAGATGAAAGCCCTCAGTTCAAGGAAAGAAGACTGAGGAGTTGTGTCAGCGATGTTAGTGTGGTAGAAAGGACTCAATCCAGATGCTGGGCTTGGGCTTCCCTTCTCCTGTGTCAGCAATACAGCTCAGGAGTCTGTTGTGTCAGAACAAGGTTGCATGGTTACTATTTGATTCCTCATTTCTCAACTTTAAAAAATTCTCTCTTTGCTATACTCCTACTCTTAAAAACAGGAACTCCAGAGGGGGTGCGTGGATGTCTCTTCTCTCTCTCTCTCTCTTCTTTTTTTTTTTTTTTTTTTTTTTTTTGTTGGTTTTTTTTTTNATTTATCCTTTATCAGAGATGTAGTGATCTTCTATTGAGTTATCTTTGTGGTTTAAACTTGGATTCTGAAAACATGTGCAGCACGGACCTCCATACGCAGAGTTTATGGGGTTAATGATACTGGTAGTATGTTGCTACCGCCTCTTGAACAGCTTTTAAAACATAGGATGCTTATTGATGTCTAAAACAGTTGTATTACTGGTCGGGTAATCTAGTACCCACTCCGAGTCCTATAATCTGAAGCTTTCTGGTTGTTACACATGTTTCCACCTTGAGCTTTTCTCCTTTTATTTTTCCCTTCTTAAGTCTCCATTCTGGATAAATAGGCTCTTTTATTCTTTGGGTATTTGACTCCTTCTGCCACCTTCACCCAGTTATTTTATTCTGTTGCTGTAACTCCGTGCTTCTCTCATCACTCTATGGTCAAATCCAGCTTTTCCCAGTTCATCAATAAAGATGAGTTGTAAGAATACAGGAGGGCATGTCCTCACTTCTGTACAATCACAAAATCCTGTGCCTGGGCCTAAACAATCCACAGTCCCCGAATTTCAAACCTATGTCCCAAAAAAAGAGCTGCTAGAGATTTTTAATAAGAGCTCTTGAGAAGACTGCAACATCTGCCATGGTCTCAGTTTGAAAAAAAAAAAGATGAACTGTTTTGATTAAAACTTCCCACCAAAAATTTCAGCTGAAGACAGGCCTCCTGTGTGGGAACCCTCTGCCTCAGCAGCTGACCATGTGGCAAACACTGAAACCCTGGAAGCAGCCTCCTAGGATAGGCAGTATCATAGACACATCAGTTCTAGCTGCCAGCTTCATTGCTCTTCCCTGTGGTAAAAAGTATTATTTCTGCCACTCCAGCGGGTGCAGCCAAGTGGAGGGAACCTCTGTAGGGTAAAGCATGTTCCATGTGAGAGCTCCTTTGGCTTTGCTACTGGAATTGAAATGTCTCAGAGCAGTGTTAGTCAGAGAACACTTAACTCCAAGCAGTGCTGGGAAGTGTGCAGCCCTCTATGAGCAAAAATAATTTTATGGGTCATTATTTTGTTTTACAAAAGGCTAAGACAAAAAAAAAGACATTTCTAGGCACCTGATTTAGACAATTTGGAAATCTAATCTGTTTTACCCTGAACTTTCAGAACTATTCGAGCCAAACTGTGCCACATAATTATGTTGGCTATTCCCTGTGGTGCAACACCGTCTGCAAAAGACAGTGATCACGTGAGTGTAGCACTTTGAAGCAATTATGACCTGTATTGAAAATCGTTGAAGCTTAACTAATTATCTAGAGAAAATTCAAAAGGAGAAAGCTCCTCCTCCAACTCTACATTCCTTTCCTTCTTAGTGAAGTCATGGGTACTTGAATCAATGGAAGTTTTGCTACTGATTTCTGCAAATCCAGAGAATAATCATGAGTATTTACGGCCTTCTACCTCTATTCATTTGGCTGGAAAATTATATTTTGCTGTAATTCTTTGATAAGGCAATGAAAACTTTGGTTTCCGTTTCCCTTCAAGTACCATAGGAAGTTCTTCTGTGTAACCATTACATGTCTTGGCATTTGTGGGGTTGATGTTGATGTCTTTCCTGAATTTCAAAGCAGGTGAAGAAACTTAAGGGTGGCTTTTTTTCTTCTGATGGCAGGTAGGGTGAGAGTCAGGTGACATTTTCGCTCACTGTCTTAGAGTCTAACAGTGCATGTTTTTCTTTCTTCCACTTTCATGCATGATATAAAAGTGATTTAGAAATTGCCAAGTGGACAAAAACAGCTGCACTGGAGATTTTTCTTGCAAATAAATTTTGGATAATTTTTTTTTAATTCTCTTGGTTTATCATGGGCAGTGACTACACAATACACTAACTAGAGACAAATGGAATATTTTTCCCATAAATACTTGAAATACAAATTATTATTTTCATTTGCTTGGTGACAACTCCTTTGCTCTCAACTGTTTATATAGATAGGAAGATTTAAACCTTTGGGGGGGATCATAAACAATTTTCAGATTGCATGCTTAGCTGTGGTTTTTACTATTTGAATCTGTATTGAAACATTAGGGAAAAAAGTTGTACGGTTTTAGCGCTGAAGTTTCAATAACAAGTAACTGAAAGATATTTTATCAGTTTAATACAGAGAAGCAGATTTATAGGTATAGAAGCAGATTTATAAGTAATCTTAATAAAAAGTACCTTTAGGAAAAAAAGCCTTTTGTAAATATTTTTAAAGGAGAAACAAAAGAGGGAAATTCAGAGAAATAATGTTCATTTTTACCTGACTAAAATATGATTGTCCTTTCCTCAAGGGTTTTAAACACCGAACACAGAGTAAGGCATGCTGATAGAAGCTGTTACTCTCCTGTGAAAGAAAATAAAGACACATGCACTAATCATCTCCATACCAACAAGTTTATACCTGAGCAGTTAAACACATTTTGTTTGCTCCCATGCTGCCCCAGAAGAATTTTCAGTGCCATGAGCCCCACTGAGTGGTGCTAGTTCATGCACACACTTCTGGATTGCACTAATGGGTTTTTCCTCCACTTAGTTTTTGTATCATCTGCAGGTGTTGCCCTGAATGGAGGTTTTGTATCTCCTACACCTGCTATACTACATAACACAGAGGTGTGCTCCAGCACTAGAAGTTTTCCATCCAGTCTCTAGCATCCTGGCTAATTTGAAATACAAAATTGGCATGCAATAGTGGGCTTAAGATACACTAATTTACAATTGGTTGAACAAAATTGGTTTAGATGAAGACAATACCTTATTCAAAGCTTTTGATGTTTAAAACTTTTAAACACTTTCTACACATTATTTTGGCACATTTTCTGCTCAATGTAGTGCTTCACACAGGCACAGGAATGAGCAGAGAGGTGTTGAGTTCCTCTCCACAGCCAGCGCACCACTGGCACAGAGGGTCAGGGTGATAGGGGCGGGAGCAGGGGCCCAGCTGCCTGCTGACCCCACTCCTTTGAAGCCGGGAGCTGCATCCTCCTTATCCTGACCTCAGGAAGGGGCCTGACAGATCTCCATGCTGGGTGGTGTGGGGAAAAGGCAGCACATCCCTTGTCCTTTGCCAGGGAGGAGCTGGGCATGCCATGTCATAGGACATTCAGCAAAACTGATTGTCTTTTGAAAGCTGGATCTAGCTGTATGTTAGCTTGGAAAATATGCCCCATGTTGCAAAGCTCTTGGTGATTTATTTAACACATTATTGATGGTGGACTGCCTGCTCGGCTTGTTACATAAATGTTCTCTTGCATGCGGAGCCCATCAAGGTCATGTGAACAGTTTCATGTGAGTAGATGTGACCAGAGTTCATCTGACATTTGTTGCTGCCCCCTCTCTGCCCACTCCAAAATGTGGCAAAACATCTCGCTTGCAAAAGAAAAATCCATTGCAGGAATGGGAGCATGCAGCATTACCTAGACACACCACACCTGTTGTCAATGAAGAAACCTGTATGGTAGAATGTGGAGTGCCACAATCACTTGCCTCTAGGAATTTTGATTTTATAAAATAAAATGTACTAAGAGGGGTGGTGGTGCTCTTTCCGTAGCCCATGCACCTTGTACACCACAGACAAACACAAGTTGGTAAATGTTAAATGGCATCCTTTAAACTGGTTAGCACTTTTCTATCTCCCTTCTTGTGACTAAAGTACTTTTCATACCAGAAAAGCTCACAAGAGTGTTAAATTCAACTTCTTTAAAGGCTAATAAAGCAAGAGCATGCTTGCTTGGCTCTAGTGCCTGTCAGATGTCTTCAGCCTTACTGTGGAAATAGATTAGCACTGCTACAGTAATTCTTTCAGCTCATTGGTAAATTATTAGGTATGCTGTGTATAAAAAAAATTACCTCCTCATTGCAATAAGAGATCTGAACCTGCAATCATTAGATAATTCTATGTACAGGATGACATCCCATCTTACTGTAAGCCAACACTCCCTTGGAAGAAGACTGTACCTTGCAACAGAGCTTTCCATCAGCTCTCTTCCCAGCCTTGGATGTACGGATCTTCTGTCCCAGGATATGATGATATAAGTTTTCCAGAGTGCCAAATTAAGATTGTGGAAATTAAATGAAACAAGAAACAAGCAGTAGAAAGAATTCACATAGCTAACTGATAAAAAAGCTCCAGAAATATCCAGTGAAATGTATGGAAATACATATATAAGAAAAGCCCGTTTGATCTCTCAAACTTAAGTGAGATATGAAATATGCCTAAAGAAATTAGCAGGGGAACTAAAATTCACAGCTTTACTGTATAGTAAAACTCATGGACTCAGTAGAAAAATGAATTGGTTTTCTTTCCTCTATTCAATATCCTCTATTAAGAGCTCACTGCTCTGTAAGCAGTAATTACTAATTCTGTTCCCACAGAGCATAAAATATTATCACTAGATTTCTGTTAACATTCTCTTCAGCTCCCTTGCTACTAACTGTCTTCTTCCTTGATTCAATGACTAATTCAATTACAGTAAAGTCAGTGCAACGATTCATGCTTTTGGTTTGGTTTGGAGATTTAGAACTGAAAAAGGGGTTATGTGCTTGGGAGTTCCTAAGTTTTTTGCAGCTTTGTCAGAGTTCCATTTATATACAGTCTTGTTTAGATCCTTGGACCATTGCAAACTACAAGAAGATTGCATTACAAATACAAAGCATCATTGGTTCAAAAAAATGACGTATGCCAACTGAAATTACTGAGACCACCTTTTGCTCTGAGTCTTGTTTCAATAGCTTTGTTTTTGCTTAAACACCAGAAAGTAGCTTGTACGTAGACCTGATATGGCAGCTGGGAGATTGCAGCGCAGAAAACATCAAGTCTGGCTTGTGGTGAATTACCCTTAATTATTCAAAGCCATGAGCAGCTTAACAAAAACCAATCATTGCTTTCTCTCTTCCTCCTCCTACCCTCCCCTGGCTTTGCTGGTTCCATTGTCTATTGGTGTCTGTTACAGTCCAGTCTGCCTGTGGCTGGTACAGATAAGCTGGGCTCCTGGAGCACAGGCAGGGAGCCATAGAGAGGGGCTGAAGAACAGCTCTGCTATTGTCCCTTTCCTAGAAATTAATTATTGTGATACAAAAGAATAAAAACTGTTCATCAGTTTTAGTGTTCAGTGATCTATGTGATAGCTTTAACCTAAAGAAGATTCAGCAATTACAGTGAAATTATAATTTCTGTTCGGGTTCTGTATTTATAGTTCTAAACCTTAGGTAAGGTTTTTCTAGTCCTTAATGGTAAAGAAATGCAGTGTTAATGTCAAAATTATTGAAACTGCAAAAATAAAGTGTCAGACTAGTTAAGATCTTATACTGTATTCAATGAGACTTTCCTTGAGCTGCAGAAGCTGTATTTAGGTATATCAGATGATTTTCATGTCTTCTTCATTAGAGCTCCAAGGTATGTTCTATATTCTTAGGTTATTTTCCTAATTTTCACTGTGTGGGATAAAAAATCAACATTAATTTGCATAGTGCTGAGTTAAAGCCTGGAGGTAAAAATCTTGCTTTGGTTCTTCAGTAAGCAGAAGTGTAAAGCTGAGAGGTGCTGTTCATAACTCAGGGTTTATTGGTCTGATAGCAACACCTGTACCAGTGTATGGAATGGGACAAGGCTCCCTGTCTGCAGGGCAACTAGTGAGACTCAGCTTGCATTCCTGCAACTAAGCTCTTCAGCCCCCTTCTCAAGCCTAGACATCTTCATCTACCGTGCTTATCGTGCTTTATTCCTTTGCTGTCTCCACTTGGTGTGGTGAAAGTGGGAGCAAACTTAGACCAAAATCATGCCCCATAACTTGCTGGTGCTGTACATGCCAGTGTAGTTTCAAAGGTGTTTTTATCAGAGAGTTAAAATGTAGGCTTCTTGTATAGAAGAGGAGGAAGAAGAAAACAATAAATGTAAATATTTTAGATGATTTTCGGAATGGGGAAAATGCTGTCCTGTTAATGCATTCATTTAGTCTAATAATAAATGCCAGCATTTTAATTTATTATCAGATACAGCAAAGTAAATATTGGTGTAGTGAACAGCTACACACTACGAAATGTTATTTATTCAAACATAGTTTAATTCTTGGTGGCTTTTTGAGTTGGAAGTAAGAGAACAGGTAATATCACTGTTTTGCGAAAATCCACTTAAATGGGCCTTTTTTTTGTTTTAGCATTCCTTTTCCAAAAAACACCCAAAGCCCCAAAGTCATCCTGCAAAAATGGATAGTCTAAAATAGTTGAAAGGATGACCTGACTAAGCTCACAGAACGGATATATTATTATAAATTGCCTAGATAATTTGGCATCTTTATTTGTTGAGAACTTGACCTAACACAAATTGTATCTTAGATCCATGCAAACTAGGGCACAGTTGCTGAAACTTCAGGTGTGTGACATTTGTCTCATCCATGATGAAAATGCCAGTAACTGATCTCAGCAATATTGTTTTACCCACTGTGTGCTGACTTCAGCATTCCAGTATGGGACCTATTCAGGCATTGATGTTTACATCTCCTTGATTTTCAAGCCTCCTATTGTTCAGGAAAATGTTCATAAAATGTGAAATAATCTCTCTGGATAAGTAATATAAATAATCTGATTTCTTTGGTCTCCTAAGGCAAACCTTGACAAAGAGAAGAATCAGTCACTGGCAGCAGATGGGATGATGTCTAATATTTCCCTGCTTTCTCTTTTTTTCTGTGATTAAGTTGTATGTAGACCTCTTGAATATACAGTTTTCCATATAAAAAGCTGCTATTAAGGCCATGAAGAGATTTTCAGGGATTAGCAAGTGCTGCCTGCAACTTTCTGCATTATTTAATAGTGTTCCTATTTCAGTACATTGACTAGTTTCCTTTGTCTCTTTCCAGAGTTTCTCCATGAAAGCCTTGAGTACTCCCAACTTGGTAAGAAGAGTCATTTTTTTCCCATGTGATACTTATCCTATTGATTTTAACAGAAGCACACTTTTACTGAGCTTGCAGATATGCAGAATGTGTCTCAAGAGCAGTGAATTTGCTCAGTCTTGGCATCTTCATTCTTACGAGCCTTTTCAAAATGTAAATTAGAGACCAAGCCAACAGAATGAGAAATTTTAGAGCACATGCTAATTGCAGAAATCTGAGATGGTTGTTCTGAATGGTAGGTTGTCAGTCAGGCTTGCATTAATGTGAGCTCTGAGGATTTGTATTACTAGCTCAGAGTAACTCAAGAGGAAGCACAAATCTTTTCTCTCACAGGGTTGGCAGAGCTAACTCCCAACTCTATCCACTTGCCCCTGAAGCTCTTTTAATTATTATGATCTTATTAGCATAATTCAACAACTTTAAAAATTAATTCTATGCAGATCAGTTAGAAACTGAAATGGTGTTTCTCACACTGCAAAATTACAGCATTACACAGCAATCTAAATTACTGGGAAGATATGGGGCAATCCAAGTGTTTTTAGGCTTTTTCAGATTTTTCAGATTTTTGAATCAATAAATTCTCATATAGAACAATTGACAAACTAATCAACACCTCAAAATCCTTCAGCTAGTATGTGCTTTTTAAGCTGTAGGGATTTAATAAATATATTTATATGGAGGTGTGGGGGATGTTTCCTGAGCAAGTAGTAACTCTTCAGTTAAAGAAAGTTCATCTTTTAGATAAATTAAATGTGTTCAGAGCATTGCATTTGAAGCAGTAATTTTTTGGAGTTCACTAGAAGGGAAAACATGGTCCAATAGAAGAGTAAATGAGTTGAGAGACATGGTGCTGTATTCAATGCTTCCAACAGGCACTCGGCAGAGGTCTTTGTATTTCTGTCCTACAGCGTGGTTCAAGAAACCCAGGATGTCATGTCTTTACAGTGACAGGAGTGTCTGAAGGATTCTTTGTCTATCCTGCAGGTGGAAGCAGCAGGAGCTGTGGTGCTGCAGGGCTGGCTCTTGCTGAGGCAGCTCAGCATTCTCACAGACCAGTACACATGCCAAACTCACAGCCTTGCTTGCAAGTTTTCAAGGCTGACTTGTTGGTCTTGAATATATTGCCTTATTATCATGACAAGGAGGCTTAAAGTACTGTGTATTGACATAAAGACAAACAGGGTGTTCTTACCAGCTGACGGCAGAGTGAAGAGTTGTGCAGCTGGTTTGCCTTTGCAAAGAAACAGAGGTGTGAAAATTTCTGGGAAAGTTACAATACTGGGCAACAGCAGGAGAAATTCCAGGCCTGATTCAGAGCGGCCTACAGACTGCCAAAATGCTCTCAGCATCCTTGCCATGGTCTTTGAAGAGTTACAAAACCAAGAACAAGATAAATCAGCCTGATTTAAATCATATAGGGAATGGCTCAAGCAGGTTTGGGAATTCTGCTCTCTGTCTCTGTTGGATTATAATAAACCTTTCCACCAAATTTCTTTCTTAAGCCTGCCTCTTGTAATGAAGACAAAGAACACAGTAGTTGGTGGCACAACAGACATCATATGTCTGTAATGATGACTTAAACAAGCTCTGGGAAACAGCAGTACAAAACATCTACTGATGGAGGGAAGAAAGGGATGTCTCTCACATCCAGCAGATATACTAAATAGTTCCACTGTCTTGTACCAGCAATGTCTTCACAGAGTTAGGTTCTGTGACAGGAATTCTTTCACCAGCTCAGTGACTTTCTTTGTGTAAGTCTGCAATGTAAGGTCTTCCAAAACTAATTTGGCCAAACTGTAAGCCATATGAGTTTTGTCTTTATTGTGTCTTGCCCTGCCTGAAATTTCTAAGTACCAGCATGTGATTTTACTTCATCACAGCAATGGTACAGCAAGATTTTGTGCCCTGGAATGAGAGCTGGGAAAGGTACTGATGTATGTGGAATTACACAGCACAGGAGAGAGATCTAGAGGTGACTGCAATGCGCAGTTGGTGAGAGCAAATATAACAGACGCAGAGAGTATCAGAGGTTCTTTAATGTTGAGAGTGTTGTTGAGATTTATGGTTTTGCCTTGAGACAGTCACTCCCAGCTGAGCTGCATGGTGGGGATGAAAACAGCACATGTATGCATGTTTGGTGCAGCTGTATCTAGGACGTCACCTTTAAGTCAAACCCTGTCCTCTTGTATCCAGTAAGAGTAGTTATGCAACCACTGCAGGAATGGCAAGAGGCACAAGATGAAATGTTTCTGATGAGGATAAAAAGTGAATTGACCTGGCAGAGAGGAGTTCTTCTGGCTTATAAGAAAAGTGAAGATGAGATCCTTCCAGCATCATGCTGATACTGAAAAGTGTGTGCAGGAAAGAAAAAATGAGAAGTTGGAAGAAACAGAAAAACAGGAAGAAGGATGAGACACAAGGCAAACTAGCCGGGTGTGTAAATGAAGCCTGGAGAGATGGCCCAGTGTACACTAGCAAAAACCAGCATGGGAAAGGTGAAGCAGGATGGAAGAAATTTGGGTTGGACTGGGCTGAGAAATGAGTAGGAAATTAGAAATAAGACTTAACATGGTTTGCATGTTGCTCTGTTTATGTGAATATTTCAGCAGCGAATTCTTCCACAACAGTCACTGTCTTACTACACAGAAATAAATGCTATCCCACCTACACATTTCCTATCTGCTGCTAACACAGAGGGCAGTGTGCACACCTTTGACCAAAAGCCACAGCAGCTCTTGCAGATAATCCCTTCAATTCTCCATTTCCAGGTATCGATTATGTGGTGAGGACAATAAAGTTGAAACTACAATGACTGGATTTAATTCCCAGTTTGTAGTTTTGGGGTTAGATTAGGCTACTCCAGCCACTTCAGCATTTCCAGCATATGGGTTCTACAATAGGGATCGGCAATAACCTGCTACCAGAATAATTAATACTTGCATCCCTGTCTCAAATTTTGTAGTAGTCTGGGGACTGATGCAACCACTCAGGTTCTTTTATTCAGCCTGTAAGTAACAAAGACAACTTTCTTTTTCTGATCAAATTGTTCCCAGGGACATCTGGACAACCATGAAACAGACTTCTTCTCTGTAAATATTTAGGCAGATCTTCATTTACCTGATCACATATGTTTGTTTTTCATTTTTAGTGGTACATTTTTATTCATGTACTAACTATGCACCCGAACTCTAATATGTTTTCTGATCTGTCACCCTTATCATACTTACACTTTAATGGATGAGATAAGCTGCACTAAAGGTGTCTTGTGTAAACTTCTGATAGTTCTTTGACAGCCTGCAGACATCTTGATCATTAGTCCATTACCCCTCTGCTTATCAGTTAATAATCCCAAGCCATTCAGGTTGCCCAGTTTTGGTAATTCTAAATACAAGCTTCTTGTTCCTAGTGCCTGCTCTAACACTATTGTAATAAACAATTGTAAAGCCCAGACTTAGTCCTTGAGGTGGAACAAACCAGTCATATTGCAGGGGCCAGTGCCTGATAATACCTAATACATTTTGAGGAAATGTATTAAGTATTTTAGGAATACTTAAATTTCCTTAAAATGTTTTAGGAAACTACATAATTTTTTTTTTGGAAACTACATTTTTTTTCTTTATTTCTTTTTTAATGGAATTTGGAATTCTTAATGGTTTTTTGACTGAAAAATGTTTCCAGAGAGCATTTTCTACTACTGACAGTGGAAAAAGTGATGTTAGAACAAACAGGATAAAAACCTTTTCCAAAGTAATAGAAACAATTTGTTCAAATAAGAGTTAACATTTCTGTTGATTATAGTTCAGCTGGCATGAAATAAATGTGCTTTGACATATTAACTCTCCATAGGGTCACAGTCATCTTTCTAACATATATACTGTAATTTACTTAATTCAGCTGCTAGTGGCATTATTAACCTTCTAAGAACACCACACCAGATGTCTGGTTTCAGAATAGAGCTGTTCTGACACACAGGTTCCCTCTTGCACGTGCTGTGGGAAGGGAAGGAATAAAGCCTTGCAGGCAGGGAACTGAGCTGAATGGTGGAAGGTGTCTGGGTTCCTCTCCTACAGCTGCTACAAACTTCCTCTATGGCCACAGGCAAGTTGTTCTGTCAAAAAGCACAAGTCTACATGTCACTAAATCCTTTTTTCCCAGTGGGTCTCTCTCCCTTCAGCAACATGACAACATAGCTCACGGATCTTCTTTTGGATATGCACGAACAGGAGACGTTCCGCTCAGTCTGCTCAGTCTCATGAAGCTCATGGCCTTGAGTTAAACATCATAGCACCACAGCAGAAAGGCATTTTTCAAGAAAGAATTCTGACCTCTAAAAAAGGTTTCAGAAACAAGTGGGAGGGAAACACAAAGTTGCAAAGTGGCTTATTTTAGCTCCTCTACCAGGTCAGCAGTAGGGAGAGGAGCAAACCCCAAGTCTGTGATGCTTGCTGTTACTGAGCTACTTTAATAACTTCCCAGCTAATGGATGGCTTGTTCCCTCTCATTTGAATTGTCTTACATGTTTGGTTTTTATCTAGGTGACTGTTCTTTTACGATCTTCTTAAACAGAATTTTACTTTTTGCCCCTACTCTCTGGTGTGCCTTTGGTGGACAGACAAGTAAATTCAGTATAGGAGAAAAGTGCTGTGGTGGATTTATAGTGGGAAAACAGATTTCATAAGTATAGCATGGTACTGAAGTCAATGACTGGATGGAAAAGAATGATTTGGTTAGTTAAACATACCTTTCCAAAAGTCGCTTGATATTTTCCTCTCTTACTAGAAGCTCTTTAAGAACCAAAGGGGTTAAATAAGTCAATAAGGAATCAAAGAATTATGAATAAATGGTCAGTTTTCATGATTGAGAGGTAACTATAATCTGGATTTATTACCTGATGGATCAGACAACAATTATGCCAGTGACATCAATTAAACATCTCTCAATGACAAATTAAAAGGAGTAGGGTGTCCCAGTGGGGACAACAAAACCCAGTGGTCTCAGGCTTGGCCACTGCTCTTGGAATGATTTGAGATAGTCAGGAGAGAGCAACTAATCTCTCACTTTACCGAAGAAATGGCCTTCTGAATGGCCCTTTAGGTATAGACCATTGGGTCATTAGATGTGCACTAGGATAGAGGAGTGTCTCTATGAGAAAAAAGAGCTCAACTCATTTTTCTCTTTAGGCTGGAAATGAATAAACAGAGTGAGGGTGTGACAGTAATGCATGCAGTTATAAATGTCATGTGGAGGTGGAATAGACAAACGTGATTTAGTGTCCAGTGAAATTACCAGGTATACAGACAAGAAAATAAGCAAGGCTGAGTACTTCATTATACAGTCCCATAATTCAATTATAGAACTAGTTATTACACAGACACTGTAGCACCCACAAACATCAATGGCTTTACAAAGCCAGAAGAAGGTCCATCCAGTATTACTAAATACAAAGACACTTTGACTTTGGAAGTCCCTGTGAGAAGATAGCTGAAGGCTGGAGTAATATGTGAAAAAACTATGGTAAACTTGCCCACATCTTTACTTTTTCCAAAGTGCCCAGCAAAGGCTATCCTAAAAATCTAAAGGCTGGCTAGGCAGACCTTTGGTTTGAACTCCAGTGTGTGTTTCTGTGTTCTTAAAGTTGCTGCAGATTCAGGCCTTTGGCATTCTGGTTGGTTTTATGTGTCGATTCACCGAAGCCTGCTGGAGACAGAGATTTCTCTTGCTCTGTGGATGTACAGTCTTTAATGGAGAGGGATGGGTCCCTAATTGTTCCCCGGGGCTTCATGTGCTACTTTCATACACATTGTAATTAAAAGTTAGGTAAGAGCCAATTGAAAATGTGCACAGTAAACAGAGAATCTAGTTTGACACGCTCATCCCTCAGCTAAAGCTCTGCAGTTATTTACATGGAATCCTGACATATTTTTTCCTTCCTCTAACTCTTCCACTTTCACAAAGCTCTCACTTAGAGCTGCACAGTTCTTCAGTGTCCACAAAGGTAAGTATTAACTAGCACAAGGCACTCTGCCTGCAAGGTTTTTCCTTCAAAACCTCCCGCGTGTCTTCCAGTGTCCCAGAGATACAAACCTCGCGTGTGCCATCGAGGAAGGGAGAGGATATGTCCTAGCATAGAACCACTCTCTGGCTCTCTCAGAGATGGATTCTCTGATTATTTTTTTCTAATGCCCCAATTCAGGAACATCTCTGTTGATTGTACAGTGTAGTGTAGTGAATAACAGCTACTGCTGAAACATTCAGAAAGAGTTTGAATCACTTGGTAGTAGAGTATCAGCAGTCAGCTCCAAAGTAATTTTCCCCCAGCATTCTGAGTAGGCTCTAGACTAAATATCAAGCTAAAAAAATAATGCCTTTTTAATGTGTGAGATTAGGTTTCCTTTGGTAACTCAGTGATAGTACCAGTCAGGCCATCTTCTAAAATTCACGCTGACATCAATGAGGGCTGTTGACTAGAAAGATATATGGGTTAGAAATACTGATTTTATTGTTTAGATTCTGATTTTTGAGTTTTCTTTTTGCTGCCAGTACCATTTTTACTATGTATGTATATAACTGGGCAAAAGTAGATTTTCTTCACTTCAGTATATACTGTATTGGCTTTGAATAAAATCTGGATCATAAATATTTTACATTGTATTAGAAATATATGTATTGTGGTTTTAAAGTTCATTTAAACACTTGTCTTATTGCTTTTGTAAAATCTTGGATTTTGCCAAGTATAAAATTTGGTTAAAGAGTGAGCAGATGGTAACTCAATTATGTTTTTGAATAACGCTGATTTAACTCGAAGATCTGCTTGCTGCTTCACTTAAGCAGACTCTAAGGCAACCTGAGTGGAGTTATCCAGAGCACCCTGCTGGAGGTAGGATGTGGAAGATCTTCTCTGGCAGCAACCATGAATGTCTCACCAGATAAGTCTTAAAAGGACCATCAGATAGGAAATACATTGTAGCACCCTGCCAGTGAATTTTGTTAATTAAGAACAATGCATCATTTAGACCCAAGGCTTGGACTGCTGCTTTTAACTCCCAAGACAATGTTTTGTTTGTACAGCTGGGGAATGATGCAATGTTACTGAGACTGACTAGGACAGAAGGCATTCCTTGTAAATGTTCTCTGGCTGTTACTCTTTAAGCGGTGAGCCTAGAAGAAGATAGATACTGTCTTAACACTGGACATCCTGAAGGTGAAAAGAAAACAATGAAAAGCTCTTGAGCATCTCAAAGTCTGTTGATCAGAGGCTATGCAATGCATTTTTCCCTCTTGAAGGTGGTGTCCTCGGGCCTGACCACATGCACATTCCTATTGTTCAAGCAAGGTTTGTATCAAATCCCTCTTTTTAAAGTTGATCATTGGTTCAAAATCAGAACCACTGGCTCTGAGATGTGCCTTGCCAAATACTTCATCAGGGACTTCTCTTAAACTTGCTGAGCCAGTAGCGCAGAATTGTGACTTCTGCCACTTTGCATTCAATCACCTTTCTTCATGTTTCCTTAGTTACCATATGGAAGAAAATTTGCAGCTATATTGTGGTAGAATGGGAGGAAAGGAGGATTTCCTAGAAACCTTGTCTCCTTTACGACAAAAATGGAGAATATACTTAGCATGACATATTTCTTTAATCATAACTTAAATGTTTGTTTTACACATGGCATATTTTCTAGCTGTTGCTGATACATACGTTTTACTCAATGAATGGTGCATTGATCCTGCATTTCTGTGAGCTGACTGTAATGAAGCATATTGTTTCAGACCACCAGAAGGAGCTACTGAATTCAAAGTGCCTTTCCTTCAAAGCGGGAACACCTAGTACAGCAGAGCAACCAGTATAATAGAGCAGACACACTGTCTTCCTTGGAAGTCAAGCCAAGGGGCAGATTCTCATCTAGGACCTGCATTTTTTTCTGATTCACTGTATTGTAGAATCAAAACTGATTTTACAGGGTTTAAGATCCAAAGAGATGGGAAATCTATTGGGGAAGGTTTACCCATACATTTTTCCACAGGGAGCGTGGAACTTGCTGTTTTCCATTAGGTCACAGGTCTGAGATGTTAGGCTAACAGGCCTGCAAAAGACTTGAGAGCTAATGGGAATGTCCATAAGGTAAAATGAAGCCTGAAGTTTATCTTGTCCATGTTGACCAGCAATCAAAATGCACTGGCCATGTGTTAAGTGTTTTCTGAGGTGATATGAAGATGTGCAATTATTTACTGTCTCATGATCAGATTCATAAAATGAGGCATGACATTTATAGCCTACCTTCTATGAGTTTGCCATTTATATTTGACCAAACCCCCTTACACTAACAGAAGAAGTATTATTTTGCTTTGGCCTGTCTTCCATTTACACCTTTTTTTGTCCAACAGCAGCCTGGAAATTTGTGATGATTGTTTGAACGTGTTGCATTCTCTGTGTGTAGCTTTGAATGAGTGTTTTAATTAATGTTTAATTAATTCTTAATTGATAAAATAGCATTTGCCACTAAGCTTCAAATTGGAACATGCTATACCATTTGCTAAGTCAGTGTTTCCAGCATATTAAAAGAGTTCTTGTTTTAAACATGTGCATTATGCATGTCTTTGGATTGACACATGGTGAAAATGTGTCTGAGAAATAACTTTTTCTAAATGCCTTCAGGCAGTTGTTCAGGCTGATTGATCTCAGCACTGGCTTTTCTTTATGTTGACTTTCTTACTTTATAATGTGCTTGTTCTCATGACACTCTGCTAGTATTCAGTCGTAAGTTTGGGTGTATATGTACAATAAATCAAATATTGCTCTGGGAAGCTTATAGTGCAAATGGTAACTAGACATGAAAAATATATATAATAAAGTAGCAGGAGAGCAAGGATCAGGGAGGAACTGAAGGACAGTGGTGTGGGAAGGAAGAAAAGGTCTATTGATTTGACTTATATATTTTGGAGGTTTCGTATGCTGGGATTGCTCTTTGTTTTTTTGTACCATGAACAATGTCCAATGGCCTTTTTGCAGAGGGGATGATCTTGGGCTAGATGTTTTGCTGTGCAAAGGTGGAAATTAAAGGTGGTTCCTGCCTGAGATTTAATCTGTGTGATTGAGACCTAGGAAAAGATGGTTGGAAAATGATTACAAAGAATAGGTGCTATAGGCAATGGGTTATGTGTCAAAAACTCTTACTAAATTTATAAATAGTTTCACTTCTTCTTTGTAACAATATCTCACAGAGATTTCTTCTTCCAAAAACCAGTTTAACATGCCCTGTGTTTTTTTTCTCAGGAAGTGGGAACTAGTTAGATGCAGCTATGCATCTGTAATGCCCTTGTACCCTGACTATTGACAATTTTCTGGAGTTATGGGGCTGCTGCTTTGATTAAAACCAGAAACAGCCATCAATCTGTGCTCAGCAGCACAGTGGGCACTAAGACCCTATCAGCCAAAAAACCACGTCATCATGCTATGGATTTTCATCTCCAGAGCTCTCTGCCATTGTGGCACAAACTACCAGAGGACCTGTCTCAACCTGAGCTTGACTTTCTGCAACGACTGTATCTCATTGGAGCAACAGCGTCATTAGCACGCAGAAAACAGCTTCCAGTCTTGGAAATGGTATCTTTTCTCACAAAAGAAAACTTTCTCCGTTAGATTCTCCATAAACCTGCATCTTAAAGAAAGGAAAAATAGCTTTTACTAGCTTAGAGCAAGAAGATACTTCATGTTATATTGCCTGTCTTGCATCAACTGGTGCTTGAATAGTCCTAAAAGAGCTGAAATGGACAGGTAAATGAAAGCAGACAGTAAGAAGTCAGTTCTGGAAAGAAATACCTTTCACTGTGCCTAAGTCTCTTTAGAAATACACAAATATGTTACTGTCAATATATTATTTACAAGGAGGTTAATCTTATTTTATCTAAATGAAAATAACAAAGCTCCCTTATGGCCTAATCACAGGAAACAGGTGACTTCTATCTGTCCAGTTAAACCTAGCTGAGATGACAGCATATATTGTTCTGTCCTTTAAAAATGTGCATCAGATCTGTATACCTATGTATGTCCCTACAAAATTCTACTTTTCCATCTAATTCAGGTTAAGGATAATTGGACACTGGCTGTTTGGTTTGTTGAACTTCTTGGAAAGAATCCTGGTACTGGAAGTTGAGCTATGGGGTTACTTTGTTAGGATTTCAAATAATGGGTTTTTGATGTGATTTTTGTACCCTCTAAACACTGTGGGCTTAATTTTTGCCAGTGCAGGCACTAATGTAGAGGAATTCAGCCATGAGCTGTCATCTACAGGTTTGGAGCATTCCTTGGCTCTTGTATGGTGCTTGGCTTCTTCTGCCCACAGGAGCTGGATTATTGGAATAAATGAATTTTTACCCAGTCAGATTGTCAATATACATATGACTCCCCCTGGTGAGTCTAATCTGTCCACAGTGCAACTTCTGTATGAGTAGGTATTTGTTGGCAAGAATAAAGGGTTTAAAGTCTGGCCTCTTTCCAATATTGCAAAATTGTTACTCATGGTACAGTTACTGACTAGTAGAAGGGAACATACTCTGGACATTTTGAGGGCTTCATCATTCAGTAGTGAACGCCTGTCTAGAGTCACAGACCAGACTCACAGAGCAAGGAGGAGAAAGTCAGTGCACCTTTGAACTCAGTCTCAACACTCAGTAGTAGTTTTCAATATCAATCTCAAGTCACATCAGCATTCTGACATGTCAGGATGTACACTCCCTCCTTCAAGTAGTGCTGAGAAAGAGGCAGTTTCAGAGGCAGTTTAAGGCAGTTGATCACACCTATGTTTCTCTATTGGCAGGGCAGAAAATTAGACTAATGGACTAGAGACCTAACTTTGAAAAGATAAAATGTAGGTTTAGAGACAAGTTACCCAGACTAAGTCTGTCCTTTACATGCTGGTGCTACAACGTGATGGTGTCAGTGAGAGACGACTGCATCTGCTGTGCCCAAGGAAGTGTCTCCCTTGTGCAGCATCTCCCACATCCTGTAGCACAGTCTATGCATGCAGCCAAACACTGTTAATTGTGGCTATCATACACAGTTTATCTTTTTCCTTTCTTCTTTTGAATTTTCCTTTCCATGAGGATAAATCTGTCTCAATAAATGACATGGAAAAAGTACTCTGAAGCAGGCTGAGGATCCTAAGGTCATACCTTTTCTGTCCTGGCCTGTCCCGTCCCATCCCATCCCTTTCACCCTTTTGCCCTAGTCTGCAGATTAGACCATCTGTGAATCTTGTTATCTAGCACTGTTCAGAACAGAGTGTGTGACTGGTCTCCTGGCACAGCCAGTGTGTTGCCTTGGTGGGTTGTGTGGGATGAAAAAAGCACAATACATGCCTTTTCTGTCTGAGACTTGTTTATCTGCATGACATCTAGGCCGCTCTGGGAGAGCTCTCCTCTTGGTGATTGCTGGCAATCAAAAACGAATCAAATCAAGGCAAAGTTAGAGAAACTCTCCTATACAAAGAGCTGCTCTAAAACAAAGCTGCATTTTTGTGCTGCATTGTCCTGGCTCTGTGTGAGTGCTGTAAAGAGACAAAGACGAGCAGGAAGGAAATCTCAGCTGCTTAGTAAATGCCCTAATTTGATTTAATTTTTGCTCCCTTCCCCCACTCAAACTGTTCTGCTAACCTGTTAGTCCCAACTCAGACAAGTAAGACCCGCTAATCTGATTAGTCCTGACACACAGGAGCAAGGCTGCTGGGAAAAGCTGGACCCTTACAGCTGTTTCAGGCTTCAGCTTTGATCATAACGTTATGGGGTAGCTGAATGTATAGCGCAGTGTGACAGAAGCTCGCAGCATGCACACAAGGGAGCAGTGTGACCGTCACTGAAGATATTTCTGCCCTGGGTCTGAGGCCACTGGAATATAAACCATGTTTCGTGTCACCTTCAATGTAGTGACAGAGAAAGTAACCTTCACCTTGGCAGCCTGCCCCTCCGCCACATGGAAGGTAAGTTCCGATATGCGTAAACTAAAAAGGTTGATGGCACCATAAAATGTGCTTCTAAACATTTTTGCCAACCTTAGGCCATGTTTGAGATGTCTTAAGGGGAGTAATAATTTTTTAAGGGAATTGCACTCCACTGCAGCATATGCACAACTGGTTGGAATTAGACTAAATGGATCTGGTTCTTGAGAACAGCTTACTTGTTGCATTTTAAAGCTCTTCTCATCTGACTTTTAAAATAGGCAAATTCATAGACATCCTCCTTATTCTGGTCTGGAAATGCCACATTTATATTAACAGCAAATCTAGAGAGATATACAGACATAGGCTAATCATTTCTGTAAGGAAAGGGTCATTGTTTGAGGACAGCTTTTGAGATTCCTGGGTAATTTAGGGGTTCCAAGGATTTGTGAAATGTGTACCATGGTATGATAAATTAAAGCACGATGCACCTCTATAATAAGGGACTAAAAGAAAAGAAAACAAAACAAAACCCAAAACCCTAGATGCATGATAATACTTGGGCTGGGGTTGTGATAAAATTTGGCAAAAGTCAGAAATGTTTTGCACATCAGCTCCTTCTCCCATCCATCGATTCGGTTCACATCTTCACTTCCTTGAGACAAATGTTCCCACCTTGTCTTGAAGAGATTAGCATGGTCGGGATGAGATGGGAACAGGTTCATAGCCTTTTCCTTTCTCTTCTGGGAGTGTGTGCTTCCACTGTAATGCAGCTGAGAAGGCAGATACTATCTTCTGAAGTGTTGCTTTAAAAGCTTCCTCCTATAATTTGTTACTTATGGAGTAGTTACTGTAAGAACCTCACCTCTGTCTGTTATTACACTGTTCAAATGTGAGACAATTATGAATATCTAGATACAGTGCCAGTGTAATTGCTCTTGCTTTAGCTATCCATGATTCATTATGTGGTGTAAGTAGTTGTCATATATCTTTGCTATATAATTTTTTCAGTCTTGGGCCTGTCTTTTCTTTGACTTGTGAGGTAGGCACTGCCCAGCAGCTGTTATTAGAAGGTCTTTAAAGGGCCTGGTACAGCGTGGCCCCAAACAGACCTGTGCTATATGTAGCACCATACACTAAATAAAAACCAGTCAACCAGGGCAAAGTGTGTTTGGAGTAAAATTCATGAGAAATTAATTTAACCAGGTGCTTTCTCTCTGGGGGAGGGTTTATGGTGGTATTCCTTCAGTTTCCCTATCTATTAGGAAGACTTAGTTTCCCAAATGTGTATTTATTAGCTAGCAATGAAAAGACCATTTAAACACAACATATAATGGCTTTACTTATGCTTGCTAATTGTGTGTTAAAGATTTTTCTTCCTTTATATTAGGACTTAGAATTATCTCCCTTTAGATTGCAGGGCACTTAAAAGAGTGAATTAAAATGGAAGGGGATCCTAGGTTTTACCTGGCTCATGGACTCGTAGAACAGCGAACAGGGATGCAAATATAACCCTGCAGTGTGTTGCATTTCAGTGATCATTTATGTTAGACATGAGTACATTGTAGTAAATGCCTCTGGAAGAAACTGGCAAGTACTGAAATGTGCACCCTAGCACACCTTTTCATTTCTCCAGCTCTTCTCTTATTTGAATAATTTAAATTACTTGATATGTGCAATGTGCAAACGTAAGTAAATGCTTGAGAGTAAAAACTAAAAAACCCCTGTAGTACAGTATAACTTTGTAAAATGTAGTACATTTATTGATGAACTAAATAAAAAATAGGTAAGAAAGTGGGCACAATTATATGAAAAAAACAGATGGGATGCCAAGCCAGCAGAAGAGATGGCTTTGCTGTAGAGCTTACATAAGTAATGCAAAATTAATTTAGGGAAAGCTTTGTGGAGGGAGTAAGTATGTTTTATTGGCCAGCTATTACAGCTGGAAAAAAATCTGACATGGTTTCAGGTGCACAAGCCTGATATTTTGACAGTAGAAGGCTAAAGAAAGACTGTTTCCCCCCAACCTTACTTTGCTTATGTCCTTGTGTCAGCCAGAACAGCGCTGGTATTGCAAGTTAATTTAAATCCTTTAAAGCTGAAAGAGGTCGCATCACTGCTGGAGGAGGGAGGACAGAGATGTCTACTTTCAGACTGCTAAGTCTTTTTCTTCAGGAGTAAATGACCCAGTCCGCAGATAACACTGACATGTTCTGCTTTTCCACATGGCACAGCATGACCAGCAGGTGAGTCTTGCATGGTGTGCTGGGATGAGGATGCTGTGGCAGCTCTGTAGCAGGTGTCTTAGAGTCAGGAGAAACAGAATGAATTCTGTCCCAAATAGTTACCTTTCTACCCTATGCTATGCAGTGACAGTGTTTGTTTCCCTTAGAAATTAATTTCTGATTAGAAGTATCAGTGAAAAGTATTTCACCCTATTTAAATTATCAGTAAAATATTTCAATTATATTTTAATGACAAAAAGACAGTATTCCTGCTCAAGACATTTCAGTCTGTGGGGCATAAACCCCACTGCTTTTGCAATACATTGTTTTGAAAAACTAGTTTAATTAGGAGTGGGGGAGGATATGGACATGGGTCAACTAGAGGGAAGTGACAGCTGAAAAGGGCCCGAGTCAACAAGTGCAAAAGGCTCAGAGCTGAACATGGCTGTTCACACAGGCACCAATGCCTGAAAGCCAAAGCAAGAAGAATCAAGACTATAAACTGTAAGCATCTTTATTATAAAGCCTGAAGGAGGGGACTGGGCTGCTCTTTCTCACCTCTGTGTGTCACTCTGCCTCTCCTAATTTCCCTGCTCCCTAGAGAATAGGCTGCTGGTACTTCTTGATCTGTTGACAGGTATGTGTAGCCGGTTGGCAGAGCAAAGGGCTGAGTAATCTGAGATGTGCGTAGGCTACAAAAACCAGACTGCAGCTGGTATCAGCTTGGCCAGAATCCCTCTTCAAAGGGCTTTTCAGGTTTTGCTCACTTGAATTACTGTTGCATTTTCAATCAGTTGCTGCTAACATTTGGGGAGTCTTGTGTTGTGCTTCTTTGTGTCCTACATCTTGCTTTAAGAGCAGATAACAAGATCATGCAGCTATTGATATACCTACAAACTCCTACCACTCATTTCCTAACCCATGAACAGACAATATGCTGCTTAGATAAATGCAATTCAAATTCACAGGGTACCAGCAGATTTAGTGACAGAATGTATTTGCTCATGAAGACTTAGCTATGCTCGAATCCTATTGATTTTCTCTTACTGTTGGTGGTTCAGCTTTGTTGAATCCTGTCTGAACTGTATGAGAGAAAGCTGCAAAAACTGCTGGTTTGTGGCTTTCTATTCAAGGCCAGGATATTCACTTGATGGGGATCAACCTAACTTGGGGCTTTCTTGCCAAATGATGCTGCACTTTATCTCCCTGACATGGACAGATAAATGAGCTGGGGGCAGCTTTGCAGTCAGTGGGAGCCCGACCCGAATGCGCATTGTTGCCAACTTTGGAAAGCTGCACAATGGCCCTGTCTCCCTGGCAGTTACGGCCGTTGGGACAGGGACCTGTCGCCTGGAAGGCTGTTAAGAAATAATGATGTGAACCCCTCCCAAAGGATGTTGGAACAACGTTCAAATCTTAGGAAGTGGGCAATATCTGCGATAAGGAAACCAGAAAAATCAGGGGCTTGGCGCTCATTTTCTCTCTACAGCAAGTTGAACACAGTGTGTCAGCATGAAAAAGACTGGTGGGGAGGTAGGGTGGGAGGCGTGGGAAGTGGGCAGCAGCACGCAGCTCCTCTGGCTCAGATTAACCCCTCCTGCTGCTGTTTTGGAAACCTCAGTTAGACTTGCGTAGAGCTACAGTTGTCTGCTCTGTTCAGCAAGAGTAAGTGCACATTACTGAACTGTCTGTTATTACTTTGTTGTCATAGTTCCTAAATCCACCCCCGGCATCAGGAGCCACCACAGTAAATATTGTACAAACAAAAATAGGCTGATCTATGGGTTTAGTGCATGAAAACAAAGGACCAGACCATGAGCAGAAAGACAGTAAGGTGGTGCCAAATGTCATCCTCATGTGATGGCACCTGAAAGAGCAGTGCAACAGGAGGACAGCAGGAATGTGGCACATACTGTAATGGATTATCTGGGGTTAAATTCACTGTAAGATCTTGTATTGGTCCGAGGAGCTGGTTTGCTCCCCAGATCTTATTAATGCTGTGGAGGAGGTAGAGATGAGGTGGCTCAGAACTTCTGGGGAAGAATTTCAGCTTGTTCATTACTTGGGCCTTGTCTTCAGCTTCTAGAACAGTACATTTCTCCTTGAACAGTAACCACTGTTTCTAACTGTTAAATATAGAGCTGCTAAATACTTCCAAGTCCAACTTCCCTGAAAAAAAAAAATCAGAAACTTCTATTGCTCTCAGTCTTAATTTTAAAAGTTTTTTTGTTTCACTTTGATTTTAAAGAGTATTCCAATATATACACCAGATACCTGTATATCAGCTTCTATGAACTTTGTTCAAGGTTCACAAGCATGTGACATATCTCTTTATTTTCCATGCTTGTGAGTGCAGACTCACATCTTTGTGAGTATATTTGTCACTTTTGGATGCACCTTAAAAGAGTTGAGTGCCTCTCCTCAATACAATATTCAGAATCTTGTAACAATCTATGACCCCAAATACTTGTCCCAGTAATGTTGGACACCACAGTAACACAAACACCTCTGGGATTATGACGCCTAATTTGGGAGCTACTACCATAGAAGTAAGTACTTTTTTTGAAGTGATGACTTACTATTATTTCCAGCAACAGTCTCAGAGCTTTATTACCTTAAGCCATGATGATAGATCAAGATTTTCTTCCTGTCATTATACTTCTGGGAATTCTATCGCTCCATATGTCTCCTCAAAGTTCTTGCTAGCATAGATTTGCACTTAAATCCCTTTCTCCCTCTCTCTCTCTATTTTTCATTATGTATAGCACAACCTCCTTTGCTAGCTCTTGCTCCTCAGCAAAAATACCAGAAATTTTTTTAGCCCCCAACCAAACCCTTACATGAATATTACTCAAATAGATCAGGAGGTTCTTATTAAGTGTTCAAGTAATGCATAAAATCAAGCCTGTGATGTTCCTTTGGTCCCCTGTGGAACTGTGGCTCACCAGCAGATGGTAGCAAACATCGCCTTCCTTGCGAGCTTCGCCTGGGCTTCAGTGAATGAGAAAGGGCTGGAGCGCCTCATCGGAGTCATTTGTTTCCAGCTAGAAGAAATAAGCTGTAAACAAAGTTGTTATACAACTCGGAACAAGGAGGATAACCACGGAAACCATGGAAATATTGCTGCATTCAGGACAGAACTAAGTAGAGGTCGGAACAAATTCACTGCAGTGGCTTGCACTGAATGGCATGAGAAGCATTTTGGTGTCACTGTTATTGTTCTCGTGGTGATAAAAAGGGACCATTATTTGCAATGTAGCAAATTAACAACATTCAGGGAGTCATGATAAAATTGAAACTGCTCTGGAGTCAGCTGTGCCCTTGTATGTTGACCCTTTGTACTGAAGACATAGAAAGTTCGGGAGGGCAACTGCCTTACTAAAGACAGTTTCTAGCCATTTATTTGGTTTCATTCTGAGCTGTACCACACTAGTTCTTTTATATGTGGTATGGGCTGCTGATTACTGCTTTCTCTGTAGGCTTCTCATTCAAATGGCTTGTTATAGCAGCAACTTCTCAGCTTCTTTTTCCCTACAACAGCTAGAAGGCCAACAACTGAAATGAGAGACATAAAAGGGAGAGAGGGAAAGGATAAAGTACAAGGTGCTAAACTGTGGTGTAACTCCCATACGGAAATGTCTCTTCTCTTATAAGACAGTGAAGCATAGATCTGGGCAAACAATCTGTGGCAAATCATTGGATATTTTTTGCCTATACTATTTTCAATCATACCACCTCTGCTTTCAACTACCTTACTGAAGATTTGAAATTCTTTGACTTCATTCAAACACTGTTTAATTCCATAAGCTGTTTCTGGGAAGTATTTCCTTTGTTCTTATCTCCATCAATTTGTGTTTGATGATGAAAATCCTAAGAGTTGCCTGACTGCATGCTGAAATTTATTTCTATGTTTATTTACTGGAAATAAAAAAAAATCATTTAATTATAATTTAAAAGAAGACAATGGCTTTTTATGGGTATAAAAATTATTCCTTCTCCAGTGCTTACCATATCCTGGGCCAGAAAACTTTTATTGGTTAAGCTTTTAGAATAGAAAGAGAAAGGAAGGAAATCAGTTACCATGTTGTGTTGCTCCTTTCACAGGATGACTTGATTTGGAAAGATCACAGGACACAAATGGGTCTGGCTACACCTCTGCCAGTGCTTATGCCCCATACCTGAGGATTTTAGCTGAAACCATCAGGACACTCTTTTGGCCTTAAATCCTCCTATTTTCTTGCAACTACCGGAAATACCTGACTACTTCTGTGCCTTTGGCAAGTATAACTGGCCTGAGTCCTTTTAGCTCCATTGGCAGGAGGCAGTGGTGTTATACTGTGTTGAACTGCATGTGCAGGGTACAAAGTTCTCCCAGTGTGACAACACTTGTCTCCCAGAGCTGTGCTCTTGACAGTGGTGATGATCAAAAAGTTCAGAGACAACCCAAAATTTTGCTTCGGAGTTTTTTGCCCATATCCCTTGGCAAGGAGATATGCTGGGAAAGGCCGGGACATTAGTCAACCTCACAACCTAATTTGACAGAGGTAGAACTGGAAGAGGGCATGTGTTGGTATTTTGAATATCATGGTTCAGCAGTATGGTAAAACTGCCTTCAGGGACCCTCACGTTTCATCAGAAATGCCATGGCCATCTGAAGCCAAACTTTGACTTAACATAAACTCACTGCTCATTCAAATTTGTTCAAAACCATTGATGGATCTATTTTGTACTGTCAGGTTTTATGCCAAATCAGGTATAATCTGTCTGTGCATTTCCATTCTTATGCTGAGATCAAGGAACATCTGCCTCCCACAGCCATCATAAAGCCTCCATAGAAGGATGAAACCATTACAGAGCTTCAACTCTGTCCTGTGTAGTGTGTTTAATCTGTCTAAACTGCAGTCAACTCCTCAACTCTGATCAAATACATTTTATACTGTTGGTGGTGCTTAGACACACTAGCATGGTACCACAGCCTAAATGCAGGTGTACAGGAAGCTGGTGTCAAAACTGTGAAGTCACATCTCTGCTTGGCCACATTTGCATTCCCAATACACATAAAGATGGACGTGCACTATTTCAAATATTACACTCAAAATGTCTGTAGGTACTAGTTAACATCAGCACTACCTTTATTCATCCTTTACCAGCCTGATGGCGTATTAGGAAAGGGGGTCTTTTTAGATGAAGCTGGGTAAGAAAAAGGAGGGAAAGAACAAAAGTGAAATGAAATTTGTCACTGGAAAGGATGACTAGAAACCCAGTTGACTACAAGTGGGAGTTGAAAGGTTCTTTTTGAACATGAAGAAGGATTGCTTAGAGTTCTATGGAGACTGCAAAGTATGATGGCACAGCACCAAAACAAAGAGGCATGTTATGGTAGGACACAAAATAGATTGACAATAGTTGTTAGAAGAGAAAGAAGGCTTTTTTAATAATTCTAACAGTTTCTTTTATAACATGCTGCGCTAAAAAGGTCTATTATTGGTCCATTGGACTGACACTTCTCTCCACTGGTTAAGTAATAAGAAACAACACCTGGGGACAGTTGTTATGGGAAAGGGAACACTGTTTACTTTACCTGTTTTGAGAAATTGAGAGAGATGTTTTGAAAAAGAGAAAACTGTTGACAGCTTTCCCTTGGGAAAGGAGCTAGCAATAGTTAGCAAGCTAAAATTCAGACTCAGAAATGTCAAGCCCACAGCATGTGTATGGGGAAAGTTTGGGATTTATCCTGTAGCAATTTTGGATTCTGACCAAAAAGAATAAGCTTTATGTGAAACACTGATTTGATGAGACTACATTATGAAATGATAGAGTAGCTGTGTGTTTCACCCATGGGATTTGGTTTCTGTTCCAGTGCAGATGTTTGGCTCTTGGTAGTCATATTAGTGCTGGGGTATTGTAGCTCACTTATCCACTTTGTGTCTTATTTAATAGTATGTGAAGGTTTCTCACCATTACTGTTACAAAATGAGCAGTTGCAAACTTAGAGCAGCATGTAGAAATCTTCTTCTGCAGCAGTGTTAATTCATTTCTCTTTATATAGTATCTATTGTCTTAGCATAATGAAGAGCATCCCAAGTGCTTTACAAAATATAAAAAGACATGGTCCTGGCCTAAAGTGCTTTCTGCTTTAGTTCAGACGTGACAGAAGACATGTGAGAAATGAGTGAGATGGTGCAAGGATGAAGGAGTCCTAGTGTTCCTCTAAAGAGACCACTCTGGTGTGATGTTTATACAATCTAAGCATTAAATTGTGTCCATCCCACCTCCCACCCCCCTCCTTTTGAAGTTAGCATAACATTTTTCAGAAGCAATTGTTGTATGACATTAACTGGCACTGAAAGAGTTCTGACTGATGACAGCTTCATTTTTTACTTTTGATAAGAGCTCTTGTGAGTCACATCACAACTTGGGGCATTAAAGAAATATGTACCAATTAATCTTAATATGCCGTACTGTAAATCAGAGTGATTTACCTGCTGCTTTAGAAGAACTTCAGCAACCTCTGCAGCAGGAACAGGCAGCTCCAAGTGCTTGGGGGTGGGCAGTTGAGAAAACGCATGTTGCATACATCCTTTGGCTCCCAATATGGCCATAAAATGCAGTAGAGATATTTCCTGAGCTGTACTCTGTTCAAGTTACTTATAAGGCCAGCAAATTCTAATCAGACTAGTAAAAAACCCAGTGGTCTTTGCAAAACTGGTCTCAGCAGCAGGGAATGTTTAGTGATGTCTTTTACTGCTTCATTGGCGATAACAGTGCTTCTCATAAAAACTATTTCCTGGCAACACCTCCTCTCTAAGAATCAGACTGAAAACTGTAGCTTGAAAATCTTTATTTACAGCAGGGGAAAAGAAATCCTTTGCCTTAGTGAGCTTCTGGCAGTTACTGAGGTTCTGCAGTGCAATATTCATCTGCTTCCCAAGGAAACTGGCCAGATTGTCCATGTGCCTGTGGATCATACTGTGCTGGTTCCACCGCTGTTACTGATCCTGAGAGTTAGGAAATACAGGATACTGCATGGATTTCCTCAGGTCTCACTTACCATCACACCAAGATGGGAATGTGTCCTTCCTACTGGCCATGGGGTCTCTCTGTGATCAGAGAGGAGGGGTGGAACAGCTTCCTTAGACAGGCACTTTGGGTTCAGGGACAGAGGTGACAGAGAGGCACACCTAACTCTCTGGGACAACCATGCCATTTGCTTCCTTTCATGCCTTTAATCGTCCCTCCTTCTGTCCTCTTTGATCACGCAGTCTTGTCTCTCTCAGATTTAGATGTGATCAACAACCTAGGGCTAGGTCCTAACACCTAGCACTTTCCAAGGGAGGATTTCAGAGGATTGTATTGATGGTGGCAGTGGATATTTGCTTAATGTTCATGAAGAGAGGTTTAGATTGTACAGCAATCAGCAAGCAGCTCTGTAAGGGTGCTAGATTGGATCACTCTGCTGGTCACTACATCTCCTTTGGCTCTGATTTTCTAGCACTCAAGCTGAATGATGAGACTAACCAATGCTCTCAAAGTCCCATTGTTTAACACCATATGGAATTTAATTAATTAGTGGCTCTGAACATTATCCAGCAGCATACTGGCCTCCACTGGCCAGCCTCAGGCTTGGCTTGTGTCAGCTTTTCAGGCTCTGTCTCTCACAACCCGGTGGTAGAAGGGGATTGCAGGCAGTGCTAAACCTATGCACAAATGAGGTGGAATTTTTAGCAAACATTCTCCACTATAAACTCATTCTGCTTGTTTTCCTTATTTCCCAGTCTAAAGCTGGGATGTTTCACCTCTCTGTCATTATCAGTTGTCTCATTTCCAGGTTGAACTAAACTAAGGGGAGCTGTACAACTTCCACTAGTGCTGTGTGGGCCCTCTAGCAGGGACGGGTTCTGCTGGCCCTGCTCACATGACACATCTTTCACTAAAATGGTTCTGGGAAGAAAAAAGCTGTGCTTGAAAGAGGGAACTGGAGTGAGCAGGACGTTTTTCATTTAAAGCTGGCAAATCACTGGATAAAATAAATGAAACAGTGAGCTGTGCATAACTCAGGGTGTAAAGTATGTGAGGTGAGAGACTTCTTGTGACCTCTTCTCTGTCTTGCTGCCCTTTGGGCAATAAAATCACCAAGCTCTGGAAGAACACTGTAACTCCAGGTAAGCTCAAAGATAAGCTGAGAGGCTTTCGCCATTTAAACCTCTTTAAGGTCCTAATGCATTAACAGGAGATTTACATAGCACAAAAGTTATATAAACTGTCCTTTACAGAAAAGTTCTCTTTCATTTGAGTACCAAAATTTTACTTCTCTCTGAAAGTGAAGGCATTGCTTTGGCATTTAACACTTTGGCTGCTACTTCCTTATTCCAGAGCTCTGAAGCTGTATTTTGGAAGATCAATAACATGTCTGAGTGTAGTCTGCAAGTTTGGCTTGGTAAAGAGTATTAAGGTATATAGAGTTTGATACTTTCTTTGGTTCAACATTAAACCAAGCATTTCTTCACTGTTTAAAGCTGCCATTTTGACCTTAATCACTGTATTAGAAAGCAGCAGCCAGCTCAGCTGTTTGAAGGAGTTGTTTGCCTTCTATGAACTCCGCTTAGCTGTTCCAGTAACACACTATTATTGTATACTATTATAACCATTAACTAGTAACTCTTCAACACAATGAATCTCTGTATTCTGAAGAAACTAGAGCACTCAGTGGGTCCAGTGCCCATTACTCAAAGGAGTTTGGACCAGGGTTTGTCCCTGAATTACAGAAAACATTAACCATCTATAAACTAATCATGAAACATTCTCTTTAGTTACTGAGTCCTTGAAATATCCACTGATTGTTCATAAGACATAAAAAGTCTGCAATTTTCTTTCAGTATTTTTCAGGAAAATGGGCAAGTGGGGACTAACTACCGCCTTCAATGGCTGAAGAGTGTCATTAAAGAATATCCATAAGGACCAGCTGTCTAGGTTAGGAGACACAGTATTTTCACTTCTGGAGGAAGGCTAGGAAAGCCTGTGTTTGTGCTTAGCCTTCTCTTAATAGACAGAGTCCTTGCTGTTTCTAAACTATGTGCCTGGCATGCTCTGCAGGTGGCCCAAAACCCCTGGTCCCTCCATCATCTTTATAGGGAGGCAGTGAATCCCACCTAATCATATTTTACCAGTGAAAGCAGTGTGATAGTTCAAGGCCTGGAGGGGCAATGATATGTGTACATTTGAGTCTTATCTCAACAAATATTCACTAGGCATACACAGAATGAACCTTGATGTAAGAGTGGGAAAGATTCCCAGATTCCAGGTTAGTTATTGTCAAATATCAGATTTGTAAAGCAGAAGAATGACACCTGTAAGCAATGTACCCTTCATTTGTTCAGAAACTGAAGGACTGGTTGTCTCAAATAAAGGATAATCTGAGTGTTTCTGAACCTAAAAATGTTACTAACAAACATTAGTCATGAGGGTGACTAATGTTCTTGTTTGTGCCAATGTTTAGCCAGTCTGAAAAGATGTAGATTTAGTAAATGATCTCCAGACTTTGAGACTCTGCCCAGTCCTACCTCCAAAGCTCACCAGCAAGAGGCAATCATTTATGCCACTCTGAAGTAAGGAAATAACAGAGTGAAAGCATTAAAGTAATAAGACAAAAACCTGGCTTTAGCCAGGGTACAGAAAAGCATTCTACTGATTTTGAAAGCTGGTCTCCTCCTCTCAGTTGCAATGCACACACTGTAAGATAACTCTTGCCTTAAATGGAAGGGACCATTTATAACATACCCAATCCATAATTTAGAAGAATTCAGACATAAAGCATCATGTATAGTTCAGTGACATGACCTGAATCACTTAGAATTTCGACTGTACAACTCAGAATCCAAGACTCCAGGCTGAACTTCTCTGATGAATTTATTTTCCCCAGTTAGAGAGCTCATAGCTGTCCTTGTGTGGTAAGCAGTTCAGATTGTTCCACTCATCATGCTTTGTAGTTTTGTCAGCAGAACAATTTACTGCACCCTGTCAATGTGTAGTGAATCTATAATGAATTATGGAAATTTGCTGTGAAAGCTTGACCTTTTCCAATGTTTGTTTCAGGGTTTCCCAGTACTTCTGTTCTTGTATGCTTTAATGGTCTAGGCAGAAAGAAGTTATTTCAAATATTGTCAAAGAAATTCACTTAAAAGTCCATCTAGACACATGAAAACTCATCCTTACCAAAGATATTATTTCCTTTTGCCTAAAGTAACACAAATATTACACTAAAAGAAAACTTTGAAGAACATAACAGGCTACTCATTAGGTTTTCACCGAGGCAACTACAGTTATTGCAAACACAAAAAGGGTTTAAGGTTGTCTGTTGGTCCAATATACACTGCACAGCATGTGGACGCCATTAATGTGGTTTTCAAAAAGCTCAGAAGCGTGGCTCTGTTTTCTCATATATCCTGAAAGATAGTTTTTATCTAAATATTTGTATTAGTGAGATGCTTTGGCAAAGTATTGTAAACTGAAAGTTTAACTCTGAAGCAGATAGTTAACCTGGGAAGGGAATCCTCTGACATTAAATTATACGGCCTCCGATGGGTGCAGGGTTGAATATCACAGCTTGTGAAAGGATACTGTGCTCTGGACATTTGTGATTTAATATAAAGCCTTATAAATCGAGGGAGAAGCTTTCCAGGCTTTGGATCACTCTTCTGAGATCTAATTCAGTATCAAGTCAAGCTGGATCCATTTCCTAAACAAAACCACTGGGACAGGCAGATAACAAAGGAGCTTCTGTATTCTTTTAGGCAAGCAAAAGGGGAGAAAGTTTATTTCAGAAGCCTTGAGATAATGCCTAATGTCCAAAGAATCAGAATGGGTATGCAGATACATCCTCTTAAAATTATTATGACCGCAGTATGTTAAAATTATTATGACAACAGTATTCCTTGATTTACTGACAGCATGGTCAGACAAGAAGCGCAGATCCAGCCTCTAAAGCTACATAGTAACTGCAATGCAATTTAAAATCCTTTGCTCTGAAGCTGATTTTAGCATATATGTTTACAAGGCTTCATAGGGAATTAGAAGTTTATCTCTTGGCCATTCTCTTCTTCCAGATAAAGGGATGGTCTTCAGCTTTAGGATGCCCTAAAGGTTGGACCATTTGGGCTTCTAAATCTGACTGTCATGAGATGTTTAGAAACCTGTAAAATCAGACCTTAATAAAGAAGCAGAAATTACAGCGCTAGTAATGGGACAGGAGATGTAGAAACCTACAGTGCTGTCTGCACTGAAGACCTTTGTTTTTTATAATGTAGCTGTGTCAGTGCAACCCCTTAAGATTAATGAACCATTCCCTGGTGCTGTTGTTAGTCTACTAACCTACAAGAGCAGTTTGCAGCATTGGAAGTTCTGTTTGGCCCCTAGGTAAAATCCATGTATATGAGAGGTTTGGTAGCACTACAAGAAGGCAAGAATGATGCTGTTTTGGTATAGGGGGCTGGGTCGTCTCCTGTCCTAACATTTCCTGTTTTTTAAAACACCTTTTGTGTTTTAAACTTACAACAATTGTCCATTCAATAGGGAAGAGGAAAGCAAAAGGGAACTCACCTCATCTACTTCCAGCATTACTTGGTTTGAAGGCTAAACAAGCTATTCTTGAATGTTACAGTATTGCAATGAAATAAACCTATCAAATAGGGCAGGAGATGTGTGCGTGTGTAGGAAGAGGGACAAATTCACTACTGCACTCACCTCTTGCTTCAGAGTTGGTGACTGAACTGTGATGAACCACAGCAGGAACAGTATTGGGAGCGAAACCATGTGGTCAAAAATGCTGACCTTTATAGCATTTGGTGCATTCTGACAAATCTATGCATAAGGGTGTTTTAATATTTACTTTTCACTGTAGTGTTTTATGTTCACAAAATATGTTAATAATGGAGCTACATTCTGTTAGATGTTATCTATGTAGATGGGAAGCGTTTCTGCCCTAAAGGATTTATAAACCAATAATTCTAATTCAGTTTAAACAGAAGTTATTTGGTAAGTAAAGCCTTTGGAAGTATGTTTCCTGCTTATAATCTGTAGTGACTTCTATATTTCCAGATATGCTGGGAAAGGAATTTCCTGAGCTCAAACAAACTACTGACCAGCTGATATAGCTACTCAATATATTTATTTCCCAGTGACTAAGGTTTTTTTCACCTGGGGCTGGAAGTTCAGGAGCTTGGAAGGCTGGTGCCTGTGCTCCTGTTAGCAGAGCTCCACTAGATCGCAAAGGGGACTGTTATGGAAGCCAGACTGCATCACCATGTTTCATCCTTCCTATCCAAGCCAGCAGCAAATTCATTTAGTTTAGAGCCAAGAAAGATCTTGTCTATGGTGGGGAGTGGGAAATTGTTCTGTGAGTAATTTTAAATGGTCTTAGTGCAGGAATTTTTTGTTTTCTTTTAAATCCTATAGTCTTGGCTTTTAGGAAATTCTTTTTGCTATTTGATGTAATTTTTCCTTTACTGAGCTTTATCATTACGTCTATGTCAAAAACTACCTGGATGTGAAATACTAAAAGCACCCTTTTCTGCAGTTTATTTTCAAACAAACCACTTGAAAAATATTTTGAACAGATTTTATTATTGACTCCTGAAACCATTAAAATCAGTACCAACTGCTCATGAGTTGAATAGGTCCAGAATTTTATCTTTGTAAGGAATATACTGCTGGGAATATTCTGCTATGATCTTTAGAACCAGCTGACACCTAAATTATTCAATTGCAGCATAGATTGTGTAGAAAAGTGTGGAGAACATTAGCAATGATCAAGGGACAGCTTACTTGACTTCCAATAAAAAGACATTTTGCTACCAGATATGTTCATACTCTTTGCAAACGTACTTTGAGAGCTTACTGAATATTGCTTGCTTTGGAATGACCTGGCATTTTGTTTTATGAACTCCTGAAACAGAGATTTCCTTTAACAAAACTTAGGGCCCGTTACAGTAGAGGTACAGTTCTATGAATTTACAACATGCAAGTTTTCCACCAAACTGTGGATCGCTCAGCTCCTGTCACAGAAACTCAGTTTGGCATACAAAGGTAAGCCAGCTCTGCTTCAGTCTGTCCTTAATGCAGTGGACTATGTGCTATGTTGGTTCAGTATTTATGAACTGGAACTACCACTGTAGGGTGGGTGATTTGGACTCAGTGGGGTGGGAGTTGCTGCAGCCTGTGGTGCAGCAGAATCCTTAAACATGTGACAGTGTCGTGTCTTTGGAGTGTTTCCCCTCAGGAAATGTTTGGATGCTTCTTGTGAACAGGTGCTCCGCAGGAGTTTTGTTTCCAATGTTACACCAAAGAATAAACACACATTTTATTTTTGAGGTATTTTAATGCTTCTGCATTTGTTCTTTACTAAAGCTAGAAAGTGTGGAGGAGACTGAAAATTAAACAGACTGAGTATATAAACCTTTCTCTTTTGCCATGCTGTAAAAATACCAATTTCAAATCAAGTTACAAATGGTAGTTTAAGATAGATTAATTCAAGCGTGCTCTCTCAACCCTATTAAACTGTCATCTTCCCCGGAGTGGGGATAGGCACAAATCACAGGCCCAGATCACAATGACCCTGGTCATTGTGTGGGAGTTGAAAACTCATCTGGATGAAGGGCTTGTGAATGACCTTTGGCTTTGTACCGGGCCGCATCGCCCTCTCCAGACAAATACGCGTTTAATCCTCGATGTAGTGCAGGCGCAGGTGTTTCGGTGCCCCTGGCTGCACACGTGCGAGCCCTGAGCTCCCGGCAGGACGAGCTGTGCCGCGGGCGAGCCCCCGTGGCTGCCGGCAGCGGGAGCGCCGCTGGAGGGCGAGCGGGGAGAGCGCCCCGCGCCGGCCCCGCCACAGCGCTCCGCTGCTTTTCCTCCTGCCCCCGGCCCCAGCTGGACCTGTGTGCCTCAGGTGTGAAACTTCGGCTCGTTCCAGAACCCCTGAAGCTGGACTTCTTTGTCCTTCTGACATTAACAGTATGGATCGTTCATGAAGCTCTTCTTTTGTTTAGCTTCTCAAAGAAGAGTCAATGAGTCACATTGAGTCACTGAAGCATTCCTGGAATTACGCTTCTTAGACATTAGAAAATGTCAGAACAATAACAACATTTCCCCTCGTGCTTTTGGAAGAACACGAAATATTCATCCCGTCCTTTTAAATAATTCTGGTGTTGGACAATTGTACTAGTCACTGGTTTTATTTTTTCCTTGAGGCCACATGTTGTAAAGTCAAGTTGAAACAACAGGAAGACAGAAGGAAATAAAGTAGCATGGTATCCTGTGAACACCAGTGGTATCACTATCTTCTCTTTGTTTTCAGAAATAACCTAGTGAAAGGCTCTTTCAAAAGCTAAATGCCTTTGATGAATCCTTTCTCTGATTCTATTTACCAGCACAAAAGGCTTCGGCCTAAGAATCAACAGAAAACCCTGAAGAACAAGTGGAACAAATGTTCTGCCGATCTTGTGCTATAATGTAGCACAACTTTTAATTTGTGCATAGCATGGAGATGAGGTTTTCGTGTTTATAAAGGTCAGGACTTTGGTGCTCTCTGAAATCCTGAAGATCTGCTTCTGATCCCTTCATTTAGCACATATTAGGAAGAGATAAATCTGTATAATTCATTTAGAAGTAGTAGTACATTTTAAAAGCATTCTGAAATTATTTAGCTTATCAGTAAATCAACTGAATGACATTTCTGCTTCTCTTTTCAATTTTTCCCCTGCAATTAAAAGACTTTATTTATTTTATGTGACTCCCCTTCAGAGGTTGTACTTCAGTTGCTTTTAGACAATCTCTTAAAGCAACAGTAGACTGAGTGTTATATTTTCCATCAAACTTCTGAACACATTTGAAAAAACTAACTTCTACTAATGCTGACAGTAGGATCCATGTGAATTTTTCAGTTGGATATATTAACAGTCCCTGTAGAGGTGATGTTTCAAATTCAAAGCCAGAGTAACTACACTGTCTGCATTATTTGTTCTTCTTTCACCCTGATCCAGAGTGATGGTGAACAGATGCAACATGCTTCTTTTGATCAGTGATTTCCTGTCCTCAAAGGACCTTGTGAAATTGCCTCTCCTTCCCATTTCCAGATGGTCATTCAGAGGTTGAGTGGAATTGGGTTTTGAAAACATTAAACATTATCTCATTCCATTCCCTCTGATTTTGTTTTTATTACTTTTATGAGAAGGGCTTACTGAACACTCTCTGATCTGAACACATACAGTTTTTGCCTGGGACTTTGATGGCACCACATCCAAGTTGTCCATGAAATCTACCTGATAATTTTGCAGACAAATTAGTCATGAATGGTCTAGAAACATAGAATTAATGGGAGTATCTTTTTGCTCAGGGCAACTTTATCTTTCTGTATCTTTCAGGGTTTTCAATCCTTCCCGTCACAAACTAGTGTATACCTGGGTGCTGAAGCTTTGGCATTGTCTTATTAGCAGTAGATTTAAGACATACATTTTGGTGGTCCAGTGGTTTGTTTTGCACTGACTTGGGGAAAATGCTGGTAGCAATACTTAATCAATTTTTCATTGGTAAGAACTTCACCAGCTATCAGTTTTCTATTTCTTGTCCACAGTTTCCATAGAAAGTTTGAGATGTCGATCACAAGAATTGTCTTTGGCAGGCCTCCTATTAATGGTTTTCAAATGTGGAGAAGTACAGAGGTTTCTGTTTCTCAAAATATTTCCATGGATCATGTTCTGATTAAAAATGTATGGATCCTATTATGTGCATGAGCTGTCTCCCCTGAGATGTGAAACTTGTGACCTACTTTTAAAACAGCGCTAGGGTAGTTTCCCAAGTTCTGCCGGACTCTCTCAGTATCTGCACCAATTTCCTGCACTATGCTGGAGTCTACTTTGGATGTGACCCGCTGCCCACAGTAACTCTTACTGTCATCCATCTTTATGTTGACAAGCTTCCATATTATGCCAACATTCCTGCAAGAGCAACTGAAGAATGACACTGAATCATGTCCAATCACCATAATTCTTCCTCAGTTAAAGAGATTTATTTTGATAACCTGGAGCTCTGGACTCCACGAAGCATCTGGTTGGCTGGGCCCTTGTTCCTCGGCCTTTGGTAGCTGGATGATTTCATGAATCTGAAGCAGAGCTGAGCTCATTTATATTATTCTTCCTTGTGTTCAGGGTTTGAATTGCTCTGTGCTACTTTTCACTCCCATTAAAATCTCTCAGTTTTTTTAGTCATCTGCTGCCAGAATGTTAGAGGAAATTAACATTTGATCAGAGTAAACTGATAAATCTGATATAAACTATCAGAGTAACTCTGGACACAGTGTGGTGCTGGCTTCTCCTGCCCTTGTTATACAACAGTGTGCATACTAAAAGACGTGCCTCTCTCCTTCCCTTCCATTAAAAGGGCGGAGTCTGCTTGCCTACCTGCCTGCCTCAATGCTCCAGTGACTGGATGGGTATTTCTGTAGGTGCAAATGAACCATATCAGCAGTAGAGAAGAGTGGGAATGGGGCAAGAGGAAGCCTGGAGAATACAGGGAGACTGGGGAGAAAGGAGATGTGAGGAGCTAGGAAGGGCCCAAGGACGAGTAAGCAGAGAGCTAGAGGTGTTATGTGAGAATATAATTGAAGAGAGAGAAGGACAAGGAGGTAATCTGAAATGGAGAGGTTTTTTTGGTGAAAAAAGGTGGCCAGAAGTAGGTGCAAATCATTACAAGAAGTGGGGGAAAGGACTGGTCTCTAGAAGATGATGAAGTACAGGGAACAATGTAGTACATTGGGAAGAAGGATCTCCTCTGTTTCTGTCCTCTTCCTGGACAGGAGATGTTACTGGAGGCCCTGTTACCACAGCCAGCTAGAGGAGGAAGAGTGCCCTTGTGTGCATCTTTAGACTTCAATCTTTGTTAAGATATCTTACCGTGGGGAAGTGAGGGACCTTTCATTTTAAAAGTTCACTGTAAAACCTGGTGTGATATGATGATTTTATTTTGATCAGAAATTGGCAGCCACAGTCTGGTTCATTTCATAGTGCTTGCAACTTCTATCTTCTATCTTCTATGTATCTAAAGGCGAAATACATTTTCTGCCTCTGTACCCTTTATGAGTTTACTTTAAATTAAATTCATTAGGCCCTCCAAAGATCATTAAAGAGATTCTGCCATGCTTAACAGGGACCCAAATGCATTATCATATTCATTATAATATTTTGATTAGACTTTGCTTTCAGTTCAGCTACAAGCTCCTTTGAGTAAAATGCCTGTAACCAAGTATATTTTGATACTGAGAATGCTCTCTGTCAGTTTTTTGATGAAAGTTCTTTGTGTACCTTAAAATTTGATATCCCAAATTTAATAGAATAATAACAAAACATTATGAACTTAGTTGATCATATCAACTCCAACACAAAATTATCATGTTCTTGTAGATAATTACTTCAAGCAAAACTTCAGTCAATGAAATGCAGAGAAGATAATAATTTGTCTTCATTTCATGATTAGTGCAGACCTCATCACACTTATGTTATTTAATATTTTAGCCACAATAAAATATTGTTTGAATGTCCTGCTAGAAAAGAATTAATGTATTTGTGGAATAAAATGAAGATGGAGTGCTTGGAAATACTAATTTTTTCTTACATATACTTATAAATTATATATGTATGGAAAGGTTAAGGAAATCTATTATGGCCAGCAGACATGCCTTAAAATGTTTTTCATCCCACCACCTGGATTGCAAAAAATGCTTTCAGTTTAACATACATTTTTTGAAAATTTCCCTTTTTCTGTTCAGAAAATTGGTTATTTGCAATATAGCAATTATTAAATTGCAAATTGAATGCAGCTCTTAACATACATAGTCAAGATGTTTGTAAACTTCACACTTTATATTCAGGGTTCAAAATTTTTTTCAGGAAATAGAGTGTTATACTAGACTTCTAAAAATTCCTACATCAAATGGTTTAAGCTATTTTTTTTCTTTTTGCTTTTAGTAACAAAAGCTCAAGGAATTTCAGAAGAACTTACCAATAAGGATGCATTTGTTAATGTGGGAAAATAATATTATTCTGCTTAATAGAGAAGAAACACCTGCACAGAGTCGTTTTGTTTTGAATTTGATGTGCAAAAATATTTATATGTGTGTGAATCTGTAGTTCTTTCTAGATGCACCAAATAAGGGTTAATGTTATCTCTAGGCCAGAAGCTGTTTATTAGAACTGCTATGCCACAGAGTTCCAGCTCTATGTCCTATGAGTGAAAAGGGTATTAAAGCACTAACCTAAGATGTTGAAGCAGTAAAATCCATTTGTGAAGATCATCATTGTGACTCATGCTTTTATTCCAAAACGACAGAAGCAAAAAGATTCTGTGTAGTGTTGCAGCATGAATGTGCTTTTCCTTCACTGAATAACAAATTATCTCCCACCACTATCTCCACTGTATGTTTTCAGTCACATTTTGGAGCTCTGATTATGCTGAATTTCCACAGCTCCTTATCACAGCAGCCCTCCAAGCATGCCACAGAGCTTCAGATCTCTGCACGTGGGGACAACACTATGAATGGGCCAGTAAAAGGAAATTTGAGGAATGCTTGGTAAATTGATTCAAGAAAGCAGACATTCCTAGGAGACAGACTTCAGATCAATATTCAGGTCTGATCTGTGGTAAGCATTGTCCATATATTTGCTTGAGCTGTTGGATGAGAAAACATATTCTGTGCATTGCTTAAGTTCTTGTTAAGATTATGCATAGTCAGAACCCTAGAAGCTGACCAGAAATATTTCTCGTGTAAAGGTACACACAATTTTATCAAATCTGTGTTATCCAATAGTCCTAAAAATTGTTTGGGATATTATATAGATGTCCTAGGCTACAGAAGCATTTCCTAGAAATCAGATGGAGGCATTTTATTGTTTCTGGGAATCACTAGAGTCTGTGTTCTTCACCTAAGAAGATATTTCCTTGCAGGTAGTGGAAGAACAGACATTTTCTACCAGTACTGCACACAGCAAACCCTCTGGTTCATCTAACTGACCCCATCATTACCATGCTACTGCCAACATGCTTCCTTCTGGGCCCTTGGTTTTGGAAGAGAGTGAGGGAAAGGGCTATTTGCCCACTGTTGTTTGATCAAAACCTAATAAACCAGGCCCTGCCTCTCCAAGGTGAGACTTAGCAAAGAGTCTCTGCCTGTAGCACAAAGACTAATTAAAGACTTTGCCCAAGTGGCCAAGCTGACAGACAAGGTGTTAGTAAAGAAAAGTGCTGCTGTGTTGAACCATTCAGACTGAGCGACCAAATTTCCCCCAGGAGGAGTAGAACAGGTTTGTGAGGACACACTGTATTTCACCACACAGCAGTAGTGCTAGAGCAGTATTCATGATTGGAAGGAAAAAAGATGATGCATTTTTCCAACACAGCACATGGTTAAGATGGGACCATGGCCTTTCACCCTGACATTCTCAGCAAAAGTTGCACTTTGTGTAAGTGACTCACAGGACATGCCAGCTTCGGTAGTTAGGAAACGTGTCTGTGCCCTCTGGCTTTATTAGAAACCAGTAAGTAGAACAGTAAACAGACTATGAGTTTCTGGCATTTTGGGTAAGGCTGCTTTTAAAATGTTCTGTATTTGAAAGGAGGACATGACTCACTTAGCAGAGTTACATTATAAATGCTGGCTTGAAAGTGCCCCATAATAGCGTTTTTCATTGCAGGCTCTCTGCTCGCAGGGGTGGGAAGAGTACACCCTGCCACTCAGACCTGTTGTTCTTTTTTCCCTTGTCAATGCTTTGATGCTGGCATGCAGACAGCAGCAAACTTAGTAGGGCTAAACACCAGTTTCCTCTGATCAGATTCTTTGCCAGGGTCTTTGCATATCAGCTCTCAATACACCCACAGAAAAGATCTCAGGAACAAACAGGAGTTGTAAGTTACAGTCGCCTGTTATTAGTAACAGTGTTATTGTCACTTTAGAGCGCAGTAATTAATTTGTCAAGGATGGAGAGAAGTATTTTTGTTCAGTAATTGCATTAAATACAATTTAAAGGTATAAAAAAAATCTATCAGATCAAAGTGAAGCTGTTTAATCAGACTCCTTTGGTGGCCAGTTTCTGACTCAGTACAGTTTTTAGTTCCTGTTTATGTTGCTGTGATGCTGCAGACTGCAAGCTCCTCTGGTTTTCCATGTGGAGGAGACTCATCTCCACTTTGCTCTGCCAATATATTTAAAGGCTTAGATTTAGAGAGCTGAGCACATCAAATAGCCCCTAATGACACTCAGTGGTCTTCACATTTGCAGGGTCATTTTCCTGTTCTGAAAACCTGTCTTTTCAAATTATCTTTGAATTGTCAGACGACTTCATTGAATTTATCTCATTAGGCAAATGGTTCTGAAAACTACCTTCAGTGACATGACTAGAGATTGTGACAGAAAGCAACTGGTAAAAAAAAACCCACAAAGAAGGATCAATATTACCATGTATTTGAGATGAAGATTGCTAACATCTGGAATTGAAATATGTGCTCTTCACTGAAAATCCATAGTTATACTAGAGGTACCACAAAGAACTGAGCCAAATCAGTTTTCCTTATCTAAGGTAAATCCAATACAATTAGCAAACTTAAATTTGCATATTTCATTTAAATAGCCAATTGCTGACTAGAAGCAACAAATTATTTCAGCACACAAGTATATGTGTGTAATGTAACAGCAGAACCTAATGATATAAACAAAAAAGCACTAATCATAAATGATTAGCAATATGTCAACATTATGAATTAATTTTTAATAGCACAGGCAAGGTTTCCTGAGCAAAATTTCTTACATAAGATTTGTATTCCCAATGCATGATAATTTGTAGCCAGATACTCAGTGTTATTGATGATGATATGAATAACTAGTAGGCCCTTTGGGGGAATATGGGAATAATACATTTAAGAAGAAGGAATGATTTATAGTATGCATGAAAAAGAAATTTTAGATGATTTCTCTTCAACTCTGCTCTTAAGAGGTTTTCTTCTCAACTCAAAACAAGGGGTTTTGTCAAAGGTTCAGCCATCACCAAACTGGTGTAACTATTCCCACTGAGATTCAATACTGAAAGGAAAAAATTAATGTAATTTCTGAGCTGTTGCCTGTGTTCAGAAGAGTTTTAATGATAAGCTGAGAGTGCTGCTTCATGGAATGTTGTAGCAGTAAGAGAACTAGGAAAATATTTGGGATGCAAATATTTTTAAAAATGTATCTCATGTTTTTCCTCCTACCTTGGAGACAGATATTATGGACATGTTTGGTTTAATCTGAACAATAATTCCATCAAGGGCTTGAAAAATTTCAATACCAGAGACCACACTTGTGAATTTTTTGCTTGAACAACTATGCTATTTTAAAGAGGATATTATAGATGTGTTGATGTCTTCCATTGTCTGTTTGGGCACAGAATCAAATTCTCTCTGTGAGTCCTGGTCAAAAATCAGAGATGGTTTGGGTTGAAAGGGACTTTAGGGATCATCTATTTCCAAACTCTCTGCATGGTCAGGGACATCATCCACTAAATCAAGTCTGCAGGTCTTTAAGGCATATTGCAAGATAGCTTGAGCAACTGTAGAGTATGGAACCTGGATAAGGGCTGTACAAATGCAGGATGCTTGAAAAAGTGCCAGAAGAGACCATTGTGAGAGGGTTTGAAGTAACCTTGTAGGTTAGTACCTTGTACTACTTGAAGGGTTATCTTCTCTTTGGTTTCATTTCTCTTTGCTCGATCCAGTTTTAAATAGAAATAAAGTACTTTTAATTTTTAAATTAGTCTCTTTCTCTTATAACATGTAAGCAAGTGCTACAATGAGTTGTTCCAAGGTCTCTGTAGTATATTAAAAATCTAGGTAAAAGTGACAAACTGGGCTTACATAAATATATCATCTTTACTGATTGCCTACATGAAACTGATTAAAAATCCCAGAATCCCCAAATTTAATAAAACCCTGAAATGAGAACACAATAAACAATTTCAAAGTTAGCCACAAAAACATACTGTGTCTAAGATATGTACAGCTTTGTTAGCTTTTTCATTTACTGAATTATCTATTTGTACTGTTGTATTTTGTTATAGTGGGTATGTGTTGGAGCCCAGGGCATGTGGAAAACCTCTCAAACTGCCCTGGGGGGTCTGAGCCCCTGGCGGGGACCCCAGGAAAGCACGGTCTTTGACCTTAGTCCATGGGAAAAACTTCCAACACTCATAGGTGAATTAAAAACAACAACAATTTAAAATAGATAGTAGTTTAGTTTGTCACAGGGTGAAAATTTGTAGTTTTGGATTTTTAGTATAGAAGTAGATCAGAGCAAGATGGAAAATTTTGGGCGTTATCTCATGCTCTTCTTCTTCTTTGTCTACTCCATCTTCTGCTGTGACGGTGGCACAGAGACATTGGTAGAATGGATTTGATGTAGAAATTGCGTGTCTAGAATAAGTGATAGCAATTGGTACAAAACTGTAAATATAGTACGTTTTTAGAGTTAATTGGATTAGAAATCTTTAAAAGTGACCTTGGACTCTTCGTCCATGTTCCTGTAGCTGTTTTTCTCCAGCATGCTGAAACTGCTGTAAGACCTTGAGATAAGAAATAGAATAAACAACTTTGAAGACCGAGCCACAAGTTCCATCTCATCTTTTAAACCCTAGTACAGGACTCTAAAAGACAGAAAACCCCTAATTAGGGGAATGACAGGGTGAAAAACTGGACAGGTATGAACCTTCACAAAATATCTACAGCCAGATGTCCTTTTATATTAACAATATCCCCAAATTCAATATTTCAGTTCGTTTAATTGTCATTTCTCTCTCATTAAGTTGAAACAGCATACACCTCTCTCTCCTAAATATATATATTCAAGGGGCAAATTGTAAATTTGAGAAACAAAATACATAAAATATCAAGGAGGGAAGCACTCTATATTGAAAGTGTTAAAAAGTGTATAATTAGTTCATACAATGTTGTTGAAAACTCAGGTCTCCAGTGTTAGATTCTTGTTTGCCCTTGGTTTTCTAGTGATGTTTTGATTGCAAAGATTGGAATACAGCCTGGTGGAAATCAAAACCTGAATTTATTTAAGATTCCAATGAAAATTTCTATTGGTACATTTAAATGAGAACATGGCCTGAAATGTTGTTTTAAAAGAAATATTGGATAAAATGTCTCTCCCTTCTCTGAAGAAAGATCGCTCAATTAGGTTATGTGTTGAGTAATACTAAGTGTGTTGAGAAGCTCAGAAGAGTCATTGATTCCAGCTGAGATTAATTCTGAGCCTCTGGCTTGCTTTGAGTAGTGATCTCAAAGTGAAACTCAAAGGTCTCATACCATTGTGAAGCCAAAACATGAAATCTGTTTACTCAGACCAAGAAGAACTGAAACTGCTGATTCTCGTGCAGCTGTTTCACCCATTTTTCTGGTTTAGTGCCTTTGCTTATCGATAAACAAAAATGGAAACTGAATCTCCTTGGGTGCTGCCTGTTTTCTCAACTGTCCCCTATCATGTCTCTCTACTGATTTGCTTATTTTCCTTAGATTTTGACCAAACACCATGTGCAGAAATCAGTCAGGGAAAATGACAATGTGTGAGGCAGGGTACTGGGTCAGCTGGGAAGTGGCCTGTTGTTGAGTGACCAGGGACAGCGCGCTGCCCTCTGGCACCATTCCTACCTGGAACTGGGGCTGCTAAGTAGCCTGATGGAAGTCACTCCAGTTTGTCCTCAATCAAGTGAAAGATTTTGGCTTTTACTCTGTCACCTGCCAGAAGACTATCTGTCTTGCTGACAGCTGGCAAAAGGGAAATGCAGGCCCTCTAAACCCATTTCTCGGTAAGCAGAGGGAAAGCTGCTTATGACTGAGGGTCATAAGGGTGTTTATTTTCAAGGGTAGTCAGCTAGGCACTCACACACTGCTGTTTTGAACATTAAAAAGCTCCACAGTGTTCTGCTGTTTCATTTAGTGTTGCTATTAAGTTTTATTGTGCTCTCTTGCTCAGTGCATGTTTACGGGAGGCATAAACTCTGTCTTGTGAAATTGTCCTTAAAGCCCTCCAGAAGGCAGTGTGGGCAGGGAGCACCAAAACCAGAGGTTTCTGCATAACAAAGACTGACTGTAGCTAAGTATGCATCAGCTCTGGTCTTGCTGCCTCTTTTTCTGGGAAGTGGGAACACACCAGATGTCTGTCAGAAAAATGCTGCAGCTTTGGACAGGAATCAATAAAACAATGAACACTGTGCTGGAGGCACTTAGGGTGACCTAACAAACACATTTGTTGGGGAAATCTTCTGTTTCACATCTAGAAGAGTTATATATGAGGCAGCAAACTCTGTAGACTGAAAAATAATTTTATGATGAGGGAACTGCATGAAAATCAAGTGAATGGCTACTTGTGCTCATTAATGCACTTGCAATACTTGGAATAACAGTAATGATTATTAGGTTTGACATGGCAAAATGCCAACTTGCATGCCTGCTTTTTTTTTGTTTTGGGAAGTTATTAAATATATTGCTAATAATTGTTCTCTACTGCTACACCAGGTATGTCTTGTTTCCCTCAAGAAAATATTGCATTTTACTGAGTCAATAGTACTCTAATGCCTGTCTTTATTCATAGTTTTCATCTAAATAATGCACATAACCCATTATAAAGCTAAACTGATATGAAAAATGCGAGGTTGAGCCATTCCCACAGAGACACAGATGTTTTTGAAGTTAAACCCCAAAACAGCTTAGAATTTTGAAACATTTTAAATCAGGAAAATTGATTACTCTAAGCTATCATAAAATATGCCAAAACTCATCACTGAATGGTGACAATTTTCTAATTAATATTCATATGATCAAAAGAAAATCCTTTTCTTTCCAGTTGATTCCTCTAACGATAAAGGACATATGAAGCAGAAACACCTATCAGCAGCAAAACTAGACTCCCTGAAGAGGTGCTTAGGTGGTCATAACTTCCCATGGCATCACGTTTCTATAACGAAAGGTCAGAACAGCAAGACATCTTTGAGATGACATGTTGAATTGAGCTGTAAAAACCTTTTGTTGTTGCTTAGGCATGAACTCTGTTCCATAAACAGAGAGAAGTTGTCTCAACTCTGGGTAGCGAGGAGGTGTTAGGGCTCCAGAAGATGGCAACCGTGTCCCCAGGAGATCTCTCAGTGCTGGCTGGGCAGGAAGCCTGGCTTTAGGTCACCCTCTTACTGCAGAGTAGCCCTATGTGTGTCATAGCAAGGCATTGCTCTTCCACAGCGTTCATAATTACGAATTGTGCGTTCAAGTCTTGTAGCATCCACCACACTTCCTTGGTGACTTACCAGATTTAGGAGAGTTTTTCTGGCACGCAGGTGAACTGTAGAAGAAGATAGTGAGAAATAACCCCAAACTCCCAACCACCCATTAAGCCTTAAACAAAACAAAACAAAATCCTTTGAAATTGTCTGCAAAGACCCTGTGGATACCGGCATTATCTGCACACATTTGTTCTTGCTATTGGCCCAGATGAAAAGTAAACACCCGAGTTTGTGGTGATTTTAAAAAATATTTTTTGGTGAATGAAAATGCTTCTGGAACTTCTCAGTATTAGTCAAACTATCCATGCAACCCCTTTTACTGTGATTGAGAGTTTGTACGGGTATTTTTACCATGCACAAAGACATTTTTCAAGCAGGATATACATTGCTAAAGAGTGTTAATTGATTATTTATTGGCCAATCAGTCATCATTAAAGTGGAGAAGTTAGCCTGTGTTGCACTTTGGAACTGTCTGGTCCTTGCTATGTTGCCATCTGCCAGCACCCTGCTTTCTTTCCTTAGGGTTTTATGTTAGTTCACTATTTTTTCTCTCACATTCTTGAGTTGTTAACTCTTATCAATTATTACTCAAGATCTACATCTCTCTCTGTGCTTTCACCTTGGGTTTGCTGGGTTTTGTTTTTAAGCTTTAGCTCATGTACTTTTAAAAACCTCAACATCTGTTTTACCAATGAAATTAAACTGAGGTCATACAGCCTGGCTCCACCAAGCCAAACTTGGGATAATACATGGCTGAACCCTGGGGCCACAGCTTTTACCTGTATCAAGCTCTTTGCGGATTTTGCAGAGCTGCCTGCACAGCAATAGCTGATGATTAATTTTATAGACTTCTCCATGTGATTTCATACTCTTCCTGAACAAGATGCCTATTGGAACCTCTCTGTTTTTTGATCTGGTGAGGTCTGTAGCACAGAGTTATCCTGTGAGTCTGGTATTCTCAGCAGTAGTTACATATTTCCAGAATGAGGATGTTCTATAGCTTGTAGCTTTACAATGAATCATATTAAAAAACACCATAAAGAAAGGTGTTGTTTGTTCTGCTGAAGATAATCTTCCTGCACTGCTGAAGATGATCTTCCATCTCCAAAAGTCATCCTGAGTTAGAGTTGGTTTTAACCAGGACAGGACCCAACTTGAGGGAAGGTATGGAGAAGACAGACATTCTTCTCTTAGACGTACACAGTGAAGGGACAAGATGCCATGGCAGAAAGCTGTAGAATGGTAAATTTTACCTAGATATGCAGGAAAAAAAATGTGTACACTATTTAAAGAGAGAGAGAAATAAAATATTGTGATCGGTTACAAAGAGAGACTTCAGAATTTTCCTCCTCAGAGCTTTTCAGATTGTGACTGAACAAGACCCCAAGGAAACCAGATGAGTACCTGAGTTAGTTCAGCTTTGAGTAAAAAGTTGGAAGAGAGCCATAGTTCCCTTCCAAGTTAAATTTTTCGTATGATTTTGTGCTGATACATTACATACCTTACCTCAGGGTCTTTTCCTTTTTTTTTTCTTTATGAGCTATAGAGCGGGAACTTAAAAGATAGTACATAATTCATAATTCTTCACCAAACTGAGAAGGGCAAATAATCCAAAATAAAACTAGTCCTTCAAACTGTCAGATTTCAAAGTGGTGGGCTGATTCCAGCTTTTGAATCCTGCATACTTAATCAAGCAACTCACATATCTCTGCATATTCCAGTTCTTAGAAATTAATACTGGGAATGTAGAACTTGATTATCTGATTAAAGTTTCATTTCACTCTGATAAATTGCCTTATTTTTTAAAGCCACCTGTGCTACAGAAAGACAGATGTTAAATGAACAAACCCCGCCCCCCCCTTTTGTCCTAACTTTGATTTAAATCTTTAAACTTCAAAATGTCTTCCTCAACCAGCACTTGCCCACCCTAACTCTGCCACTTCCTTGGTAAAGCTGAGCATGTCTCAGAAGATTTTCAGTAGATGATTTGAAAAAATATTCTCCATGCACATGTTCACTGATGTGTTTTGCTATACCCATGTAGATTAAATTTATTTTTTTCAGTCTACTAAACAGATATTTTGTGGGACACATTTGACTTGACAGGCCTATTTGACTGACAGGACATGTCTCAATCTGGAGTGAGGCAAATGCACTGGGATTCCAGGAAAGTTACTAGCTTGTGTGGAGGGCCGCTGGATGTGCATAAGCACCATGTTCCTGCCTGGATTTTCACTGCCTTTAGAAGAGACTGATGTTCTTCTCTGATCCTTTTCTAGTTGCTGCCTCAGCTGTTGTTAAAACAAAGAAATTAATATTCATGTGTTGGCATTCCAAAGAGAGCACAATTAATGACAACATTATTTTTTCCTATTGTGTGTGAGCAACTTGAATATAAGAACTATTACATGTTAATATAATCTTGATATTGCTATTGATATCAAGCTTATAGTCTTCATCACTTGTCACATCATCCTGTATTCTATTTCTAATACTTAGCCTAATTTGCAGATGTGATTTTAGTGGGTGTTTTGAGAATGAACCACTCTGTCTCCTGAATACAAGGGTAACGTTCCAGCAGACTATGTGTTTTGCACCAGTTACCAAGAATATGCTGCTTTGAAATTGCACATTGATTCCCTGGAAGTTCATGCTTTACATGTGACAATAAGATATTAGCTGTTACAGTGCTTTCTATTTGTTGTTCTAAAGCCCAGGAAAAATAAACATTAACTTAACTGGATTTTGTACTGTATTCTGTGGAAGGGATCTCACCTAAATATAGACGTCTGAAATGAATTAGACATTGAAATGAATTAGCATAAGCTGATTTTCTGGGTTCTCCTTCTCATTAATATGAGGAGAAATGCACCTCCAGAAGCAGACTCAGACACCTGAATCTATATCTGTGGGAAGAATTCATCACATAAGCTGAACATATTCTCCTTATGTAAAACAAAGTGTACGTTTTCTTATCTGAACAAGATCTACATTTTCCTTTTATTTAAGCATCTGTTTTTCTTTTAATCTTTAACAGTGTAACCTCAGAGAGAGAGGGAGATGAGTTTGCACCACTATAAACCAATGATTATAACTTTGTTTTAATTCTGATTTATTCACTTGTGGTGGTGCATGTCCCAACAGACTGCCTGCTCAATTCCTTCTCTGCACTGAATGTCAGATTCAGCCCAACATTAAGTATCAGCATACTTTACCTACTGATAAAAGGTAAAGGTTCTTTAAAAGTTCTTCTATAAGTTTAAATCCATATAAGCATGTTTTCCGTGCTTTTTGTAAAATTTCTAGGGGTACACATATTGTACTCGAGTGCCTTCCTTCCTTAAAGCCCCTCATGCATGTGAGCTGTGTCTGTCCCCAGGAAGCAGTTCCCTGTCTGCATTAACCTCCTCCATACTGTGTAAAGAAGGCTCTGGATGTGCACAGTGATCTCACGTGTGCACCACCTCCCCAGCAGCAGCCTGTGCTGAAGTCCTGGCCACAGGACTATCTGGACCCAACTCCTGGCACCACTGCAATTCTCCCATGGTTATACATGGAGATATGAGCATGGCACCCTTGCGCATTAAAGGCTCATTCATAAGCCCTGCAGTTTGCACCGCAGTCTAGGAGTACACTGTGTGGAAAAGAGCGACCAAGGCCACACAGGGATATGAATTAACAGAATCCAGAGCCCTAAGGCTCAGAACACTGAATTCAGAAACCAAGAAAGTAATCAGCATAAAGCAAAACCCAGAGGAAGGAATTCATTATGAACAGTGGAGTCCATGGGTGGCTGATATGTTATCTTTGTCAGCCAACCTGGCTCCCCAGCGTGCTGAGTCTGTCTAAAAGGCTGCTGATACATTCAACTTGCCTTGTGCCCACAATCATTCCCTCCAAAAGCGTTCTCAGACAGCGTGAGAAAAGCATGACCTGACTCATGCAGAGCATGGCTACTCCCAGGAAACCTGAGTACTCCAAAATCTTACCCTAGCTGGGAGCACTGCTATTGTCTGGAGCTGAGGGGTGCCAGGAGGGCCTGGAGCAATCTAGTGAGGCGTTAATTAAAAGAAAACAAGTTACAGTTTCATCTCATTTGCTGAAGAAAGTGGTTGACTCTTTGTTGCAGTGGGCTGCCAGTGATCTGCTGTGCTGGAATGAAAGCTCATCCTCTTCAATCGTTCCCTAGCAGCACAAAATTACCAGGGTCAAGAAAACTCATTTGGAGGCATTAATCAGAATGGATTAAAAAGGAACAATTTCTGAGCTGCCCTGCAAGAATAGCTGTGGGACATCAAAGAGGGCTTGTGAGCCACAAAACCAGAAGACTGTGTCCTCTGCTTTGAAATATTGTAGTAAGCCAACCATTTATTGGAATAACATGCTAACTGCATTGTTAAAAGCACTTCAGTGTTTGATAACTTGTGTCCTATCTCTTCTGTTGTAATATAATAATCAGATAAGTAATTATTTGGTGTGTTCTGCTGCTTCTGTTGGAGGACTTCAATGATCCATTTAAAATCTTAGACTGTTTCTTGATTTTAAGTGTTCAGTAATGGACTACCACAGAGGCCATTCAATCCATTAGGAATAAATGCATTGCTATATATATTATAGCTGCATGCAGTCATTTTAAACAAGAATGTTTCCCTGGCTACTTTGAAAAGTATTTTTCTTCTTCTAAGAAAGAAAAAGCAAATTGTGTGTAGAATTATGATATTTTATAATCCAATAATTTTCTTGTTTCAAGAGTCTGTTTCAGAAAACATATTTGAATTTGCTACATAGCAACATATTTGACAAGAGCAAAAATGTTTTCTTCCAAATCCAGAAATCTGGATTGTCTGTGGAACCTGGAAAAAGTACAAAATGTTTCACAATGGTTTTTTATTTGAAGAAGAAGAAAGTATGTACAAGCTGCATATACAGTAGATATATGTGGCATGATTTTCAGATGCAAGGTGAGTCAAGTACATCTTTTCAGATTCTTTTCTACTTTATGTAACATCGCACATCTACTATAGTCATGTATATGTAATTGCTAAGTGGAAACCACTAATTTGTACTTGAGAGACCTACAGGAAACCTAGACCCCCAGCATCTCATGGTGGTGGTTACCATATTGTCATTAAAACAGTCTCTTTTAGAAGTTCTTGGGGCTGTAGTGTATAGTTATTTGAAAAAGTCAGCTTGATGCTCAGTACTAATCAAAACACCAACCAACCAACCGACCAAATAAAACCCCCCGAAAAAAATGTTAAGAATTGCTAAGAAAGGAGAAAAGAACAAAATATTATGATGCCATTGTATAAAAAAAGCCAAGCTTATACTGTGCAGAAGTCTGCTCTCCCCAGCTTAAAAATACACAATGCCATTGGAAATGATCCAGATGCAAGTCACAAGAATGATCAAAATTATGCAGCAGTTTCCATGTAAGGGGCAAATGAGTTAGGATTCTTCAGTCCACAAAAAACCTCAACAAAACAAAGGGAAAATACAACAGAAATCTTTAAACTAACAAATGCTTGGTTTAACTAACATTTAATATGATAATCTAATATGATATGTTTAGAACAAAGGGGGTGATTTGTCACCCAACATGAGCTTAACATGTATAGTAGTCCTGTCACAGAATGCTCCAGATATTTCAAGTTTCTAAAAAAATAATTCAAAAACTTCAAGAGAAGTCCATGAAGAGCTATTACATATGAAAACAGAACTTCTGTCTGATGAAGCCCCTGAAGGCTGGAAAGTGTTCTGATGAATTACCACCATGTGTTTGCTTGAGTTTTTGCAATTTTTGATAAACATTCACTTTTGGCTATAGCCAGCTGTTGAACTAAATAAAACTTCTTCTTGTCCCAGTACAGCTATTCTTCCATAACCCAAATTCCCTTGCAGTCTAAAAACACTGAAGCCTCAGTGTGAAGCACACATGGGGAAGGAGGGAATGGGACAGCACAGCTAGGTGGGCATGGCATGACACTTGAAGTGCTGTCACAGGCAATACTGTTGGGAAGGGTGAGGCATCATCAAGTCTTCTGGCAAAATCACACTCACGAAAAGGCAGATTTTCACCAGGGAGAATCAGATACTTATGCCAGTGTGGCTAAGATTGTGTAAGGTCTTCATTCATTTATATGAATGGCAGAAACTGACATAGCATTTGATTACTGAATTGCTATTTTAATTTTTCTAATAAATAATGTCCACTTTAAACTTCATTGGAAAAGCTGCTTACTTGTTTTGCCATGACTCCTTCAATTGTAGCATTGCATACAAAGACAGAATTTAACTCACATGTTCTGATTTGGGAGGAAGTGTGAAATCCATGTGGCACTCAAGAAACACAGGAGACGTGTTTTCAGTCTTTTACTCCAGAGATATATACCTGCAGTGTCAGAGCAGAAGCTCTGTGATGATGTCTCACAAGGTTCAGAACAATACTGGAAAGATGTTTGTGAACCCAACAAGATTTCATGGTTTGTTTGCTTTTATCATCTCTATCCAAGTAGGATCTGCACATAGTGTGAAGGAATATATCACGTGGGAGGCAAGGAAAAGATTGTAAACACCCCTACGTAGGGTGATTAAAATGTTGTTTTCCTTTGAAGCAGGCCTGAACTTCCAGCTACACAACTTTGGAGACAAATTCAAGCACCAGCTTTCAAGAATGCCAAAGTACATGTCTCTGCTACTGATCACTGCATTTAGGAATAGTCTCTATGTCGTCCTTGTCAGAGTCCCTGGAAGACTTTCATTCACATTGGAACATTTTAGTACACCAGAATGGCATGATTTTGTCACATTAACTCACCCCAATCTGTGCCCTTCCCTGTGAGGAGGGAGCGTGAGCAAGGTGGCTGGCAGACATTGACCCCGAAATTTTTTTATCAAGCTGACCTAACTTCAGTGCTAGAAGATTCATATCCTCATGTGAGGCAATGGACAATTTCCTATCAAATGGGGTGCATCACTAAACCTAAAAAACCATTTCCATAGTGATGAAGACGGTGGGTGAGTCAGATAATTTCTAGAATTTTTCTCTGGAAAATTGTTCAGTACTGAGGCATCCCGTACATTATCCTTTTCAAATCATTGCTGAAGATCAGCCTGTAATATCAAGACAAACAATTGTCCTCTGTAACTGGCACTTTACAAACCAGATCTTTTCTCTACATCTTTGCATCAGAATCAGTGATCTAATGTCTGCTTGTAGGAATGACAGGAATAAAGCAGTAGAGGCATTCCCAGATTCATCTGGACCAGATTTTATATCTAATCAGGCCCTATTTAGTTGCAAGCTATCGCTTGATTACTGAAACCCCTTTTACACTGATGCTGCAGCTCATTTTATACAGAAAAAGAATTGCTTCAGTTTTCAGGGCATTCAGTCCAATCCTTCCTTTAAGCATTCATGAATAGTTCAAGAAAAAAAAATCAGTCTGTTTTCATGGGACTGGAGTCTCCATTTTATTAAAAAAAAAAAAAAAAAAGAAGCAGCATTTTAATGGATATATTTTATTTCCCCTGCTCTGAGTCCGAATTATCCAAGGAAGGGATGAGTCAGTGAGCCAAAATGAATTTTAAGAGAAGACTGACTCTTGAAAGGGATGACTTGTAACCCTCCCCACAGAGGTGTATGGAAGGGAGGAATAGCACACACTGACTTTGGGCAGTGCTAACCTCAAAATGCACATTTACATTGCAGTGGCTGCTATGACTATAATTTGTATAAGTGGCTCTGACTCCAATAAAAGAGTGACTTTCATTGCTGCTGCTTGGGTTGCTGTGCCAGCAAAGTGCTCAGCAGGAGCTGTCCCCTGTTTAAGATGGGCTTTGTAGACAGCCCTGAACTCTGAAACAGCACTGTGCTCTGGGTGCCAGGATCCAAGGAACTCTGCTTTAGGTGTGTTTCTGCCAGCCGGTGAAGTAGGGCAGAGTTCTGTACCGAGCCTCTCTGAAAGGCCTTTGCTCTAACAGTGCTGGGCCAGGAGGCATGGAGTGCTGAGCAAACATATGCCCTTTGGAATTAATGCTTTTCTGATGGTGCTGCATGCTGTAGAGAACTGCATTCCTTCTCTATGTTACATTTTTTGAAAGATAATTCATTTTTTGATCTCAGATTGTCCATTAAATAGGAAATTCTCTCACTTCAAGATAATTTTAAGTATAGCAGGCATGCATGAAATTTTAGAAGGGATCATTCACCAAAGGCTGAAGCATAGTTCTGAGTGCAGAAGGATGTGCAAGAGCCTCTGGAGATCTCTGGGTCAAGGAAAATTGGTTTGTTTCTCTACTCTGCTGCAATGTTTGTGCATGTGCTGTGAAAATAATTTGGGCTGGAATTTTTGAAAGCCTAAGGACGCAGATTTAAGACTGCTATCCATGCAGGCTTGAAGGCTGATAGAAAGAAATTGGCACAGGCAGCTGTGCTGGTGAGAATGGGGAAAACAGACTGTAAGAGGACACAGGAGAGCTCTGCTGGCTTCTGTCTCGCTCACATGTGTGTGTGTGTGGTAGGTTCACCATGGATTTGTGAAGAATCACCTGGATTACCACTCTTCTTCTAGCCCAGAAGTGTTCCAGGGAAGAGAGGAGGAACAGAAAGGTAGCATGGATACTTCCCAGAACAGTCTCCTAGCTGTCCAAAAGTTTCACAGTTGAGAGCCTGCCAGAAAGTTCAGTGCTTGGTGAAATGTCAGCCATCCCACTACAGCCTAAGATTTGCAGGAGCCTTTAATGCTTATATATAAATAAATATATATACATTACATATAAATGTATATAAAAATATAGAAACCTTCATAACCTCAGAGGGCTGCCCACAATGTCTGTGTTACAGATTTTTCTGTATTTTTAGAAATACACAAAATAGCCTTGCAGCATCCTGCCAGCCTGTGCCTAGGAAGCTGATTGAACAGGCATGTCCCAAGCAGTGTTTATGAAAAGTGAGGACTGGGATATTTTCTATGGACAGGTACAGCAAAAACATGCTAAGGTCTATTGCCAGTGCTGAAAGGATGAAGTGCAATTCAACAAAGGAGCTTGGTCTATTCACGAACAGGTAAATAAATGATTGGTCTAGCTGTGGTGCCTTTTAATAAATAAACCACGAGTAAAAGAAAAGTGACACAGAAACACACTTAACCACAGCACTTTCAGAAACACCGCATGCCTCCTTCAGAAGTGATTTATCAGCTTCTTGATTTTGATAATCATCCTCATAAAAGAGTAGTAAACACTTTGGACTCTTCAAATCTGAAAGGATGTTTCTGTGTTTGCCATGTGCCAGCCCAGGCTTTTGCTGCATGTTGCTGATGCCAGTTCCAATAAGCTGAGGTACTGAAAAGGGCATTTCTTGTTTACTTCCCTGGAAACAGAAAGAGTGTTTAAAAAAGCCCTGCCACTTGAGTATATGGCTCCTAATTTTAACCCACAGACAAACCACTCCACAACTGCTTGGATGACAAACTGTGAGGAAATGCAGTGTGTGACAGCCTGGTTCATCTGCTTCAACAGGTGTTTACTCAGTTTTCTAAAAATGATGGCTCCAATGACAGGGAATGGGCAACAGAGCTTCCCACACCTCTTGGGATACAGACAAGCAGAGCTGAGGAGCTCTGCGAGTTCACTTGCCTGGTGAGTGGGTTGTGATGTCTCCTCCAACCTCAGTCACCCTCAGGGATTTGAACCAGACTGATCTGCCACTAAGCCACCTGGCTTCTTTGCACCAGAGCTCCTGTCTGGGATTTCAACACCTTCCTGTCTGGGGCTTTAACTGAAGCAAATATTAAGCTTTTCAGGTTTTTTGTAAAATGCATTTTTCATGAGAAAAAAATCTTAATAATATTCCTCTCTTATTGCAGGAAGGATTTCAGGCTTCAGCCTGAATGTGGCTGAAGGCAGGAGCAGCAGGTGCTCCCTTACACTGTGGCAGAACATGCTGGGGCAGAGCACAGGGAGAGGGAGCCTGTGCTGCTGTAGATCCTCTTGCTGGAAAATGAACAAAATTGAGACAGTGTGTGTTCCTGCATGCACAACTACGCATCCATCCCTATCTAGGCAGGAAAGCAACGCATTTTTTTACTTTAGAGGGTTCAAAGTCCTACTTTAAAAGGACAAGAAAGGACAATTCAATGCAGAGATCTTCACTTTCTCTGTAACCTGAATTTTTAAGGAGAGATTTCAAAGGGGAAGACTCACATTTCTCATTTCTGTTGTCAAATGAAATGTAAAAACAACAGCAGGATGTGTAAATTTTTTACTTAAATTATCCCTCTGATAGAAAGGATCATCCCTCATAGTCTAAAAAGTATAGTACAGGACCTTTGGCTTGCTTTAATAATAAAAAATTAAGACTTCTTCACATACTTGCAAATTAGAGAAATTTGCAGAGCCAGTCTTAGAAAAAGACAAAGATTGAGGGATTTATGTTGTTGCCTAAAGACAATGCTATTTGCAGAAGTATCTGTATTGAATGAATCCAGACAAATTATTGATGAGAAAATAATTGACAGATGTTTTCCCCTTACTGTTGAATTGTCTGTGAATTTACTGTATTTGTTCTCAATTTTAAATCTATTTACTTAGTGATTCCTGAAGATAGCCTTTCTTTTTATGCTTTGTTACTCAGAAGAATTCATTGCATCAGTGGCTCCCAAACTCTTGAGTGAGCCTCCCACTCACAGTCTCATCTTTTTCCCTGCCCCCTCCATTCCCAGCAGCTCTGTAAGTCTGGGAGATGAAAGAAGGGGGAGGTTTGTACCATAAACCATCTGGCAGCAGTTCTTTTTGCTGTCTTGTGTCACTCTCTGCCCCTTTGCTATTACCTGAAGGGAGTCTGACAGCAGTGCTGGGGCCTCTGTGCTTCCCATCCCCGGGTGCAGGGGGAGGCAGCACATGGCTCAGGCTCCCTCCTTCGCCCTTCCTGGATCCAAGTGTCACCCGCTGCTCCATGCAGCGTCCAGTGTGACTGCATATGGAGGGACTGAGGGAATAAGGAGTACATTCTGATTTAGAGTGGTTTAAAGTACCTACCTCTCCTGCTGCTGCTCTAAGACCACTGTTAACATGCCAGAGCTGAACTGTGGGGAGAACACAGGACGTGAATGATTTTTGCCTCTCAGGTTTATTTTATTCTCGTCCTGAGTTTCTGATCATAACACTTAAAATCTGGTTTCCTATAAAGCACAGTCTGAAATGTGTTCTCTGCACAAATATGGAACATTTACTTCAGTATAATTGTTTGCACTGATTCTATGGCTGCATATGTAGCTACTTTTGGGATGTAGACATTTGAATTTATTTTGTTTGTGACTGGTAGGGATGTCATTTCTTCCTCCTGAAAGTTAGGTACTCATTTTAAAATGAATGTAGTGCTTCCTTGCTTCTTGCCTTTGCCTAGCACATCTCCTTGGCTTATAAAGTTTTTATGATTGTCTCTTGCCTTCTGTCTGCTTACTAATACCACTGAACCAAATCTGAATAGTAATTTCTAAGTGCAACCATAATACAAGTATTAGAGTAGTGGTCATAGCAATTGTTCTAAGAGCTGTAGAAACAGAACAAAACAAGAAAACACAGTTCTAACCTGTTTATGTGTAGTAAAAACTGCTGCATAGCTTTTTGCAGGGTTTGTCCAAGCTAAACTCAGGTATTACATTTCAACTAGACTATGGAGTAAATCAGTTAATAGCTGGGGATGGTACTTACACTGTATAATGAATTATGCTGTTTGATGGTTATACAGAAAAGGATTATCAACCTCACGAATTTTATCCAGTGTGATTGATTGCCTGACTGTTTTATGTGAAGTCCCTGATTAGTCAGCCTCCCAGATGGTTTTTCTCTCCTTTTACATTTCTATTTAGATATCCTTTATCTATTTATTTTTATATGATTTTTTCCACTTATATTTTCTTCAGCAAAGAATTCTTTCCTCCTCTCAACCCCTTTTAATTCATTCCAAAGTTTGAATGACAAATAAAAAATGCTAGATTTGAAAACTCTGGTAAGCTGCAAGAGGACTGACAAAACCAAAGTGCACAATGTCTTTCCCACACTGTGAAGCACTAGAAGATAACTGCTAATAATCTACCATCTGTTTATAAGATGCACATAGGTCGTAATTCTAAAAACTTTTATGGCATGATATGAGTTTATTTGCCTGGGTAATTCCAGTGAAGGAAATGGAAATTTATACAGCAGCAAAGTACCTCAGAATAAACTTACACACAGGCTGTGTCAAGCAGGGAAAAGTCATGGTCCCAGTTGTGCCATCCTGTTAGGATGTTCCCCTGTGTGGGTCAGGGGCAGACCAGCCAGCACATGTTGACGCAGTTCGTCACACACACACAGACACACGCTCACACTTTGATCAGAAGGTATGAACTAAAACTGATTTATTTGAAAAGGTCTGACTCCATTATATAGTATTTCTACAAAGGCCAGGGACTGGGGGAGAAGGTTGACACCCCTCCCCATCCCATTGGTCAAGACAACTGTCCATCAGCTGTCCAAATCTCTAAGAACAAGAATGAAAACTTTCCTCAAAACTACAATAACATTGGCCAGTGTTTTCAGACCAGAGCATGAGAAAGAACCCAAAACATGAAACTGTGCAACAGAAGAGAAGGCTGAAAAAATCAGGGCGACACATGCTCTGCACCCAGGCAGTGTGGATGGAGCCCCTTGTGGGAAGGCAGGAAAGCATATGGGTGTGGATATGGTCAAACCATGCCACGACTTCATGGCAAGAGACCAAACTCTGCCACTTTGCTGTACTCAAAAAATATATCCACTGAGGCCACTGCCATATAAAAGGAAGCTGCAAAACCCAAGATTCGTGAAGTTCTGTGTCCACGGATAGGTTAGGTGTCTGTGTCAGTTTTCATAACTCTGCCTGTCTTGAGTAGTTGAAATTATGCTCTACTTAGCTACATTTTTCAAATGTGATTTTATTTTTATTTTCTGAGCTTTTTGGAGCTTTTTGAACCTGTTCTGCCCTTTGTTGTCATCCCTTCCTGCACATGGGCTTTATGATGCCCTGAAGCCCCAGGCAGTTCCCTGAGTGTGGCTTCCCCTGTTGATTTTCCAGCTCAAACATAGAAAGAAATCAGGCAACTTGGGCAGTGTAAAAATTTCAGATACATTTTGTGGTGCAAGGCAGTTGGGCTGTGGGGCTTAGGTTACCAGCAATGATGCTGACCCACTTCTCAGGACAAGAATGGAAAAGCTGTTCTCTTTGCTGAAACTACTTATGAACTAATGTCTGTTTACAGAGAATGGATTGGCTTGTTTTAATTCTCTTCCTTGGTGAATGAGCTTATTGCTCTGTTAAATGGCCAATACAGGGAGAAATATTGTGAAGGGTCATATATTCTCTCACAGGTATTAATGTGATGAGTTGGAAAACAAGCTCTGACACTAAGAAAGATGCTGTTCCGAAGAGATTTGGAATCCTAAGGTCTAAGGCAGTTTTTAATTATGTTGTTTACTTTTATTATTTAGTAGTTTCATACTATTCATCACTGTTTCCTCTTATTTATTCCTTTTCCCAGAGTAATATCAGATCACTTGGATAAAGTGATGAAGAACATTTGCTTGTAACACGGTGTGTTGATAGTAGCCTGTCAGCTTGACCGTGGTACATTTCCAGCCATGCATGTAAAAATAGACACCAAAAGGCTGTAATAAATAAAAATTATAGAGATAACTTCTGAAGGAGCTAAAAAACCTTTATATCTCAGTGTTGTTCCCTTTTGATATCAACAGGCAGGTATACAGGAGTCTTCTTAGTAAAAAGGTTATGGGACTATGGCTGCATGAATATTTAAGAAGGGAATTAAAATAAGGGAGAAATAGATACTACAATTGACAAGATATTTCTAGGAACTGGTAATACAGAGGAAGAGATGGCAATGTAGCATAATGTATCATAGATTAAAAATAATGATTTTAAGTAAATTATTTGGTACTAAGAAGAATGTCTTAACTACAGTTTTGTTCTGCTTGATATAATTTTCAGTGCTTCCTGAAAAGACAGAATTTGCATATCTCTTAATCAGTCTTTGACATGACTGACATATTTCATATATGTTTTCTTTTCCTTTCATTCTTTCCCCTAATAATCAATCAGTGGTGGCAAAAACACTGTCATTGTTATTCTTTTAATGGAATTGTCAAAAGAATACAGTAGAGGTACTTTAACTTGTTTCAGGAAACTCCATATTGTTTGAAAGCTCAACTTTTTTTTATTTGCAGAAGACAAGCTCTTTAATACCCAGACTGTTAACACACACCCAGTTCACAAAGCATGAATTTACCAATACATATTATACACTCCCATGCAAGTTTTCTTGCACAGTTCAGACAGTCCTAAGGAACCAAACACATGAGTTTCAGACTGAAGAACAGTGTTAAATTACTCTATATTTAATCCAGAATGTAAAAACTCTTCTATAATGTACTGAAAACAGCATAGTGAAATGAGAGGGACATTTTCAAGAACAACATATGTTAAAGTCTACCCCAGGAAAACACAATTCCAGATTACTAAATTTGAATGACACCAAATTTTCAAGATCTTAGTCCATCAAAGGGTATCAATCACTCTCCCAAAGGCAACCTTGCCTGAGGAGGTTCACAAGTTTTCAGAAGAAACACTCATTAGAGATGGGATTGGATTCCCCATCAAGGCACTTTTTTTCCTCACTTAATTGTTAATGGACACATATAAACCCCATTTGAACCCACTGAATCTTTGAAATACTGTGGAAAATAGTTTGGAGCGTCAATATTACAAGATGACCCAGTGTTGCCAATTCCTGGCTGACACAGTGTCAGTGAACAAACCAATTACTTTTTCTGTATGCTCTCCCTAAACCAATTGGAACTTTTATCCTGAAGGTCCCCCTCTCCTTACTTTCCAAAGCATTACTGAAGAGTGCTTGCTGTGGGCCTTGCGGATCTTGCTGCCAGTGATACAACAGGAGGGGCAAGCACAGTGGATGAGCAGGGTCCCTGGAGGAAAGCTGGCACAAGAGGAACCCACTGTGAAGCAGCTCCTCAGTTTGTCTCAAAACTAAACCTAGACAGTCAAGGATCATTTGTAACAGAAATACAAAATTTCTTCCTTTTTCCATGACACAGTTTGACTTTTCATACAATTGGTACATTAGAATTGCACTCTTCATGAGTTTGAGGAGCAGGAGAGAATCTGCGTTTAAGTTTCCCACAGGGATACTTGGATTGTAAAGGAATGCTAAGCAATGCTGCAGACAAAATAGCATGTTTAATTTTGACTCAAGAGCTGGAAAAATATGTCCTCCATCACTACAAAAAGAACTCAAAATTTGGTAAGATATCTTCTATCCACCTTGGACTGTTTCCTTATTAAATGTTGCAGATATTACAAGTGGTCCATTGGCAGTTTAGTTACTGGTGTATACTAAGGCAGGTCAGGAAACACAGTATTCACAAAGAAAATTGCTAAAAAGGTACATGGTCCACTTCAGCTTTTCACTATTGCTAGGGCAGGTGAGGATATACTGGGAAACTGGTATCTTAGCAGTGCATAAAGAGCTAGATAAACTCATGGGTTTTGTTTCCCAGGCTGTGAAAAATGGATAAAATTTCTGTTGCCCAAGTAGAATTGATAAACTCTGTTCACCTTCAACTGCACAATTGCTTTTGGCAGGAACTCTGGAAAGTTTTAATGGAAAAGGGTTAGCATAGCTGCAAGATCAAGAGGTGAATGTCTCTGCTCTTTCTGCAGATAACTGAAAACATGTGCCCAAGATGATAGACTTGTATTGAGCACTGTTATTATAGCTTGCATAAGTGGAAAAGTAAAATAATGGCCATTAACATACATTGGCTGTACATTATAGGGAAACAAACTTCACATTTTGGGTCCCTGCCTCTTTCAAATTAATATTCCACAAATGGGAGACAGTAACTTGCACCAGGAAGTGAACTCAGTTATATTCTTTGGATATAGTTAATATTTTTTTACCAAGTAAAGTTCCATGGAAAAAATAAAGATATTGAAAATATTTAAAAATATGAGAAAATAAGATTATGGAAAGCAAGCTACATGAAAGAAAATTAGTTTCAATGTAGTTAGCTAATTCAATCAGTTTTAATGACTCATAAAATCAGAAGGTTTTCTTAAATTTAGAAACAGGGATGAAAGGCCATTCAAGGACTTGCAGGTGATGATACTTTTTTCACATACTATTATACTTGTAAGAAACTTCCTCGTAGTTACAGCTGGGGCCATAAAATATGATTATGGTACAGGTGAGAATGTCTTTCTGCATGTTATAGCAGCAGTGCAGGAAAATACAAGTATCTTACTTCCACTCAGAGTGCCAGACTATCTGAACTCTAGGAATATCGTTTTGAGCTGTGCTTTTCACTCACGTACGATGAAGGCTTTGTCCAACAGCAAGCTATAGTTCAATCATTAATCGTGCATTTTAATAATTCTAATTTTTAAATTTTGCATATATGAATAGTAATCAACAAGAGAAAAACATTGGCAGTGTAAATGGTACTTTAAAATGTGTTGTGGAAGAATATTCAGTGATTAAGCTGCGCTTCTTTATGCAGTCATATTTGGAAGGCTGAGACAAACCCTTTGAGCCCTGCCTGTTGCTAATAGACACCCTGGTGGAATATTTTGCTTTCAAAGCCCAGAACTTCTGCTTTTTTTCTAAGTGCTTTTATGCCATTAAAGTTCTTGCCCTTGACAGTTCTTGAGTGAACATAATCCAAGACACACCACACTTTCTGACAGCCTCTTTTAACAGGCATTCCAATGCATTTTTCATACTTCATCTTTCATGCAGCCTTAATCATCTTCCCTTGAAAGAGAAATTATACTGTTCACCTATGGTATTTCTAAGTTTACATGTCTTTGTTTAAGTTCTTACTTCTTTGGATTGACAGTCAATTTCTAAGGAGATAATTGAGTTCTAGTTATGTAAGCTTTGTGTTACTTTTTAGGAGGTTTGATTGGGGTTTTTGGGGAGTTTTGCAGTTACACAACTTTTTGATATTTTTAGGAGTTTTGGTTTTACTTTTGTGGGAATTTTGCAGGCTATCTGCCAGTTCTGCTTTGTAGTTCTAATGATATAGTAGCATTACAAAAAAGTACCTAATGATGTGTCTGAAAACTACATGGTGTCAGTTGGTTCTGTTTGCAAAATAAGTCAACATAAGATTCCATAAGGGATCAGCATCAAAAATTATGTCATAAAGATTTACCTGGTGTCAGCTGAGCTTTAGTTTATGGTCGTATTGGATGAGGTGGCACTCAGATGTGTAGCATTCATGTGCCACACTGTTCTCATGGCACCGCTGCCATAAAGGAATTTAAATGTACAGATTCTATACAGTGCTGACTCTTTGGGCTTTGCGCAGTTGTCAAGAGAACTTTGAGCTATCAAAATCTGTCACTGGCAGATGAAAGAAATTGCCCCTTCCTGCCTTCCTGGCTGCTCATTTCTGCTCCAGGGCTGTCTAACAACTGAGCTAGCGCAAGTTTCTATGACCTTACACTGGATTGGACCAATGAAACACCCCAGGTAAAATTATACTGTCCAAAACGCTGTCTGGGAACAGCTTTGGTGAACTGGGTGAATTAAATTGAATAATCTTATTTGACTCAGCCTATTAAGTGCAGTAGATAAAATCATTTCCAGAGGAAATAATAATTGAATGTTGACATTACAGGAGGGTTAACACAAAAGCACAGCCACTGGCCCCTCTTACAGCTCTGTGCAGCAGGGTCATAATGTGGGGGGAGAGGGCATGGGGAAGCATCTCCTGACTACCCTTACCATGTCCCTGGAAACACTGTTCATGGACACAGAGACACCCACAATGCTGGTACCTGCAGGATGGTACCAGTGTGCTCAATGAACAAGTGTTTGCCACACCGGTTAAACAAGGGGAACTTACCTCACATTTATTCAAGTGCCATTAAGCTGCACAGGAGGAAGAAGGACCCAGGCTTTGGCTTTCTTCCCTTTCAGCATAATCACTGAGAGTCCTGCAGTGATCCTCAGAGGTCTGGCGAGCCTGCTGACTTCCACCCTGCAGGGGCACCGGTGGTGATGTGCCAGCGGGGCTGGTTCTGGCAGAGCAGGGACGGGACTTGTTTCACACATGCTCCCTTCAGGCACATCTCTTACGGTGGCCCAATCTATTCCTCCAGGGGTTTTGCCAAGACTAGTTTCTTCCTATAGACCTGTGGTTCAGGGAATAGGCAATAAGTATAATTAAAACTGCTTCTGCTTATTTCCTGAGAACTGAGCTTCTCTAGCTTCCGGCTGTGTTCCCTGCTAGAAGATGTGCCAGCTGAAATTGCAAATGTCTTCCCTACAGCTGAAAAGGTAGAAGAAATCATTGTGTCTCAGTATTGTCTTTCTGCTCCTTAGGAACCTGAGAACTTTTCAGGGCTGCCAGGCCGCTAAGGCTAAGCCTTATGGTATCCCAGCACATGCATCAGCATAAACTGAATTCCTCAGAGTTTTGTTTGGGTATGCATGTGTTTGCCCTGTAAACCTGCCTGCTCCCTCACTGTTTTGAGGAAAGTTTGCACTGGCTTGGGGTGAAGTGTTCTCCTGTTCGTCATGGGCTGCACCCATGCCCCAGACAACTCTTGCAGGGCATCATCCTATGGACAACCATGGCTTTGTGGTGCGGGATGGGATGATAGCCCTTTCCATCATAGGCACACGAGGAAGCATGAGGGCCCAACTCTGAGCCCTCAGTGTCCCTTCCTTCCTTCATAGCTGTGTGTCCTGACAAAGCAGGGCACGGGCAAATTTCTCACATCCATCTGAGTTCAGAGGTAGTGACTACTGTCTTGATTCATATTCAATATAATTTCTTTCCACCATGTTTGTAACATGCTGTTGCTATGAATTTCAGAAACCTTACTTTACTCCCCTGGAAAAAATAATAAAAACAATCAGTCTCCATTAACATACAGCAATTTAACATCCTGACTTTTATGAGTTCACTGTAGGAGTTTAATTAATTAAGGATGATTCTGCATTCTTCACAAGGAAGACTGGCTTTTTTGTTTACTTTGTCATAAATAGTCTCATATGTTGGAACATTTTGGAAAATGCCAAGGAAATATGCTTCCCTCCCACTTTGAGAACATTCTCCCTTAGCATTTTTGTGTGTTGTTTTTATTATCTTTGCCTCCAGTAAAAACCCTAAGATAGGCATGATTTTCAAGGAGAAGGCTTCTGTACAAACAACCTTCAGTGCATGTTAGCAGATTCAACAAAAGCTTAATGATGGGAACAAGATTAATAGGAAATATGAAAATAAAAATCTATATCAATCCTGCCAATATTCTCAGGTCCAAGTTTTTGTTTTCCTCACAATAAAAATATATCTGCCAAAGCATTGCACCCTTCAGTTGTAAAAAGTATTTCAATGTAAAATAAAATATTCCGTTCAATATAAAACATTGCTGTTTATAAGATTCAACTCTAAAAAAAGGAAGTGACAAGGAGAATCATGTCACAGCTGAGATCAGCTCTGTAGGAGTAAGAGGAGGACAATAATCTCTGGTGACAGGAGAGAAAGAACAGGATAACACAGCCAGAATCCAAATTCCAAGATTTCAGATTTGGACCTCTGCTCCTGTTAGCATCATAGCACTGTAGCAGAGCAGGAGCAAGGACTGTGGTGAGATTCTTCCCAGAGCCCAAAGAGTCTTTCCAGATTCAGCCTGACAAGCAAAGCCTCTACTTTTCCTGCTCAGTGTAGCAGAAACTCTCCAGTCAAATCCAGTGAAGCTGCAGAACCCTGTTGGGTGGCATATTTCATCTACCTGCCTTGTTTGTAATGTGTAACTCCTGCATGCAATGCCTGGTTGATCTAGCATTTGAGGGTAAGCGCTAGGCAGTGAAGTGCACAGTGCTATTGCTTTTCAAGAAAAGTAGAAAAAAGAAGGACCACTAAAAACTGGAAGCACAATATCAATTTCATTAACAGTCACAACTTATTTGTGAGCATACAAAAATCAGAGAAATAAGAAGCACCGTGTACTAGAGTAAAAAGCCCACCTCCTGCCCACTGTGTCTCTGCCTATTCTCCCATCAGAGAATGCTACTTGGAGGAAGGCAAGGTTGGCACAGAAGGGTCTTGGACGAATGCAAGAAACTTCTACTGTGTGCAAGGACTGTGCCTCAGGAGTACAGCAGAGAGTGTCTCTCAGCAAGGCAAGTCAGCATGCCCTGAGCGCCGTGCTGGCAGCAGGGCTTTACCAGCACTGGCGTGAGCACATTTTAAGCTGGCTTAGACATGTCTGAGCAGCTTTATAGGCAGGGCAACTGCCCTGTTAGCAGTGCTAAGCTGAGGCATGCAGTCCCTTAGTTTTACAGGCCTGAAATTTCCTTCCTATAGGAAATCCTGATACCACAGCCTCTATGTGTACCTGAGATCTGGAGCAGAAAGAAAGCAAGCAAGAAGGAGCATGTCTTGTCAGCCCAGTAGCTACAGCACTTACCTCAGGAAGGGGTTTGGGCTTCCCTTCTCTACCCTCAAAATTATTTATGGTTTTATACTTTGAGCATCCAAAGTAACTCACAGCCCATGTCAAGCAAGAGAACTAAGCTTCTGGCATCAGGCAATTAGACACCCTCAGGCCTGCTCCCTTCACTTCCCACAGCTCCTGAGGTCTTGGAACCTCAGCCCTGCTGCAGCCCAGCTGCATTAGGAGGATCCTCCTACCTCTCTCTTCTGCAGCCTTGTGGTAATGAGGATTGCACAGGACATAAAAGATACGAATGTGAATTCTACTTAACCAAGGGATGCAATTAGCTGTCTTAATTAAGGTGAAAATTGTTTCAGGAGAAAGGTTACCTGATCTAATAGATGAATATCACTGAGAGGCAGAAGATCACTTGCTTACTGCCAAACCCACCAGTTATTGGGCAAACTGTAGACCCATAAACTCACTAATCCATGAGATGAGGATGAGATAGATGAGATGAGATGAGATGAGATGAGATGAGATGAGATGAGATGAGATATGAGACGAGACACCCCAAATAAGTTCTTGCTGTATAAATTAATTACATTGTCTGGCAGACAAGTCTGAGAAATTGAAGGGGTGGAAAGGACCACTTTAGTCTGGAAAGCAGATGAGACCTTCCCTTTCAGCAACAGTGGGCCTGTGTATTAGGATTACAGCTAAATCCCATATTTCTATTTCTGGCGAATCCAGCAGCCACAGATGGGCCACCATTGTCATCTGAAAAACTTTTAGTTTAAGCAGGAAGCTTAGTGTGGAAAGGCTAAAGAAAATGCAGAAACATCTTTTTTTTTTTTT
>WBMY01008211.1:378662-431315 GCA_013397315.1 Donacobius atricapilla
ACATACTTAAATTTTGCTTACATCCTATTTTAGACATCAAAATAGGCCTTATTTTGCATTTGCTAATCTCAGCTTTGAGACGTTGATTCTTATGCTTCTGCTGCTAAGTTAAAGACTCCCCTAGTTCTTCTATAACTCTTTTCTGATAAACAAAATAATTTGATCCCTTTAAGTCCTTTACTGCAAGGCATTTTCTCCAATGCTTTTGAGGCTTCTTTTTTGTGGCTTTTCCAATTCAGTATAATTTTTATCCTAAGTCTTCTCAGGATTATTTTGCTGTTCATAAAAAATGCAACAAAACCCAGTGCATCCCTGAGGCAACCTGTTACTCTGTGACTGACAAGGTACCAGTCTGAATCCAGAATGTTTTCCTATTAAACATATGCAAAGACTTCTTGTCCCCATACTTCAGTACATATGAGCAACCCAGAAGCAAAATAACAGTCTAAAAAAATCTTTGCTTCACAGGGAGGATCTGACACCAGAAGACACAACTGCATATGCAGTTCAAATGCATAGTGATTTTTCAGGTGTTGCCTGGAAGATGTTTGTAAATATATTTTTGGGAGATAATTTTGAGGATGGCAGATTTGTACAGTTAGTCCAAATGATACATATGCCCATGGAATCAAAGCTGTCTGTAAATTTGCATTTTATATTTTGTCCTTGTTCTTGGTAAAACCAAAATATTTTTCACAGTCTTTTTTATCGGAAATGAAAAATGACATCATCATGACATTATATAGATATCTCTTCAATCTAGTGACCCATGAATTTACATGCAAACATCTGCATTTGGATAAAAACTGAAAGCATAGCACAAAGCCTTACAACACAGACAAGATCTCATTTCTGAAAGATTCTGACAGTGTCCTGGCATTCTGGGTGCAAAACCCATAAAGCAAAATTGTTGGTTCTCACTCTAATGCATTTAGGAGATGCACAGGCTGCTTTAACTCTTCTCTTCACTACTTCTTGGTATTTTCTTCTACTAAAACTATTACACAAAGTGGTCAAGTCTTCCAGTCTCTCAGTCCTTCTCACTATCTAAACAATGCTGATATTTTTATCCTGCCCTCTTGGTCTTCTGTGTTTCAAGACGATAAGCTGGGCTTACAAAAGTCTTGAGATATATTGCTATTAGTAGAGCTGGAGGTGGCTACTTAGCTACTCAGAAATTTCCCTACCCCTGGGGTGGTGGGAGAGGCTTTGGAAGAGTATAGCTTCTACAAAAATCCCCTCCAGGAAACCTGACTTGCAGGCTGACTTACTGATTGTGGCTGCATATTTCCAATGAAAGGGAACTTCACTGGGTCTGATTCCCCACCTGCCAGCAGCATTTCTCTTCTTGTTCTGCTGAGCTTTGACTCACTGTAAGTGTGACTTACATTGTGTACATGTAATCTATGTAACTTCCTTGCTGATAAATGCCAGAGATAAGAAAGTGCCTTCTCTGCAGCCTGCACATGATGTGCTATGGCACTTCCCTAACACCACGACAACATGGGTTTGCTCATGACAGGTTGTTTTCTGTGTATTATCCTGAACTCAGATAAAAGTCACACATGTCCATATCCAGGTCAGGCTCTGCTTTGGTGTCTCCATGCTAAATCATAGCTGTGTTTTTACCAGGTCAGGGGAGCACATCTCTAACTCAGTTTGGTTTGGTATGTTGAGAGACCTGATTTAGGTTTGTACCTCTTACTGGCCCACTAAATCAAGGCAGTGTTTATGTGCTGAAAATCCAAACCAGACACTTTTAGATGGAAGACATATTGACTGGCATAAATTATGCTAGGCTGATCAGCACCTGTTCTGTGTTCATATAGGTCTTCCCTAGACTTAGCCATATCTCATTTGGCCACATACCTGACTACACACAGTGTGACCTTTATTTACATTATTTACAGCTAGCCCCACAAATGATAAATTCTGGCTCTATCTCAGATATTCATCTGAGCAGAAAGCATCTAAAAAACAGCTCTGCAAGACAGCCAGCCATCTGGAACAAGAAAAAATCATTTCCAAGATGTAGTGACAAAGCAACCTCCATACATCCTCTTTGGAGTGCTGGTTCACAGCCAAAAATAACTTTTCTATGCAATATATTGTGAAATATTTGTGGTTCTGCAGTGGTGTCTCCTTTTACTATTTTTCTCCTGGTTAGCTATCTCCTTGGTTGATGAGGATTTAGCCCACCTTTGTAGAACATGAATTATATGCAGTAAAAGGCTATTTTGGTTGCTTATCCAGTACTGTTTGTCTTTTTAAAAAATGAGTCCACTAGTGATCTATATTGACTGATTTACTGTCTGAAACAAATGTACAGAGTTGAGTGATTAAAAAATTGAATTAACCTACTGTTCAGAACTATCTGAAGGGATAGAACTACATCCAAGATTAATTTTGTTTGGTATTTCTCTTGGTACATTTGCTTTTCTTTTTTTCTGTAGAGACTTGAAATATTAGCACAAAATTGTCTGAAGCATTTATCTCTTGCCAGTAAGACTATTGATTCAGACGTAGTAAAACATGTTCAAGCTTTTTCAACATAAGCACTACATACTTGATGTAGTCTAAATTAGGTTCCTTATGAAATCAGCATTGGTTATATAACCACTGTATAGTTTCATTAAATATGGATTATTATCAAGAACATTCTTTTTGGAGAATTTTGCAGGCTCCTTTCCAAGGGTAGCAGACAAAATCTTTCAATCTAAAGCACTGGAAGGAAGGTTTTTCATATTTAAATGGAAAAAACTTTTGGTTTTTCATATTTAAATGCAGTTTATTTCTGCTTGGGTCATGTTTCATTTGAACCTGCCTGTCTTCCTTGGGTGTTGAGGAGGTACACCAGGACAAGATCATCTGAATACCCCCTAGATGGATTTCTGGGCAGCTCTTTAAAAGACTGGAATTCTCCAATACATCTGATTATTTTATAGCTCTTTCTGTGCTTAAGATTCTGGGTAACATTTGTAAAGTCTGGTTTTGGGCATGTTCCTTGCAGTCTCAAAGCCTACTGATCTTTAAGGTTACACACAAACTCTGGGCATAAAGCCAGTAACTGTTTCTAGAAAACAATGAAGCAACCTTTTTTTTACTCCAAATTACTTGCCAAATTTTTGTAGCTGACCATTCACTCTCAATGTGTTTGAATTTTAGGGGTTTTCTTTTTATTTGATTTTCTATGGCTAGATCCCTTTTGCCATTTTCCTGAGACAGCTGCTTCTGTTTTTAAGATGTGTAGGAACAGCAAAGTATCTCTCCCATCCTATACTCCACTATCTTTCTTCCCTCTTCTCCCTGTGGAGCCAGGAAGTGCTCATCTTACTCCAGTACTTGGGGACTGTATGAATTTGCCTACTAGAAGACTATATAGACTAATCTAGAAAATTTAGATAATGGAGGTGATGTGAAGTTGGAGTCCACAGAAAAAACTGCGCTATTCTCTCCTCCATTAACTCAAACTAATTCAGCATTTGGTGGTTTTTGTGGAAATCAAAATTTTAAAAGTGATTTATTTTAAAGGTACGCAATAAAACATCATCAGCAAGTAATTTCTGGAAGCAAACAATATCATACTTTGGTATCAAACTTCCTGACACTGCATTTCAAGACATGGTTCAGCAAAACAGCAAAAATATTTATGGTGCATAGGGACTAATGATGTCTATAAGAAGATGTTTATAGAGGGTGAAGATATACTGGACTCTTTGGTGTATAAGCTGCACATTACCAAAATGATTTCTTTTGCTACTAAACGAATTCCCAGGTGATGGGGAATGCCATTTTGGTTAGGACTTTCGCTTCTGCCAAGGTCCAGCATTTCAGCAAGAACCAATTTGTCATATTGACTTTCCTACCTTTAAAAGCCATCTTCTGCACAGCAATGCAATGACAGGAGTATTGCCATAGGATGTTCAAATGATTCCCAGCTGACTTGGTTTTGTAGGCCAAGACATGGCTATCATAAATCTATCATAAATGTCCCAGCAAGGATGGGAGAGAACAAGCATAACAAGGGATTACATCATTATGACATCACAATGTCACTGAAGTGCTCACCCGCCTCAGCTCGAAATACATATGGGGAGAGGGGGGAGGGAGAGGGAAGACATCTAAGGGAAAAAAAGAGTTGCAACCTGAATTATAACAGCAGCTCACAGAGTAACCAAAGGCAAAAAATAGTTATATTTACTGTCTCAGAAGTAGTAGATTCGATAGTTGTTCTCTATATAAACCTTCTGTTCATGAGTAAATAAGTTTTTATGGATATAGTAATGATCAAATAGAAGCACTGTGTTTGAAAACACTTCAGGTGCCATTTCATAGCAACCAGGTAGAACTATTCCTATTGTGTTGTATTAAACCTATTACCCTCAAGGAACGGCAGCATCAAGGTATCAGTTCCAGGAATATATAAGGTTTTGTCCACACAAGTAATTTTGTGTTTTTAGCACATACCAGCATGTCTGTGGTGTTTTTCAGAATGTAAGCTTTCATTTTAATATAAGTAATTTTATACTACTTATGCTTAATGATATAGATGAATATCACTATCATCTATATCATTAAGCATAAGTAGTATATGCTTCTGATACTTATAAGTATCATAAGCATATCATAAGTACTTATAAGTATCATGCTTGATGATATAGACCAGTCTTCTCCAGGAACTGAGTTTACAAGAGATGTCATTTAGAATTGGATGGAGAGACAGCAAGGAAACAGATGAGCTAATAATTATTTATAGAAAAAACTTTTTATGTGACTTTGGTGATATAAGGGTCTTTAAGCAGCTCTAATGTTGATGAAAGACAGTCTGGAATCTGGAATAAGTTATGGTGAAAAGAATGCTTCTTGTAAATGACAGCTAAAGCCCCAAGTGTTTTCAGTGCCTAAATTCCAGGACTTCCATGAGACATGGCACTACCACATTGTGTAAGAAGAATATAGTTTGAAATGACAGAACAAATAAAAACTTCAGGGATGAGAGGATACCCCTAATGGAAACATGTTAAAGGGCAAGAAGTGGAGGGGTCAGTCAGTGTCTGGAGAACAAAGTGAGAGATTTGTCATGTATGGGAGGAAAAGAGAGGGACACTGGCCTTCTCATCTGTGCATTTGAACTGTAACTCCGACTTTCCCACGTTTGATCCTTTCTCCCTGTACAAATTTAAATCTGTGGCAAGGTTATTAACAAACACGTCTCTTATTCAGTCATTCAGCACTTTTCTGTCATATAGCATTACAGTGACCCAAATTCAGCATAAGAAGGAGGAATCAAAGCAAAGGATGACCAATTCAATTACAAACTTCTCTGACCATATGAAGAACAGGATGCAGCTCAAACCCCCACAATTCATTCTAGCCTGGAGGTCACTTAGCGGCAAACAAGATTTTTTGTTTCCACTCAAACCACTGTTTGTTTTCCTATTGGTACCAAAAGAGGCCTAAGAGCCTGAAATTTTCTGGAAGTGAAAAGCTCTTATTGAATGAGAAACTACACCCTATCCAAAGGGATAATCTCCAAAAATTCTGTATGTATGTGGGTGAAAATTTCCACCCATTTCTCCAAAGCATGTGAAAAAAAGTCTGAGCTTTAAGAGTTTTCATCTCAAACAGATGTTTCAGACTCTCATTGTTTGAGGCTCCATTGATGTTTAAGACTCCCATTTCAAGTATTCATAATTTGCCCTGTGTTGGGACAAGTGGGCTTTCACAAGTGTCAGGATGAAATAACAATTTAACATTTTTTCCAGCGTGTCACAGGATGCAGATTTCTAACACTTAAATTAAGGCCTTGCAAAGCCTTACAACTGGTGTATTTGTCTTTTGGTCTATATTTCCTCTTTGAGTGGTTACAATAAATTTTGTGAAGGGTGGAAAGGTTGTATTCAGGCCTATGATATCATTGCGTGTTCTTTGCTGGGTACACTATGATATGTGCTGTTTGCTGACCTGGGATAAGATTTGGCAGAATGATTGCTCTTGCAGTCTGATGAATCTCGGATGTGCTTTCAGTTTCTGCACTTCTAGATTACTTTGGAGAATATTGTTGCTCAGAACTGAGCATCTGATCTTGCAAAACAGAAGTATACCTCCAAGGAGATGATGAGACAAAACGTATTTTTGTGGTAGTCGAAGGCACATTTTGCATTTTTGCACAGTATTTTTGTAGTAAAATTACTAGTAATCTAGTAATTATAGTAATAGCAAATAGTAAACTACTAATTATAGTAATAACATACTTGTTATTCTAGTTCTCTTAATATTCTGATTTTTTATTACTAGAGACTTTCTGAGACAGGAGAAGGATTGGTATAAAGCGGTTTATAGCTATTTTGTCTTGGGGAATCTCAATATTATCCACGGAGCAGAGCAAAGTCTTCTTTAGGGAACATATATGCCCACTGAGAGCAGCATGGGTACGATTTCACCTTAATTACATCTAACCTGCAGTAAGTACAGACTTCTTCTTAAGGGTCTAACCAAATCCCACTTTTCTTTTTTTTCTAGCTCTATTTTCTGCTGTTTGGATTTGTTGTGGGGTTTTTGTTTTTGGGGTTTGTTTTTTGTTTGGTTGGTTGTTGTTGTTGTTTTGTTTGGCTTGGTTTGTGGGGTTTTTTTTGGTTTTTGCATTTTTGGGTTTTTTTGGTGGGTTTTTGTTTGTTTGTTTTTGATTTTGTGTTTGTTTTGGCTTTGGTTTTGGTTTTTGGTTTTATTTGTGGTTTTGTTTGCTTTGGGGTTTTTTTAGTGTGGGGTTTTATTTTGTTTTTTGGTTTTTTGGGGTTTTTTTTTGTAGTCATATATAGAAGTTGTTTCCATTGGAAAGTTAATTTTCTCTCCAGGTGGGAAAGGGAGCTGAACTGATCTGCCCTACAGCTCCCCAGTTGCTTGTCTGCTTCTGGTAGCTGAAAGGCAGCAGAGCTCACAGAGGGGACAGCCAGGAAGCTCATTGCAGTAATTGCTTTGGAATTGTATTTGTTTGGTGTAATATGAGATGCTCCCACAGCTGTCCTTTCCAAATTCTGTAAAAGTGGATCCTTGATTCTCAGAGATCTGTAAACCACAGAGGAAAACCGCTGCTTAACTAATCAGATTATCAGCTAGCTCACTTGCATGTAATACATTTCTAAACACTGCTTAATTTGGGATATTAATTACAGCCTGCACTGAAGGAATATATACAAGTCTTTAATTACATGGAAAGATCTTCAAATTGGTGGCTGGAACTCTCATTTCAGGGGTTTAAGAAGCTGATAATTGCTTGTGATAACCATTTTACTCCGTAAATAGGTTTTGGCAATATATTGGTGAAGTACTGACTGGTCTGTTCGCTGCCAAATGCCACCCAGATGGAACCCAAAACAGCCTGCAATTCTGTAAATACGATATTTCCTCATAAAGCTTCAATGTTGTCCCATTTGTTCTCTTACATATCCAATTGACAGTGAGTGAGCTCAGGCTAAGGGGTCTTTTTCATTCTTAATTGTCTTTACTATAACTTCTTGTTGTGCAATGTAAAATGTGAATCTCTTTATGTTCTGGACTGAACCAATGAAGGGCTGTGCACACCAGTGTTCAGTGCATAGAAAGTAAATACTGTATGTCCCATGACTGACCTCTTATCAAAACAGCACTGGTGTATTTACAGCACTGATGTATTTACTGATCCTATTTGTAACCCCATTATGTGCGAAAGGATGCCAGTGCCATTCTGACACATGGACATGCATCATTTTCAGAACAAATACTGACAGTTTTAGGGAATCTATAAAGGTAGAAAATAGTTCTTTTAATACTTCTTGAGCTAAATTGACATGTGGAGAGCTTTCACATTTAGCAAGGATAAGAACAGGGATGGAGAGATACTTTTTTAAATTCAGTTTTCTGTGCAGGATTGATCCCACTTTAATAATCCATAGATAAATCCTTGGAAATTCTTCAAAGAATACAATTTGGAGGTTAAGAAACAGTGAATTTTTTTCCTTGACATAAAATAGTTCAAACAAGACTAAATCTTGCATCTCAACCTTTCTGAAGGCATTTTTTAGTGGTTTGTTATATTAATTTGAAGGAAAAAAAAGTTAAATACCCTTAAAAGTACTTGAAACAAAATTCGGATACAGATCCAGTGGGGGTCACACAAATACACAGAGCAGAGAGACAATTGCAAGCCTTGCTGAAACCCTTAGCAGGATGCATATTCTAAAAAGAATAGGGTGAAGCTCATGGTGAAGGGAGAGGGCCGACATAATTGCATTTTTTACATAACTTTTCACAAAGGCTTTGCAGGAGGGACTTTTGTAGCAGGTTTCCTCACAAAAGAAGGTAATTCTGAACTGTATCTGATACACTGGTGATAGGTTCCCTGTGGAGATGATCCAATTCTGCAAGTTTGTTCATGGAATTAGCTGACTACCTTTAATATATACAATGAAATTTATCTCTCAGTTTCTAGCTAAAAATACCAAACTATGTTGCTTCCAGATTTGTGAATGTTCTCATTTCAGTAGTACACTGGATGAACTCAGTACTAATTAATGAAACTAATAAAAAATTAATTATGAATCTGGTAATCAGCAATAGATTCAAACCTCCTGTCAGTCTACAAGCATAAGAAAAATGGCAATGTTTACAGAATATCAACCTAGCTTTTTTGTCTGCCTACAAAGGTTATCCTACCTTCATCAAGTTAGCACAACCATCAAATTAGTCCATCTAGAATATTTAGAAACATTTCGTTGTTTACTGCTGTACTTCCCTGTACTGCTCTAGGATGCAACAAACTTCTCTCAGTTGAGGAACATCTCACAGTTAATATCACACAAATGACATGAAGACTTCTTTCTGATACCCACCCAGTACCTAGACAATGTGAAAGTCATAGCGAAAAGAAATAAATAACATCCAATTTAAGCTACATACATAATTTTCTGACATAAAAACCTGCCTAAATACAAAAATACAATTGAGTAAATCTAATAAGTATGAATACATTTTTTGACATATCTGCCCAGCCACTGTACACAGAAACTCTTCTCTCAGTTCTGCTCTAGCCCAGCCCTGCCCCTCTGTTTTGAATTCAGTAATAAACTAACAAATCTGCTGTGTCTATTTTTGCTATAGGTGGGATTTTCAAGGCTGTTTAGTTTTACCTTCCCTTGAAGGTAATGACAATATTTGTCTTCTAATCAATTTAAATAAACCAGGCCAGCAGGGATTATCCTCAGAAATCTGACTGTGCTTGTTATTTGAAGAAACCACACTTAAACAATGAGAACTAGAAACAACCTTATGTAGACTAGTTTGTCATTGATTCCCTCTCTAATTTTTACTTTGATACTTGGCAGTAAAGAAATGCAAGCACTGTAAAACTTACTGTAACTTACTGATAGAGCTGTAAAATCGTCCTAACTGACTTTTTGACACCTGACAGTGATATACTCATAGAGAAATCTCTCTAATAACACCTTCAAAGCAGTGAGCTCCTGTGATTCTCGGGTAGCCTTGCTTGAGGCCAGGGGTGGCAAGCTCAGCAGGGGAGGTGGAATAAAATGGGCTTCTAACAATGATCATAGATATTTTTCAGCTAATTCAAAATCTACAAGGAACTGATGTCGTCTCTGAAGCAAGAAACAACTAGTTTCAGTGTTGTCATAAATACAGCACCTTTTCAAAAAGCAGGAGAGCTTAGGTTGACTGGCCTACAAGTTCTACATTTATGTCTAAGCCTTTTATCAGTAATGCATGATCATATTAAAGTAGTTGACTTCATGCTGTAAACCACCCTGTACTGGTATAGTTTGTACTTGCTGCCAGAAGGGAAAAAAGGAGGCCCCAGATGAACTACAGATTTGAAAAAGAAGCAATGCAAATTAGCCATTGTTACAGTCCCACAATTAAATAGTTCCTGGTATCTGATGTGGCTTCTGAGCACTTAATGTGAAAGCATCTGTCCTACACTGTCTGCATGACACGGATACTCCCACAGCCTCTGGAACTTCTCATTGAGAGTCTTCTGGGATGCTTTCCTCCTGTAGGGACTAAATGAACGGGAGTATTTCTAAAGAATCAGGAAAGCTGGAAGTGACCTCTGGGACATCTGGAGGTCCATAACCCAACCTCCTTCTTGAAGCACCTCTCACGAAAGCAGGTTATTCAGTGTCTTGTCTTGTCAGATTTTGAAAGTCTTCAAACATGGAGGTTCTGCCATCTCTGTGCAACCCTTTTTCTGTAAATTGAGTCAAAATTTCTTATGTATCTCTTGAGTCATTATTTCTTTTTTTTTTATCCATTTCTTTTGCTTCTACTGTACACATTTGAGAATAATCTGTCTCTGTCCTCTCTACAGTCTCCCATAGGTAGTTGAAGACAGTACTAATTATCCTTTGTAGCTGCACCAAACAGAATAGAAAGGGAACCTCTTCAGAACTTCTGCCCAATCCTGGCATTGTGCAGAAAAGACTGAAGACTTCAGAAACCCTGAGAAGAGGAAGAAAAAGTGGGGAACCTGGCTCTGAGATTCTTTTCCATGCCAAGTTCTGCACGGAAAAACTGTTGAGTAAAAATGTATCAGTGGTACTGGGAGCAGAGACTTGGAAGCTGTAGAGTCATTAAGATGTGCAGTCAGACTTCTTCCTTTTGCTCTCTCTCCGTGGCTTCATGAATCTTTTTATCACTGCATCTCTCTGCAATGGCCCTGCTAGAGAGAGAGGTAGCTAGCCACAATAAGGACTAGTGCATTGAAGTGTTTGCAAAAGCGCTTTGAAAAAAAGGAAGTCTAGTTAACATTTCACACACTGCTGTGTAACAGAAGTGTGTTATTAAGCATGTTTGTCATGAGGCTGATGAAACAGTAAACTTGAAGGATTCTTCTGCTATAGGCATACGAACTGAGAATGGAAGAGAGCCCTGTTCAGTCTCATGGATTTAGAAAAGCAAAGGCAGCTAGATGTCTTCTAGACATCATAAAAATTAATTTCCTCCTAAAAATGTCTTTTTCTCCCTTGTGACAGGGAATATCAGATGCTACCTGAAATGAAGCTCACACTATGAGCAAGACAGGCAGTACTAAAGGGTGCAGATCACAATGAATTTGCAGCAAAAAACACCCATGTTTCCTTACATAGGGGAAATGAAACAGCTAGAGAGGTAAGTGAAGAAGGAATAACATGGATGGGGCCAGTACAGAGGAGAGAGCAGCTCTAGGAGATGCAATGAGAAGGAGGCTGTGACGGTGTGAAGAGAGAGAAGAGGCAGAAAGGGACTCACTGGTCAATGAAAGATGTACAGAGCTCTCTGGCTGTTCAGACTTTTATGTTTTGGGATCTTCAGCAGCTGTCCCTCCTGTCTGAAGACAAATCTTCCCGGGCTGTGAGCATGTCTGAGGGCATAACCCCAGCTTCCAGTGTCCCCCAGTGGGTCCCTCTCTCTGCACACTTCAGCTGTGTGGTGGCACCTTTGGCTGCATCCATTTCTTTTACTTGCTGCCTCCACAAGCTGCTACATTATGCACCTGTTTAGCACCTGTGACTCCATCAGATATCTGGTATCGGGTTTTTTCCATCCACTGTGTTTTGATAACAGCCTGCCTTCTGTGTGAAAAGGACAAGGAGGCATCTCTAGTTTTAGATGTTGCTCCCCACATCTAGGTGCTGTAGTGCGGGCAGCACAGGGAATTTCTCCCCTTATGACTACTGTATGTCCAGCCAGGTAGACTTCAGACAGAGATATCTGGTTCACCCAGAGATATCATTAGATGACTCCTTGTTTAATGCACAATATGACTTAAGGTGATAGGATGTTTTGCTTCAAGACAAAATAACAGCTGCTTTGAGCTGCCTGGAGGCACACACCATTCCCAAACTATCACTTAAATCTTACACAAGGAAAGAATTTAAAAACACTTGTTGGCACACTGCATTTTAAATTAATTCCTGTGAAACAAACACTTGGAACACAGAGCTCAGTACTTAATCCCTGATACAGACTTGCAATGACTCAATAAACCAGAAAACTGTTCTGAAGGTGCAAGGAAAGAAGCTGATGGTTGATCCTAAATAAATGTAGTCAACAGGCAAGATTTAGGGTAGTAAAAGGCCGTGCCACAGGTGTAAAGGGGCAGCACTGTCCAATCTTCCATCCCTGCAGATGATGAAGAATTGAGCTTCATCAGGGCTGCAGTAGCCCCTAGTTAGCCCTGGAGAGCATCATGGTTGCTTCAGAGCTGGTCCTCTGAGTTCTTCAAATACCCTAGAGGTAAATCTCACACAGCTGTGTGTCATGCAGAGTCCATATCATTTAGATTCCTAGAACACCAAAGAAAGATCTCAGCTGCCTATTCTGTACTGTCTAATGCCTAGGGGAACTCTCCAGGGTCTCAAAAATATTGTAAGTGCATAAAGTCAGCCTGGAAGAATCAAACTGTATGCACTAAATATATATATTGCCTTGAAAAAATCAACTTTTCCTACAGATAAATGTGTACTTAATATGCTGATTGTTTTTAGAATAGCTGATTTGAAAATGCTGGATTTCATGTTTTTTTTCTTCTCCAAGCCTTTGACAGTTCACTGTAAGCTTTGAAGTCTGCATCCCATAACCATGAGATATCTCAATAAAAGTCAGGTAATTTCAGAATTAAAGATTCACTGAAGGCTCTCAAGAGCCAAAGTTTGGCAGCAAAGATAACAGCCCATCAGAGACCCTCACATCAGGAGATTTAACTCTTTCTCCTTGACTTCTGTGCCACAGGTTTGTGTTTTTCACAGAGGGCCAGACTGCACTTGCTCTTTGCACTGGTGTACAGGGAGGTGTGTTTTCCTTCCACACCTAAATAAATCCCACTTCTGGTCAAGTCGACATCCTTCGGAGTTGCAGTCCCAATCTCTTGGTATGTTTTTGATCACTTTGCATAGCACATTTACTATCAAGTTTTTTCTATTTGCCTCTTATTGTGGACTTACAGGACTATAAATCACCTCAGAGGATTTGCTGAATATACTGTGCTAACTGTGAGGGTCACGTAATTGTCTCTGGTTTCCCACTGCTCAATCCATGCATTTGTAGCCCCAGTGCAGCCTCTCCTATCCTCTGGTCCTGTATGCCAGTTGCAGATGATCTGTGGTCCAGCAACCTGCTCCCTCTTGGGTAAGAGGCAGCGAGCAGCAGAGAAGCTGCTGAGCTCTGCCACACATTGGGATCTGTCCCTGAGCCGGGTGCTATGGTTATTGGGTTGCAGCTTGAAGACACAATCTGCAGGCTCCAGGCTGCTCTGTGACCAGCCTCCCGTGCTCCCACATTCACAGCTTTAGCAGGGAGCTAGTACCGGTGTGTTCTGACTTTCTTAGGCCATAATTATTTTTTTCCACTCACTTGAGAAACTTGAAAAGATGAACTACATTGGTGAGGCTCAGCAATAGGAAGATACAAGTTTAACATTTTGTTTTCTCTTGTAATTATAGTAATTATGTAGTCCATGTCACACTGCAATCTCGGAGGTAGTTCAGAAAACCTGAACTGCAGATCTGTCTGCCTTTGAAATATTCCTGCGTGTGTAATAGACTATCTCCTGAAACAAAATTCCAACCATATTGCTACCCATGCCTGCTATAAAAAGGCAAGCTTTTGCAGGATGCTAATCTCTCATCCTGCACAGCTTGTTCTGAGGAGGGCTGGGGCACAGGGGTGCAAAGCTCTCATTATTGTCTATTACCTAATGCTAAGCATGCAAGGGGGAATCTGCTCCTCTGTAATCAAGACCAGATGAAAAGCTGTCTGACCTGTGGATGTCTGAAATAAGAGTTTGTTCTCATTCCACAACACACCTTGCAGGCAGTTGTAATGATTTGCCCAGAAGTGCTCTGCGGCAGTGTGTATAATCAGGTAACTTCACTCAACTTGGAATTAGACATTTACAATATCATCCTGCTTGAGCAGAGGCAAGAAGATCTTTGTTACTTTTGATATCTGAGCTACTATATCTAAGCAAAATGTCTTTAATTGATTACCTAATTTAAGCCATCTTCAATCCAGAGTAAGAAAGCCAGCTCTCCATATGTTAGCTTTCTACAATCCCTGTAGGACTTCGGTGTTATGTTTCTCTGTAGTCACATTCCCTCTGGAAATGTGGGATGTAATGAAAACTATTTTAAGGAGGAGAAGAAGAAGAAGAAGAAGAAGAAGAAGAAGAAGAAGAAGAAGAAGAAGAAGAGGACGAAGAAGAAGAAGAAGAAGAAAGTGTATTTATGTTTCCTCATATATCTTCACATCTAACAGATGTAGCAGTTCCAGACTGAAGCATTGTCTGAGAGCCAATGTGGTTTTGGAGTGTCACAAATAGCTGTGGTACGTTATCATTAGGTGCCAATATTGAATTGTATCATGATTTGCCAGTAGATTTGAGGAATGCAAGTATTTTTGGCTCTTGGCTATTATGAAGAGGAAATGCATGGTTTGTATCTATCCTGGCCCTCAAAGGGTTGTTCCTCATATGAATGTTTTCTACCTGGTTTACTCAGCTGGGATTCTCAGTCCCCTCTGGCAGCTCCCAGTTCACTTCTAGGACAGTTTGTTCTGCCTGAGATGTTGCAGGTGTTCCCCAAAATTTGTTGCTCCAGGGGCTGAGAATCAGGCAGATTGTATTACAGAGAGTGCCTTCACCCTTTCCTCAGGATTTCCTACATCAGTGGGAGTAATGAGACTGCAAAATCTAAAACAATCCACAAAGAACTCAGTGCTACGGGACTGACTGGTTCAAGCCACAGCAGTCTGAGCAACAACCCTCTTCATACCTTCACCTGGCTCCAGGGCAAAGGAAAAGACAAGGGAATGCCTTTCAGTCCTTCCCTTTAATCTTTTTCCAATTATTGCTGGATTTTGCATGGGTTTCTTGGAATGTTTGCTAGAAGTGACACAAGATGAGTGCCACGTCCTTGTACACTTGCAGTGTGCAATGGCCAGTTGCACTTCAGCAGATGAGGTGGAAATGTGAGCAGTGGGTCACTGCAGAAAGATGTCCACTCATCAGTGACAGGCCAGTAACCATATCAGCATGTCCTCTCAGTGTCACTGAGCTTAGAAGGGGCCTTTCCAAGCCTGGTTGCCCCTCTGAGGCAGCAGAGGTGTATTTGAGCTGCTACTACTGGTATTATCTTTGCTTTCTGAGATAAAGAATTTGATTTTGTGGCACAGTTAAGTCTGATACTTCTCAAAAGTGCTAGATTCAATCATTATTTATTGCTGTTGCTCATTATTTGTGAAAAGCTGGCTTGGTGCCCAGCAATTTGATGAATTCTGACTCCTGTCTTTATTGATTCTATAAGAAATATGACAAAATGGAAAGCAAGTTTTTTGTTAGTGAGGATTAAAAGATGCTGTGAAGCAAAGATGAAAGGATTGTTGTCACTCACCATTTCATTTATAACACGAACTGTTTGGATTTATAATGGGATACCAAAGAACCATGCCATTAGTAACTATTACGCAGGAAGATGCTATAGTAGCACATTTGCTTCAGCTCTATTAATTTCTTTTGGATCAGAAAATAATATGTAAATTGCCAGTAAAGCAGTAAATAACTACCTACACTTATTTAACTAATGCTAAAGTTAGTTTCTGCTTAGCTCCAGACTCTGGAGAAGGCTGCAAGGCAACTGTGAATTTTGTTTCTGATCTCCCAAGTGATTTCTAGCTCAAGGCCAGCTCCTGAGTCAGTGATGGTCTTTCAGCATGCCACCATCTAGATGCAGGTTTTTCACCTTTAATCTCTTACAGCATAATTAGGCAGATCTAGATTTATCAGAAATGCCAAAGAGGTGTTAACCCTCACTCACTTGTCCCTGCCCTCTTCTGACTGCTATCCCAGTCAGCACTGAGGGCACAAGTGTCACCCAGGCAGAAATGAGTGTGATCTGAGAGTCTGTGAGGAAGCTCAAAGCCTTCCCTCATGTCCAAGGCAGTTTTGAACAGCTCTTCTACCTCCAGGACCATAGTACAAAACCACAGACCCAAAGACAAATGAGATGTTTCTCCTGACCCTATGCCCAGAGTGGCTCAATGTGCTGTAGTTTGGAATTCTGCTAAATTGCAAAGGAAAACTGGTATTCAGCTAATGGAGTCCTTGCTATGTCCAGGTCTTGAACGTGATTTGTCCCTTTCATAGTATCTACAGATTCAGGGCTGCATCTGACATTTCCTATTGACCTGGCTGCTTTTCCTTTGTCTTCAGTAGATTTTTAGGTTCTGCCTCATTACACATTAAAAGACCTATATCCTCCTTTCGCTAACCCAGGCTTGACCTCATTTGTCCAGGGGCCCTCTCCCAGCATTTGGCAAAAGAAACCTGCACTGGGGAATTGATGTCTCCCTGTGGCTGAGGGTGGCACTGGTGTTTGTCTGAGGCAAGCCTTGTTTTTCTTCCCTATTACTTTCTCTCCAGCTTAGTTGACTGTGTGTTCCTGAAGACTTTGAGGATGCTTTTTGCATAGAGGTGACTATATGCATGCATAAGGAAGGGAAAGAGGGCAAACGCAGCTGTCCTCTGAGCCCCAAGCACTCCCTGGCTCACTGTGCAAATGGTGCCTGCAGTACTGATGGAGGCAGGGGGAAGAAGCATGACTTCTGCTCCTTGCAAGTGTCCCTCCATGCACCTGCAGCATTGCAGAGGGAACATGTTAAGGAAAACATGAATCAGCTTAGGATACGCAGAAGGAACAAAATTTCAGAGTGCTTTTCCTGTTATTTCCTAGGGAAATGCTGCTGAAGTTCAGTTTCCAGAAATGTAGCTGTGATTACAAAAGTGTGTTCCAATGTACATTACTGTGTTTCTGTCATTTGTTGGTGTACATAACCAGAACTGAAACACACGTCTATGCAGTGATGTAAAATAGTGGGAAAGAGTCTTATATGAAATTATTTACAAAAGAAAATTGCTCCATTACTGTCTTTCTTTGAGCTGTTGTATGCTTTGAGCAGTTCCACTGCCCTGTGAGTAAGGGTAGGGGAGGAAAAAGCACATTTCAAGAATGGCTTACTCTGTGCCTGAAGAATAGTTTGCATGGGTCTGAAAGGTAGGCATTGCCAGAAATCCTTCATCCCACAGAAAAGAGGGGTCCAGTACAGCTCAGAGGACTGGAGTTTGTACAAACAGGAAGGATGTTAGCTGGCAAACTCCGCACCCTTTTATTTTCTAGGTATAAGTAAATGCTATGTTTTCTGAAATCAGCAAATATTAGCAAGAAATTCAGGCTGTGTCCAAAGTAATAAAAATTTATTTTGAAATGGACCATTTGGCCTAGTTCAAAAGAAGCAGAAGTATTTTTATTTTAAAAATTAATACATTAACTTTATCGTAATTGTTAAATTAGAACCTATGGAGTTTTGGAGGGTGATAATTTAAACTATCCTGTTTAAAGTATCAGAGGAATCTTAAGCATATTTAATGTTTGCTATATATAACAGATCTGTGTGATTTTATGTGAGTCATACTCCTCCTACTTGGATGGCTATTTATTTACTTAAAACCAAAACACAAGTCTCTGGCGAAGCCATTGCAGTAGTCACACTTTGGGTGGTTTGATTAGTGCAGTCAGTTCTCTGAGGCATCTGAGCAGTGTAAATGCTCATTCCCACTGGTAAACACTCCAGGGTGTGCCAAGAAAGCCAAAGTAAATGGCACTAAGTTTAGGGTTTTAAAAAATTTTCTTTCAAGAAAAAGACGCTGTTTCTCCCTCTGACATTAACATGCTTCTCTATAAAACTACTGTTTACTGTGTAGCCTCCTGTGACTTTACAAAAAGTACATGCTGAGCTCTGAGCTCTTCTACAAATAGGGAAAATCATGCTTGTAGGAGGCTGAAGTCTTGTATCAAGTGACAATTGGCTGCTGGTTGTAGCACCAGTGTGATTATGATCCAACAGCCACTCTATTTGACTCACTGACAACTAAACTTGTGGCCCAGCCTGACCAGCTGTAGGAGCCTTGACTGCTACTTAGCAAAACAGGGTGAAAATGTCACTGGGGCCCCTGCAGCTCAGAGAACTATCCCAGCAAAAGTCTGGAGTGAGCTTTGTGAAGGCTGGGCTGAGCCGTGTTTTTGTGAGCAGGGATAAGCAGGCAGTGTCAGCCACTCACAGAGGGGGCGAAGATAAAACCCTGATGGGATGTGCTCCACAGATCACAGTGGATTTGCTGACCTTAAGGAGCTACAGAGGGTGAATTTCCAGAGGATCAGAAGAACAGCAACAGTGTCTTCACATTGGTGATGTTACCAAACTCTGCAGAAGCCAACCCCTCTACTAAACTTTTACCATCTGTAAGTGGTTCTGCTTCACCTTCCTTAACAGACTAACATTTCCACAGCACTTGTCAACAAAGTAATCAAGTACCTCCATGTAGAAGTAAATGTCTTCTAAATAACACAATCAATTTAATTTGATTTTGGACTTGCTGAGGACACTCACATGGGATGTTGGTATAGGTACAAATGGTAAATACAACACCAACAGTGTGTCACCCATGCCAGAGTAAACATTTCTGTTCTGAACAAGGAACCACTTTGCTCCCCATACCTGCTCCTGTCCTCAAGCGCCAGCAGATGAGTTGTGGCCCTATTCTGGGCTATCTGGTCACAGACGTTGCCTTGCCTTGCCAGGCTCCAGGAGCAGACATCTTGGGAAGCCAACTTCTCACCTCCAAGCTGGGGCTGGAAAAGAAAACATTGCTATGACTCCATAATATCCATCAGTGAACAAGATATGTTCAGAATAATATTGTCCTGACAATAATTTAAAAAAAACCCTAAAACTAAACAAACAAACAAACACAAACAAAATTAAAAACCCAACCAAAAAGAACAAAAAAAACCCCAAAATAAAAAAACCATTAACCAAACCAACCAACCAAACAAAACCCAAAACTTACCAAAAAACCCCACCACCCCAAACCCCCTAAATTCTCCTGATTTTCTTGTCATCCTGGCAGTGTAGTGGCTGGATTGGATAGTGGAAGTACCCTGCTGTTGTACTGAAGTTTTCCTGCAGTCCTGAGATTCAAAGATTTTCAGAGCAGTTCTAAACAACTCTTTTCCTTTGGTCTCAATAGGCTTCCAACCATCTGGGCTGCAGATCAGCTGTGCAAAAAGCTCTGTGCTTCTTGCCCTGGTGAGCAGATAAGAGTAAAGGTCGACAAATTCAGATTCAGATGAAGCAAGGAAGAGTAAATTCCAAGGACTCTCCACTCTGTGCCATAGCTTCAGCTGCCAGGCATTTAAACCTATAGGCTGTGAGCAAGAGATGGCATGTAAAATATGACAGGTGGCCAAGTTTATTTAATATGTTGGCTTTTCCACTGCTCTTAGCACTGTTATCAGAACACTTAATTTAGTTACATGGAACAAAATGGAAAAACACTGGAGAACAAAAAAGAAAAAGCTGCTTCCAGGTAGCTTCCAAATTAGTCCATTTGCATTGCTGGAAATCTAATAAGGCACTGATTACATATAGGAGTGATGATTTTTAAAATATGCTTAGCTTCAGCTTTTACATACATATTGCTCAAAAAGCCTTGGGGCAGGAAATATGAAGTCATCTTGTCAGGACCTCAGCACAGATACCACAAGGTCTTTTGAGCTGGCTCCTCAAAGGAGGAGCTTTCTGTATATTCCCACATGGCAGCTGGGAAAGGGCCAACTCTCTGTGCTTGGGAATCACTTTCCTCAGTCATTCTTTTCGGGTGGGACCACTGTAGCAAGAAGATGAGTTAATCAACCCTCCAGTATGAGATAGTCCAGCTAATGGGAAATCTCAAGTCCAGCTAATGGGAAATCCCATGTGGCAAGACCTGGGAAGCATGACAGTAGCCACCACCTGAGGTCCACAGGGCTGCAGGTTCTGCGAGGGTTTGCTCTCCTGACTGGTATTCCCAGGGGCCTGAGGAGCCAGGCTTATCCATGTGCTTTGCCAAAGAGTGAGATTTGCTTTGTAGAAGAGAGGATTTATTTAAGGGAATTTAAATGGAAAAATCAGATATGCTTCCCACAGCCACATACCACCCTTTCCTCCCGTGGTTGCTTGAGTACTCAGTGCAGCATGACTGGAAAGTGCTGGAGCTCATGCCAAAACTGCCTAGAACATGGAAGAGGACGATGGGCAGCTCTTTGCTCTCATGTCGGCTTGAACGTGATATAACCAGGCTGGGAAAACAGAGACTCTCTGGGAGCACCTCAGACTGCATCCTCTGCAGACACGGGCATAGCATGATTTCCTACCTTCACTGTAACTCTGGCTTTTAGACTCTTTGAGCCCTGCCCTGCCTTCTGGCTCTTGATTAGGTTGCATTTTGGGCAAGAGTGAAATGCAGCTTCTTCACCCATTCTTCCTCTCACTTCTTTTCATCATGTATCTTTGCTGCTTGCCTTGTTGCCGCCTCTGGCACTGCTCCAATAACAGAATAAGAGTAAGCCAATTCAACTCACAAGAATGGCAGTGAATTAAGTCAGGACAAGTAAATAGAGAGAGGGAGGAATGTGGAAATAGGGATGGAGGGAAAGGGAAATTGGTGAGGAGAACAAAGGCATTATTTCTGCAGCAGCCAGATTTTAACTTCATTCAGTGGTCAGAGGTTACTGATGGAGTTGGTATCACAGCTTGGGCTACATGCAGATATATCACCCATTTAAAAAACAATGTTCCAATATTGATTGATTGATGCTGTGTCACAAGAGGGCTGTGCTTGGGAAAGCATACAGCTTCCAAGTCCTGCCTCTCAGAGCACTTCTCATCCAGAAGATTCATGGCTAGAAGAGGAAATCCAAAACTGTCAGTCCAGGCAGGACGCAGGTCTCTCAACTTGCTTCATCAGCTGAGCAAGAGATTTGAACAGTAATGGTAGGAGAGTTTTGAAAGGATTTTCCTTTTTAGAAGGCAAGCTACCTCTTCAAAATGGCGTGCCTTCCTGTAAGCCGGACATTTATAAAATAATTTGAAATCACTCCCACAGGTGCTCAGCACTGTTTGAAACCTGACCAGCTACAGCAACCTGCACAGCACAAAAGCCAGCAGGGGAGGAGGCAGAATGTCACCCTACAAGTATTTGCTACAAAATATAATACAAAAAGAAGTGACATTCCCCAAATCCTTCTGAAGCAAAGCCAGAGGTGACTGCACCAGCCTGCTATGGTATGCTGGCACTCGGGCTGGATTTGACACTCCCTGAATTTCCTTCCTCCTCTATGCAGTTGTATTTCATTAGCAGGCCAGTGCCAGCGGGAGGGGGAAGATGATGTCAGCATCTGTACCTGGGCTGGAGCAGAGCTGGTGTAGGCTTGCAAGCAAAGCAGTCTAGAATCACCAAGGTAACTTGGTAAATCAGAAGGCAGGAATTCAAATGAATGTAACAAGGCCCGATGGAAAGAGAGCATTTAATCTTCCACTGGCTTTCCTGTTTTTTTTCCTACTATCCTCTGGCAGTGTGTCCAGGTACAAGTATTGCATCATCTGAATGGACATCTTGGTGATTCAAAGCTCCCAGGGCCCTGAAGGGCAAAGGAGCTGCACAGCAGCTTTAAACAAATGAACACTTTCCTGGGACTTGTTCCTGTCTATGTGGAGAAAGCTTTTCCCTGAGAGGAGGTGAAAGGTCTCCAGCATTGCGCAAACCATCCATCTATCCTCACCGTGGCTTGTAGGATATGTGCTGAGACAGATCTCAGGCTCAGCTAGGAAACAGCAATAACAGCTATTGTTCAGGGGAGGCTGCAGCTGACCCATGTTAAGATGTTATTGTACACTGAGCCCTACTTCCCCTTCTTACCTATCACAATGCACTCCAGCCCAAGCACGGTCCTGGTTCCTGACTGCATGTTCTGAATTCTCTGTCACTCCTGTGTGAGCTGGTTCATCTCACAGGTCATAAAAAACAGGGAAAATAAAAGAAGCATTTTCTGACAGTTAAGTGAGCTGAACTGGTTAATCGAATTGTCAGAGGAACAGTGGAGTTGGCATGAGGTGGGGGTGAAGACAACTGCCCAGAGGTAGAGAGGAGACTCTGCCCTGTTTCGGTGGTAATAAGGCATTAACTAAGGCATGCACCTGGTGAAACCTTACTCTCTGATGCAGTGATATAATTGCTCATTTCGTCACTCCCTTGGCACAGTTCTGTGAAAATGAGCTGTACTAGCCTCAGGGATTTTCACAGGAGATTTTTGTTTTCCGGATCATTTTGAGACTGGGGGATACAAAAAGTGCCACCCTGTTGGCAGGTCTGAGGAGGCAATAATCTTCATGGAAGTGTGAGAGGGATAAAGAAATTACCTCTTAACCCTGTTAATCCGTGGCCTGGGCAACATCTCTAGATGTGTCCCAAAGGTACAGTCAGGCAGTATATTTGAACTGGGCTAAAAGATAACTACTGCCAAAGAGTGCCAGGCAGCCCCTCTTCCCTTTCCACTTGGATGCACCCCTGCTGCTTCCCTTGGAGCATCACTGATGCTCATCTTGAATCTCTGGTGAGCTGGCAGAGGAGTTAATACAGGGTAAAACAATCCTACAGGAAGAAAATTAAAGATTTTCTGCTCATTGAGTGGGATAGAACAGGTAATGGTGAAGTCAGACCAACTCCAGCTCCAGCATAAAGAGAATAGCTGTTTCATCACCAGCTGCTGCTGTGAGTGGCGCAGCTTCATCAGCTGTAGGCAGCGAACACACAGCACTTGCATCCCCGTTTGAGTATAGGATGCCTAGCTCATCAGTCATGGTCTATTGGCTGTAGCTAATAATATCCACAACTGTGGTATTTAGGGCTCACATTCAATAAAGATCAAAAATAAGATAATGTTGAGATACTTGCCAGAACACCATACAGAACAGGGGTACGTGCACAAAGTTTAGAAAGCCTGAGCAATTGAAACAGCCACTGAATGAGTTCAGTTCACTGATCTGCTTTGGGTAAGAGATATCCCTTAAAAAACCAGGAATTTCAGCTTTAGCTTTTTAAGGAGTGGACCACAAAACTTGTTTGTTTCCAGTGTGGTTTTACTCTGGGTTTTGCCGTTTCAGTTTGCCTCAATATTTTGTGGCTTTTTGTGGGCTGTGTCTTGCTGGACTGAATAGGACCCCAAGGAAATGATTCTGTTAAATTCTATTTATGGTCGGAGCACCTAGGAGGTCAATCCTAAAATGGGAAAGAGTTCTCAGTCCCACCTCTGACAATCTGCTAATCCCTCCAGACACTGTTGAAAGGATATTTGAGACTTCCATTGCTGCACATAAATCAGTATCACATTCTATAGCATAGTTCAAGAATGCCTATAGAAAGTTTATGATTTGCATTAAGGGCTTTATGGGTTCTTGTGCTTTCCTTGTATTGTTTTGTTGCCTATGGCTAAGGCAGAACCCAATTCCCACCCCACCATGCATCCCCCAGCAAATAGGTCCTAGGCACACATTACAATGTAAATAGACGCCGAATACGTGGCCAGAATAATTAAGCTTTAAAATTCTAGCCGAAAATCCATTGTCACACAAAACGGACCATACAGATAAGAAGGAGGTAATGAGAACAGCCTTTTACTGGCTGCACTTAACCATAAATGCTGGCCAGAATTCAGGAAGGATTAGGTGTTTCTACAGGAACCAGAGCATTTGCAAACATAGCACTAAGCAGCTGCTAATGCTTTGTGTTAGCTGCTCTGGGCCAGAGCCCATTTCTTGAGTTCATTCACTCCTTTGCTTTCTAAAACACCGCTACTAAAGGCCGTAGGACTTTTCTGCCATCTTATCATTGTAGAGGTTCATCTTCAATAGTAGGTCTAGTAAGTGTGCTTGTGCAACTTTCTGTTATCTTATGAAATCCTGCGGATGAAGTCGTCAAATTGCTACAATTCTTAGTTATCTATGTTTAGTAAGACAATCTAATTATTATATAATTTTTAAGTAAACAGTGCAAGCCGGTTATTTTCACATTTTGGTTAAAAAGTTTTCTTAAAAATAAATCTGAGCAGACAGCACAAACGATATTGAAAAATAATATAGAACGTACACGACTTCACACCCCACACTTACCCCCAATTAATAGCTTATTTCATGGATCTGGTCTCAATTTACAAAAAGAATGACTTTAGTACTTATAATTTTGCTAACATTGGAATATTCGTTTGGTATGCACAATGTACAGAAATAAATCAGTTTAACTTCTTGTCTATTTTATCGGGGTTTGCTAAATGATGATACATTATTCAAAGTTGAGTTTTTGAGTTTGTGAAAATTCTGATTTTCTATACCCAGTGGTTTATAATCCGTAGGACAAGGAAAGAGTGTTATCCTATTTGACTGGGAGAGCACGGGCACAAACAAGTTTAGAGGGGAATTTAATAATACAAATAACCTAGAGCAACTGAGGGCTGCTGTTCTGCTGTCCCACTGCACTGCCCACCCATCTGCCTGGACTGCATCCAGCAGCTGCACAACTGCAGCCAGGTCAGCTAAGCAAGCTGATGAAATGGAAAATGATGGGCTGCATTGGTTTTCAACTGGATCAGCCCACTGAAACGGTTGCCCCAGTTGTCCCAGAACAGTAGCAGTGCAAGGCAAACAGACTGAGACAAGGGATGCAAGGAAAAGATGAGGGTGACACTCACCTTGAGCCTTGCAGCTCACTGTCACCAGGTGCTCAGGTGCAGTGTCAAACTGAGCTCGACAGCAAGTCCAAAGAAGATCTGGCCAGAAGTGTAGCTCCCTCACACCACCCTGGAGCCTCCAGAGCTACAAACACTTCCAGTAGTTCCATGGGCTTCACTGAATCATCCATGGAGCCAGAGCACAGGGCTGGTGGCCCACCCTGTTAGACCTGCTCTGAAATATATTAAAAACTTTACCAAAAGTTTACCCGTCTACTGAAAATATTTTGTCTTCACATGCACAGTGAAACACACAGAAGCATGGTATTTGTACCAGAGCTTTACAAGCTTCATAATACCTATCAGTTTCTTAAACATACAAAACATTTAAAATAGCACCTATATAGTTGGTATGGGGTCAGGATATGAGCTGGTGATAATTTGAGAAATGCGTACTGATGCTGGGACTGTAATTCAGAATCTATTCTTTAAAAGTGTAATGAAACGTCATCAAAGGGTGGGACTTCCAAAGCTGTGAATGCACATTTAAGCTTCTCTTTTCTTTCTCTCTTTTCTTTCTCTCTTCTCTTTTCTCATTTAAATGACAGCTCAGGAAATGATTCTCAGCTACAGGCCAGTAAAAAGATGCGGATTAAGAATTTATCTGATTTTTTTGTTTCGTTTTGTTTATGTTTTGTTTGTTTTTGTTTTGTTTTTGGAGGGGATGGGGGAAGAAGAGAATGAGCATGATGTGAAGAAAATGGAGCTGCCTGGGTGTTGAGGGAAAGGTAATGAATTTCAAGGCTGGAGGGAAATGCTAGATCGCTCACTCTTTATGCGCTCTGCTGCTTTCGAGCTTAAGCACATATTTAACCCTGATCAGAGAGAAAGTTGTCTGTAGTAAATAATACACAATTAGACCCTGAAAGATATTTGTAAATCAGGTAGTTTTTAAGGCAACATTGAGTTAAAACACTGAAACGTTTCTTGTGAGACTCTTTTCAACTCAAAATACCAAGGTTCGGGTTTTGTTATTTTACCCCCCACCCCCATCCTTTTGCAACTGGGGTCAAAAAAGCCCTGCAGGGTAGCATGGTTTGCACAAGCCCGCCACGCTGCTCCCATAGCCTAAATTACCAGTAAAAGGGCTAGAAATCTTAATGCAGGTCTGTGTAGGGTGGCAGCAGTTTGGATGAGGGGATGCATTAAAACCCATTAAACCCCACGTGATCCCTGCAGCACAATTCTCTTTTATCTTTCTTCTCTCCACTGCCCGGAGACTAAAGAGCTCATCTCCATAGGGCTCATCTCCATAGAACTGGGAAAGCAAAGTCTTCCAGAGGCTTTACTTGTTTCTGACCCTCTGCTCTTTCTCACAGTATCTGCTGTAGGTTTACAAATTTAGTTGAGAACTTTTAAAATGTTTTAAGCATCTTCGGAGAAATCGGATAAATATATGTGAATAAATTAGAGGGAAATTTTGTGACCTTTTGGAAAGTTCCTAAAATTTTACTTCACTTAGGTATTAGAAATGGGCTGTTTATCTGAAGAATGATTTTCCCCCTTTTACTCGGTATTATATTTCCTTCAAAGACTTGTGCAAGTCCTTAATATTATCTGCTATAATGAAGCAACCCCTTGGTCTGGGTGGGGAATCTAGTATATATAAACGTCCAGCCGCTTTATTTCTTCCTCAGACAAATAAAACCCCGCAAACCAACCCGCTGCACGCCGGATAAATCTTTCACATAATGAATTGTTTTATGCAGAGGGCTTCTGAGGGGGACAAAAACTTAAATGTGGTTACTATGTCAACAAACGACGGGATTTAGGCATTTTTCTCAAGGACTTACGTCTGCGGAAGACTGGGGGAGAATTTATGGAGCGTGTTGTGCTAACACCCTCCCGGCTGTTCCTCCCCCCGAGCGGAGCAGGCAGGGGAAAGGCTCCGGGGGCGGCGGCGCCTGCGGGGACCCCGGGCGCTGGGAGGGCTGCGAATCCTCACGGAGGGAAACCCGGCTGCCCGCTGGGGCGGTGCGGGGAGGACGAGAGCGCCCCTGCTTTTCCTCGGGCTGAGCCGAGGTCCCGATGTGATTTTTGGGAGAGCTTTGCGCGTGCAAGCGTCTGCTGCGCTTTCTGAGGAGTCGGCAGAGCGGTAAGGCGGGTATTTTCTCTCAGGAGTTTCCTTTCGTGCTCTTTTCCCCGCTCCCTCGCCAAGTTACCAGCGCCCACCAGCATCCCGGTCCTCCGAGGGGACCGCCGCTGTCGAGTCCCGGGAATGGCTCTGCACACACCCGGGCGGGAATGGGGCTCTGCGGGCTGCCCGGCGCACCCCCGGAGCTGCCGTGTCCCGGGGATGGATGGCTCTGCACACACCCGGGCGGGAATGGGGCTCTGCGGGCTGCCCGGCGCACCCCTGGCAGGGGAACCTCGGCCGCAGCCGCGGGGCTGTGCGGCTCTGGGGTCCCGTGCAAACCTCTGGAACCTATATCCACGCTACAGTGATGCTATCCCCAGTTTGGGGTTATCTGGGGGTCGCGAGGGCTTGTGGTTTTTGTTACTGCGTGAGCCAGGTCTTGTATGTACATGCGGTCATTCCTGTTCATGTCTGATATCTCAATATTAGAAACTAGTTAGGATGGCTGAGGAACAGTGTAAGTTGCTGAGGGGGACTCAGGTGTCATTTGGGACATGACGAGATGCGTTGGAAGCCGCCCATGTGTAGCAGGAGTTGTTTTGTGCAGATGCTTCACCGTCCTTCTCCTGTAGAGCTGCTTATGGCTCATACATCCTTTTCCAGCGCAGATCTCTGGCAATTCCCCCACCCCCATCCTTATGTATCACAGCTAGTCTCATTTGGGATAGTTAGCTTACGGGATTTTGAAATTCATCACACAAGCACATTTTTTACTGTGAAAATGAAGCCAGTGTGTAGCATTTTCTGCTCCCTTTACACCCACAAACTCAGAATCTTTAAAATCTTCTGCCTCCTCAACTCCCTGAAACAGAAAATGGGGCCTCATGTATCAGACCAAAGAATAACCACCTCAGTGCTCCTGTAAGAAAAGAACAGCTGTGTGGAAAGATCAATAAACACCACCAGTTGCTTCAAAAGTCGTAAAATGGAAAGACACCACAAAATAAAACGTGTGGCAGGGGACCCTGGCTCCAAACACTGCAGGAGAACTCCTGGGAAAAGCAGTAATTAGTGGGAAGTCTCAGACTTGCTTTCTTACAGTGGTTCCATGCATAAAAATATTTGGTTTAGGAGATGAAATCACAGTGGCAGGAAGAAATACCCTTGCCAAAGGAAAGCTTGTTTATGCTTAATGCATTGGAGAAATGGTTCATGAATGGTTTATGTCAGTGAAAATAAAACACTCACGATGCTGCCAGGGCCACAGACCTCAGGTGAGCTGTGTATGTGCTGGCTGGTCCTGTGAGCGGAAAGTGTCTGGGGCTGCTCTGTTTCTTTCACTCTTAAAAGACAAACAAACAAACAAACAAAACCCCACAAAGTGATAACCTGTTTCAGTGACATTTTCTTTTTTCTACCTGCCTTTTCACATTACTGTAGCTCTTTGTTACTGTAGCTCTTCACCTCTTTGTTTAATCTGCATTTTTCCCTAAGTTTTCCTTCACTGCCAAGACAGGAATAATTTGGTAAAGCCCAGCTTCTCCCTGATGGCTCTCTCTTGCCTCTCCAGGTCACCACTTGGAGGCTCCTCTGTCATCTTTGTAGATCTCTCCTCCCCACCCCTTGCTCTCCTCAGCGGCTCAGGATGTGATGGTCCTTCCTCATCGCTCTCATATCTCCTCCAGCCCGGTCCACTCCTGCTCTCCTACCTGGACCCTGCTGCAGCTTTCATGCTCTCGTTGGCCAGCCTGTGCCACCTCCTTGCAGCTCTGTCACCACTGCAGGGACTGTTGTTTTTCCCAAGCCTTACCTGAGAGTACCCTGTCACAACTAGTTTCCTAAGGAATGCCACAGGTTCCACAATGATGTCCTGTAAAGGAGAAAGAACTGCCTGGGGTTCTAGATTTGCTGTCAGGCACAGTGAGCAGAATTCATGCAGAGCTCTGTGTATATTTACTCCCTTCAAGTGGCTGTAGAAGTGCCCAATGGTTCCCCTGCCTGTACAGAGCTTAACATCAGTAGGGTTGCTTTTCTTCCCTTCCCCTTCACATTTCCTCTTGAAGATTTTTGAGAGCTCTAGGCCCCTGAGCTTGGGCCTTGAGGTGTGACTGAGAGACAAATTAAGTTTTCTAAATGGTTATAAAGCTAAATCCTAAAATTAGAATAATTTGTGTTGTGTAGGGGTTTGAATACATGTGAAAACTTAACAGTAGAACTATGGCTGTAACTTAAAGCTCTTCAACTCACTTTGTAAGGATTTGCAAGGAGATTGGAAGGAGTGGGTGAGACCCTACATTCCCCCCAGATGCAGTGCTTGCTTCAAGTGTGCCAGGGCAGTGGGTCCCTCCTGCCATTTTCCTCCCCAGCTGTTCAGGCCCCTAAATCATCACGTGAAAGCCTGCAGTCCAGCAAAGATGTACACCTCATGTATTATGTCACTACAACAGTGTTTGTAGTAGAGTGAGCCTGGCTGACTTTACTGTAATGGCCAGTGGTCTGCTTTGAGTCTCATTTCTGCAACTTTTTGCTCTTATGGGATCTCATCCAAAGCTCTCTGAATTCCCAATCACCTTGGCAGGCTTCCACTCTGCCTCACTGCAGCTAATGTCAAAGATAAGAGCTCCAGGATTGAGTTCTTTGATTCTGCCTGAAATTAGTATGAAGTTCCTCTAAGATAAACCCTGACTATCTCTTCATCCAGACAGCCAATAAAGATATTAAACAGGGCTGGCCCCAATAATGAGCCCTTGGAAACACCGCTGTTGACCATCTGCAAGATGGATGTACATTCACCACCACACTCTGGCCTCAGCCATCTAGATTTTACCCAGTAAACAGTGCACCTGTCCATGCCATGAACAGCCAGTTTCTCCAGGAGAATGATGTGGCAGACATAAAATCGTGACTGCACTTTGTGGTACGGACACTTGACATGCTCTGATCTAAATTCCTTGTTGGCCATACAGGAATCCTGGGAAGCTCTAGGACAGCCATGTGTTTCTGCCTATGGACAGGGATTTTGTCTCATGAACTTGATGGGCTATGTCCCACATCTCAAGTGCAGGATGTGCACATGCATGGCAGCAGCGTGCCTGAGGGTCTCTGGCTCACTGCAGCCTCTGGTGGATTTTCTAGAAATCCTTGGCAAATGGTCCAATTCCTCCTTTTCTAATCAGACTACATTTCTGCATGGAAGAGTATACTGTTTGAGCAGGTAAGGCTCATAAGGGAACGTACAACCAAGTTACTTTTTCCTTGCCCTCTTCTTTCATGCCCTTAGGTGAAACAAATTGATGGGCATAATTCCTGAAGACATGGCTCAGCAATTAGATGCACTTCTCAGGGAAATGAAGATTTCCTTGTAGACATTATAAATTCTTTCCAAAGGCTTTTTCCTTTTTGTTGATTAGTACAATCAGTAAGCGAATCTCAAAAGAATTACAATCAAATGTACCAAAGTTGTGGCTAATTGGTACTTGTTGCCTTTCTTCCAGTTTGCTATGCCATTCCTGATAGTGGCATTACATGTCATCTGTTTTCAGAGGGGCTATAAATCTTCCCAGACAATCAGATATTTAATTAAAAGTTTTTGTTTCTCCTCTTGTGGAATACCAACATGTTGTCCCACGAGGTTTGAAAAGAACATTGTCTATTTACTGTACCTGTTTCAGACTCTGTTTCTCCTGCAGTTTTTGTCTTTTAAATTAAACTGTCCTTTAGATTCCAACACACAAGGAACAGAGTGGTTTGCCAGTCCTTGATATCACTCTCTCTGCGTATTCTGTTTTCAGAGTCCTAGAAGAACATAAGCAGAACTCATTTCCAAGAATTTATGAAGCAGTTCTGATAAACAGAGGCTGTTACTCAGAAAAAAGTTGGTGTCTCTTAATGAGTTGCATGAATGTTTTTTGCATGGAATACTTAAAGGGACGGGGATAAAGGGAAATTACTTATGATAATTAGAATCATTTGATGTTACTGTATCACAAACATTTGTGACTGTATCAAAAATATTTCTGATGCTTGAAAATTTGTTATTATGAGCAAATGAAGATGCAGTATTCTTGTCTATTCCATGTCCAACTAATAATTCCAAATACTGGAACTTCCCCCCAACCCTTTATTTTTTTAAGAAAATAATAGCAATGTAAAAGCAGATCAGCAGACAGGTGATCCAGAAATTTACATTTCATGACATAGTGTCATAATAGTCTATTCAACACAATAGTAAATGTGAAAGACATAAGTATTTATGGGAAAATCTAGGCACTGGACACCATAATGCTTTTCCTGCCTGCTGTGATATAGCAGACTTTCATACCTGTATGGGTCCCAGCTGAGGGGAAAAGGTCAAGGGCTGCGAGAAGGACTTGAATAAGGCCATGGAGGGTTTTAATTAGAGGATTTTAACAAGCTTCCCAACTAGATGAGAATTACAGCTGTGGCTGAGCTCCTGTGGCAGTACAGAGCAGCAGCAGCAGCAATCCTCATATGCTTTGTGAAGCGTGGACAGCTTTTGAATGGCAGTTGTGTAATGAATTGATTTAGTAGGGGCAGGCTCAAGACCCTTTTCTGCAACTGTCAAAAGCAACCCCATCTTCAAGGAAATCGGTGTGTACTTTGCACTTCTGGGGCCGCAGACGGATCGTTTGCTCATGGAGAGACCGCTAGTTTTGTAAGCCAATATATTCAACTAGCCAATACAATGTAAATCTCCACCGTGTAAAACTAATAACTCAAATTGCACAGGCTGACCACTGAAATGTTATTTTAAGGCTTCCTGGTCTATTTTAGTCATAAGCAAATTATCTGGCAGAACTGACCAATTAGTAACGTGAAGCAAAAAGAAAAATCACACAAGCTTGAATCTGCTGATTAAGGTATTTTATTTCTAGTTGTGACAGGTTTACCACTCTATGTAGAGATTCAGTGGCTGGCACCACTTATTAAAAGAAAAAAGATTTTTTTTTTCCTGCATTAAATTGTCCTTCTCTAGCATATTATAGAATTGCAAAATGCCTAGACAAGCATGTAGTCTGGGAGTGAACCTGGCTCATGTCATGGTCTTACACTGTATTAATCTAAGAATGCTCTGATGGTTTACTGTATACACACAAGGACAAACACATACATATGATCTTCATGACAAAACACCGGTACCAGATGTGGTAGGCAGGTAATGTGAATGTGAAGGGTATTATGTTATATTGGTTATAAGTCTTCCCTTTGATTTTCCTGGAAGAGTTTAAATAGCCTCTATGTTAAACCCTATGTGCGTGAGGACAGACTTTAGAACTCAGGGTTTTAAGAGTGCCCATTTGAGCAGCTCTCTGTGCTGGGTGAGGCAGAGGCTGGAAGAGCTTTGCAGGTGTATTTCTAACCTTTGCCTATGCATTTTGGGGAAAAAAGCAAGCCAAATTGATTCTTTGGGCCATCAGCTGAGCCATACTGACCTTCTGTAGAAGAATCCATGAGGAAAAAAACAAAAATAAAAAGAGGAGGAAATAATTAAGCTTTAAGGATCTCAGATGAAAATGCCAGGCTGAGAAGCTTCTCAGAGGAAAATTATGAGCCTTTCTCTAGAGAAGAGGTATCTGGTAGTGGTGAATGACTAGGTATTACTGAAGGAAAATGCCCATGGAGGAAAAAAATCAGTGAAAGCTATTGAGCTTCCCCAGCAGGGAACAGTCTGTATCAGGAAGAATCAGGGAGGTAAACTGCCAGTAACACAGAATTCATTATCTCTACAAGGTTTATTTCTCTATAAAAACACGTTACTCTACAATAACTTTTCTGTCACTGATTCCTGGTCCGTAGCTCCATGCAGAACAGACCGGTTAACGGTCAAGATAGGGAGAAGGGTTCCTTGTTGATCAGGGAACGATAGTCCTGTGTCCCTGCAGAGCCAAAGGGCTGCTAACATTTTCCTCCTCCTGGTTCCCTGATTGATCCCTGCAATTCCCAGGCAAAGCTCCTCCTTTACAAATATAAGCATCACATTTTCTGTTCTGTAGTCACATGGTTATCAGCCTATATTTAACCATTCTTGCTAATGCGCATGAAATGTCTCCTTTTGGTTAGTGTTCTGTTCTGGGAGAGAGACAGTTCTTTGTATTATTTGGTCTTTTGAGAATTTGATTTTTGCTGTTGTTTTCAAAGTACTAACGTTGTATGTAGGCATGTGGTTCTGGAAAAGTTGTTTCACTTATATTAGCTGGATTATTTTAAAGAGAAGGAAAATTGTTTATGGGTCTGAACTCCTCAATTCATATTAGTCAAATGCAATGGTGATTCAATCGGAACACAAAACATGGCTTACTTTTGCTACTCTAAGTGTCATTACTTGAAGCCATGACAACAGATAGTAATATATATTATTGTCATAAGAAGAGCTACTTGTCACACAATTTTAATCTAGCTCCAAGTGCAGTGCAAATTTCAACAGCCATTCTGTTGAACAGGCAGAGCCTCCTAAATCTGTACGTACTTATACGGTTGGCACAGAATGCCCATTTAACAAAGAAAGCACCTATATCATTACAAAGAATTACATGTCTGAGGTATTACATAATTTAACATTCCTCTGTCTCTTTCCCTTCTTTGTCTTCCTGGAGGTGAAATGGCAGAGAAGGAGAATGTTATGCCTCTTGTTAATGAAAAGCATCAAAATTTTTTTCAAAATCTGTCTTTGTTCTAAGATCTCTGTTCAGGACATTGAACTCTTGAAACGGTCAATTTTCTCAGTATTGCTCTCACCACATGTTCCATAGCAACGTTTGGTTTTGAATTTGAGTAAATTTTGTGCATGTTTTATGAGGATATTTTGAATTTTAGGTAGGTTGACCATAAATGGAGACAACTGTAATGAAGAGCTTGGTTTGATTAGTCACTTGGTCTAACAGTCCTGTTGAGCCTGACGTTTAGCAGGAGAGCTGAGGGGTACTCAGCCCACAGGATCTCCAAAGAATGGCTGATTTCTACTGTGTAGGCAGCTCATTTATCCTGGGTCCAACCAGGAGCAAATTCAATCCCTGCTAATACACACTACTTTGTCCAAGCTGTGTGTTGGCTCAGAGCAGGGGGACATGAGACAGATTAACACTTGGACTGCATCATTTATGTCTGAGATGTTTGTCTCTGCGTCACATCTGTCCTCTGTACCTGAGTCAACTGGAAAATGCCTGACCTGCAGTTGCAGTGCAGTCTGTGGGACCATTGCTTGGCTTCAAGGCAAGGTTCATTGATCTCATCTGGCATTTTTGCTAAACAGTCAGAGTGTCATATTTGCTGTTTCTGTATTTTTTTTTCATATTTTTATTTTGTGTTACAGAAATGCTTTATGGTCTCTGAAAGTACGCTGGGTTTGATTAATTACATTAAACAAATTTGAGAGCAGTTTAACTACGCTTTCCTGGCTTTCCAACACAGGGCTTACCTTACATATGCTCCTGGCTACCAGCACTGCTATTGGGAGGCCAACTTCCTGCTGCACAGGTAACATAAAGTAAGAGTTAATTTGGTGTATAAGAACCAGCTGTCTTATTTAAAGCCACCTCACGTCTTTCATTCACCCAAATCATCTTATTGGACTCACTCATTGAACTCTAGCTAAAAGTGACTTTGATTTATCTACTAGGCCCTATCAGCTGCACCCTGTTAGCTTTAATCAGTAATTGATCATTTATCTTGGTCATATTTATAATTTGTTTTCTGATTAAATTAAGGAGTAGAGATTTTCACAAATTAATCATCCCAGTGGTTTCTACTTTTTTTTGCATTCTGTGGCTCTAGATTGAACTTGCCAGCACTGCTTACATATTCTGAAGGTGTTCTCTTTCATATGGCTTCTGTTTCCTGGGATGGGAAAATAAAGGAGGCTTTCATGCACGTGTGGCAACAGAAAATAAGAGTCTGTTGTAATGTTCAAAGTTCAGATGTTCAGCAACTCACCCAGGTACCCTCTTGAGGCAGCAGTGCAGAAGCTGCTCAGCCCACAGTTTGTCAGTTGTTTCCTTCTTTCTAAGGAAGGAATCTTCTCTACAAAAGCTTCTGGATTCATTTTTATCATGCTTGACATTGCTATGATGAGGAATGTACTTCCTTATTCTCTTGTATTTTCAACTAGGTCCCAATTATGGTAGTTCCATGTTTTACTTCCATATGGAAGAACTGCAGTTAAGAACTTCAAATGAAGCCAGGATCTGTCCCTGCATTAATACTATTGCAGAGACTGAATTACAACCAGAATGCTTTTTCTAAGAAACAGATAATGCTGCCTCTGGGCAAAATGTATGAGTGAAATGCTTCAATCAGTTAAAAGACTAAATAAACCAGATTTAAATGATATAAAGATAAAGATAAAGATAAGATAAAGATAAAAATAAAGATAATGAGGAGGAGGAGAAGGAGGAGAAAGAGGAGGAAGTTACACTAAGTTGCACAAACTAGAAGTAATCAATGCAAGATTTAAAAAATTCTGTACAGAAATCTTGTTTAAAAATAAGTTCCTGAATGATGCCAGTTTGAGATTTAGGCTAATAATGGGAAGAGTTTGGCTGTTTATGGTATTACAAAATTAATGCTTGAAAGCTGGCTATTATAGATTACTGGGTTTCTGCAAAGTTCTGTCGTGGAACTTGGAATTCACTCAGAGCCAAAACAGTTTTCCTTTTGTTTTCGTCACTTGTCCTTGCTTATGACAAGGGTCAGCATTTTTAAGTACAATGATTTGGAACTGTTTGAAGTAAGCTATTGCCTTGTTCCAGTGTGTTAATCAGGACCTTGTAATTAAAAGTAACCTCCCAACAATGAACCAAGGGCTTTGTGGCTCCTTGGCACACTACATGGTTTGTTGTTGTGTTGTTAAAATATTTTTATGTTGCTGATGGAACAGCTTAGCTATCCTGGAAGAAAATAGCCAAGTTTCCTAAATACCTCACTGTCACACACTTGTGGAACACACTGGAGAAAAGGTTAACATGGAATTTATACCTCCTGGTGCATTGAGAGAGAATAAGCGAATTTTGGGAAACTGGTGGCATTCATCAGCAGGGCTTTGGCTTTTCAGCTTGTGAGAAAACTGAGTTAAATATGTTGCTTTAATACTTGAATGATAACATAAAATACAAGAACCATGTAGAGAAGCTAGAAAACAAAATATTGATAACATCATGCTTTTAAGGAATTATTTATTTATCATTTATGCATTAGAGCCACTGAGATTTTAAAAACCAGGAATCCCCTCCTAATGGTACAAGAAGCAAGTGTGATCACCATTTAAATATTTAGGCAATAGTCCAGAAACCTAACTTGCATATCTGCCTATATGTTATCTTGCCAGCTGTGCTCCCTTTTCTTATTTTCTCCTGGAAACCCATCCTTCCTGTTTGTTACTTCACCTCTTTTCAACACCCATATTTGGGAGGCTGGAGGCACCCAGCTCTCAGCACTTTGGCACAACTAGGTTTTCAAATAGACATGGCATCATCTAGGCAGGAGATTAAAATCAAACCAAAAGGAACATATTTCACTTGGGGTACCAGTTAACTTTGGGAAATAATTATGGGAAATTCAGTGAAATATGAGGATATAGGCTCCCAGGAATTAATGCAAACAGAGAGAAAGCAGAAAAATTTGTGGAAAACTGCCCCAAGAGGACTATAAAACAGTGTATTCTGAATACAGCCTGTGATTTAGGAAGACTCTAAACTGTAGACTCCCAGAAGATGGGAAAGTAAAATAAAGGGGATTCTTTTCTGTGTTCATCTCATTTCTTGTTCATCCTTAAGCCACTGGGAGACGAGAGTTAGTTAGATGGCCTTTCATCCAATTTAATGCAGCAGGTCCTTCCTAATAATTTTCTCTAGAGAACAAGATTCAGAAATATGGCTAAAGATTTTATCCTGGTGTTACACCTGGATATTTCACTATTTAGTTCCAGCATATCTTTTTCTTTTAGTTTAAAATATTGACATCTTATCTGCTATGTTTCACAATAGATACATTTATTGTATTTTATTCTATCAGCTACATTTTATCTTCAGTGTAAGAAACTGTCTTATTTATCCTGTTAATACCAAAGAGAGAATGTACTCGTTGAAGATTTTACAATCTTCCCTATGAAACAGGGTCTCATGATTGAAGAATACACATTAGCAAGTTTTGCTTTTATGTATTAAATCTATTGTGTCTTTTCTGCATGAGGGCATGAAAAAGAGAATGAGGAAGAGAGAACATTTCCATCTTGGTACAAAGAAATCAAACTTTTATGGTGGGGGATAGTGGTGTTTTTTGTGCATTGACATTAGCAGCATCAAAACAGTGTCACCCCCAAGTCCTACAAAGAATATTCCTGTGCTGAGACCTTTGTTAGTATATCATTTTACCTTGGCAGCAGCAAGGGAATGCTGAGGCTTGAGCTGAGGAATTAATCTTCTCAGAGGCTTTAAAATATTGTTAAAAATAAACCAGGATCACTTAAAAACATCTTGGTGGTTGTTAATCTGCTCCCCTCTGAATCTAGTGTCCAGGCCTAATTGCCTTGTATGACCTGGTGATGAATTGGTCTTATGAATAGTGCTGTGCCTGGATTACTTTGCAGTTGCTAACCTAAATATTTGCAGGGGGAATTGCCCTTCTTTCAGGGCCTGCTTTATATTGTGTGGGGTTGTTAAGACTGAGAAGCCTTAACGTAATTGAAACAGCAACATGCAGACATGCCTACTTTTGCCACCTTTTTTTTTCTTTTTTCAATTTATTTTGTTGCTGTTTTTCTGTGTTCTGACTATAGTAGAAGATTTGGCATGAACAGTTGATAGGTGAACTGTGTATTCCATGTTTCCACATTTTTCAACTGAACTTTGAGGTAACAAAAAGCAGTGGAAGAAAGGCCCTGAAAGTCAACTCTTGCACTTTTGGTGCATATACAGCATAGGAAAGATGCATTGTTTTATTAACATGTCCAAACTCAGGTCACCAGTATGAAAATATTACTGTGTGTTTAGTGTCCAAGCCTTCTTAAGACTTGTTTGCTTTGGTTGAGACTGCTGGCAGTGGTTGTAAAATGCAATAGTAATTTCCAGAGAGGGAATGGTCCTACGAAAATGTAACAGATTTCCAACAAGGAGCAATCAAAGGCAGAAACTCTGCAGCCACATGACTATTACCAGATGCTAAGCCATCTCATGATGGAAATCCTGGTTGTCACGGGCAACTTAAACCATTCCCATATTTGCCAGAGAGACAACACTGCAGGCAGGGAACAGGCAATCCAGGAGGTTTCTGGAGTGCATAGAGGATAAGTTCCTAACCCTGGCGACTGAGGGTCCAAGGAGAAACAGTACCCTGCTGGACCTCCCTGAGCTTACAAACAAGAAATACTTGGCTGAGATTGTGAAGGCTGGGAGTAGCTTTGGCTGCAGTGACTCACAGTGATGGAGTACAAGATTCTTAAGGGGAGGAAACAGGACAAATAGCAGAATCACAGCCATGGGCTTCAAGACAGGAGGCTTTGGCCTCTTCAGGAATATCTTTGGAAGATTTCTGTGGTATAATATCTTGGAGTGAAGATAAGTAATTGACTTTCAAGAATCACCTCTTGGATGCTCCAGTCCAACAAGCAAGGATGGCAGGAGACCTGCATGGGTGAACAAGGAGCTCCTGATAACTTAAACACCAGATGGAAGAATACAAGAAATGTAGTGGGTTTACATGGCAGGGTTTGGTCTGTGGGGGTTACAGGATGGCCTCTGAATAGGAATGGGGAGCTGGGAAAGTATAGGCTAATGAGCCTCAGTCTCTGGGAAGGAGGTGGATCAAATCTTCCTAGAAGCCATTTCCAAACATAAAAGACAAAAAAGTGACTGGGAGTAGTCAACATCCATTTGCAAAGCAAAAATCATGCCTGGTCAAGCTGACAGTCTTCAACAACAAAATTACCAGCTCCAAGGACAAGGGGAGAGCAGTGGATTTTAGCAATTTTTTGACACTGTTCTGATAACATGCTTCCAGGCAAACTGATAAAACCTGGACTAGGCAAGTGGATAGTCAGGGGACTTAAAACTGGGCAAACCACCGGGTTCTAAGATGTATGATCAACGGCATGAAGTCCATCGGGAAGCCAGGTACTAGTGCTGTACCTCAGACACCAGTGGTGTGGCCAGTAGTGGTTAACATCTCCATTCTTGATGGGACAGTGCACCCTCATCATGTTTGCAGGGGATGTATAACTAGGAGTAGTACCTGTAAACCAACTAGATCATCTGACATATGATGAGAGGCTGAGACAGCTGGGATCATTCATCCTGGAGAAGAGAATGCTGAGGGGATCTTATTAATGTGCATAAATACCTGATGGGAGAAAAGCAGTAATGAGAACAGAATCAGACTCTTCTCACTGGTGTCCAGTAAAAGGGCAAGAGACAATCTGCACAAACTGAAATACAGGAAATTTCTGAAATTGCTGAAATAGTGGAACAGGCTGCCCACAGATGTTCTGGAATTTCTACCCTTGTAGACTTCAAAATATTATTTAAAACTTGACAGGACACAGTGCTGCTTGCCTGCCCTAGCTGACCCTGCTTTGAGCAGGGGAGTTAGACCAGGTGACCTCCACAGGTGGCTTCCAGCCTCCACCCTTCTATGAGGGGGGCCAGACTGGCTGGCATCCAGAGGTGTCTTCCAACCTCAACTCAACCTGCTCTGCTGTGAGTTGCAGGTTGACTGGAGATCAATTTGTGCAATGTATACAGTGGTATTATTTGCATTTCAGTTTCTCCTAAAATTTCAAACCATGAATATATATTTAGTATTTTCTTCATTTTCTCCCCTCCCAGCACAATAAACAAAATCAATATTTACATGGCAGCACTCTAGATGAGCACCCTGGTGAGTGATCTGAGATCAAGAAAATTGCTTGGACTTAGCCTTTTTTATAATCTTCACTTGAAGATTTATAGAAGCAGAGGAAAGTCCCCTTAACTTTTGTGGACCTTGTGTCTGACTCAGAAGGCTTAAAATTGTAAAAGCCCAGTCTTGCATGAGAAGAGCATGGCTCTGAGGAGTTTGCTTCCTCTTTTTCTAGTGAAGGCTTTGAGCATAAGTCAGACATTGCAGAGCGGCCATTCTGTCTTTATCCTCTCATACAGTTAACTTTCTTGGCACTGGGATCCCAGCAGCACATTCAGCTAAAATGAATGTAACTAATAATAGGGAATTCCATAATGTATGAGTTTCAGATATTGGATGAGATATAATATGAAGCCTTGTACTTCCTTATAAATTATTAATCAGGTTTTGAAAATTATCTTGGATATGTAAACCTATTATTAAGGAAATCTGCTAGCATTTCCACTTTTAAGAAATTAATATGACATTGCCATTAAAGAGTCTCATTTTGATTATTCATGGAATAACTATGAGAACTGTAAGACAAAAATTAATTTCTCTTTGAATTAGTGTTCTCATGCATTCACAATTGAAGTTATTCTTCACATATTTCTATCTCAGAAAAAAAATGCAATTGAAAGTCAATTATATCTTCTGTGGAGGAAAAGGGAAGATTGAATCACATACCAGCAGATCTTCTGTAACAGAACTGTGTCATCTATCCAGGGATGTGCAGAAGAGAGCTGTACAGGTCCTTCTGACTGCAGAGCATAAAGCCAGGGGCACTCCATATTTCTGTATGTGATGCCAGGCTCTTGGGATACATGTGAGTCTCTGGGAAAGTGTAGCTGCACCCCCACTGAGCACCAGGCAGGAAAAGCAGGGAGGCACATGCCCCTGGGCATTTCTGGCAGGCATCTCTCTGGTGTTCCACGCTGTTGTGCCACTGGGATAACTCTGCTCCCCACCAGCAGTGTCTGTCGCACACCCAGTTGCCTTCCTGTGCCACTTCACAGCTGTCAAAGACACAATTGTACCTTTGAGTTCTGCCTCTATCATCTGCTTCCGTATCACCAGGTATGTTTCTGGCATTTGGTTCTGCTTGCTGACACCTGCAAGTACCAGAGCTGTGTGATAAACTTTTGAGGTTCCTTGTTATTTTCACTTTCACACTTTTGGATGTGTATTCAGTGTGAACCATTCTGGGTCATCCATTTTGTCCTCGCTGTCAGGTGCAGCTTGCTCAGGGTAGATTCCAGCTGATAATAATCAGATCACAGTCTGCACGATATTTAACTAGAAGGCTTTGATTGCAACTTTAGCTTATTTCTACCTTGACTACTTAATTTTACTTTCACACACACACCAAACCTTTCCTTTAGATTGGCAAATATATAGGAATGCTGCATATGAGACTCTTTAAGACAAAGATTTTAATGAAATGGTCCTGTAAATATTCTTCCTTCTGTGTTGCAGTTATTCCAAGTGTATGTTTAACTTGCTGATTTCACACACTGCTGTGCAGCCATTCGTTATACATTAACTTAAGGCTCAATCCCACAAGGTACTGACTGTGTCTGGATCATGCTGAGTCCCTTTTCCTCCCAGAGGCGCTTAACGGCTTACAAGGGGCTCAGCAGAACTGAGCCCAGAATCCAGGCAACAACAGGCTCTTTCAAAAATCAAGAAGGTTTTCTGGAACAAGGTCTGTACTTTAACTGACCAATATTTTGTGCAATGGATTTTCATACATTCAGATTAAATATTATCCAGAAGAGCAGACCTTGTATTTAGTGGCTGCTGGAAGACATAACCGTTCAGGTATATATGGTGGTAATTAATTGCATTTTATAATTATGGTTTTATTAGTTTTTCCAGTTAAGTGCAGAACCACGGCTGAGACTAATATCAAAATAGCTAAAGTTTTGTGGTTTTGGCTGCAGTGTGGTTTGTCCCTCTGTTAATGTGTATATGGTTTTCAGAGTTGCAGATAATCTGTGCAGTTCATCTAGCAAAGCCATTTGTGCATTATTCACTGTGGAGCTCACACACCATGCAACCGGCTGCTTGTACTTTCTTGTACTTTGTGACTTCAAGGGGATCCCAATGGCAGTGGCACTGGGGGGCAAATTCCCTGGCATTACCTTGGGCAGAAGCCCATCCATCCATAGGGCTGAGCCACTGGTGGTTGTGTGCACCCCTCTGTCATCACTGATGGCAGTGGGCTAGAGCACTGTCCTCCACTGTCACTCAGAAATTTTGAAAGGCAGACTTTGTTGGAGGGTGCTAAGCTGATCTGTTGTTTACATTTTGGGAAGCCAGGAGAAACAAAGAGTGACCAAATGTATCTTAATGTGATCATGCTATGGTGTAGCCTGTGCAAACTACTAATTATTATTTTTTCTATGAAACTTTTCTGAGGAGAAGATGGTGCCATTGGCCTGTGTTGTAATGTATTTGGCATTGAAAAAGTGTTGTAACATACTGTTTCTAAAATGCTGTTCTCATTGTTTTGTATGCAAATGAGAACCATAATCTTCCATTGTTTGCAAGGAAAAAGATAGGACCTGAAAACTTAAAGTAAATGTGGTTTAATTCCATCTACAAACAAGGAAAATTACTTCCAAAATGACAGCTTCTGCCTTTCCTGCAATTCAGGGAAAGAGATACTCTTTGATTTTGGTCCTGGTATCACCTGCAAACAGTGGTAATTTACAACTAAAAATGAAACGTCAATTTTGCTTTCAGACTTATACTTAAGGCTGGCCAAAGCCCAAGGCACAGTTCTGCTGGAGGAACTGTTGGAGCAGTCTCACTTTATTCAAATACACCTGTGTGTTAATAAACGTATCTTTTGAAAATAAACAATCACACTGTTGGCCTTTGCCCTTACTCCCCCACTTTAACTATCAGGTGCACACACATTTATTGTAGATTATCTCTTGGGATCATTGTGATTTTAAGCATGCAACAGCAGAGAATCACCTACTTAAAACATTTGCAAGATCACAGCTCTAGCAATGCACTCTAACTGACCTTGTGGTATGAAATCAGTATGGAAGTAAACTGAGGATTAAACAACTTGCTGACTGCCAGTTTTCTTGGAGTAACGGCCATCAAGTTGGCTGCTGTGCTTTTCTGGGGAATAAGCAAAAACCCAAACGAAACTGAGCTTTTAGGAGTCTTTGGTAAATTAGAGAGGTTTCTCTGTAACTTTAAGCATAATTAGCTAAGCTAACAATTTAAGAGTTGTTTACCCACTAAGGGAAGTCAGGAAATAGGTAGAAGTTTAGCGGAACAAAAGTGGGTTGCTGATGCCAGTGAAGTATTTTCCAAAACTCTCAGCATAGGATGAAAGCACCACATGATTCCATGTAAGAATACTGCATCAGAAAGCAGTCACAAGTACTGAATATCCTCCCTGGGAAAACCATTCCTGGTTTAAGTGAAATGAGCCTGGACTTGGTCGTATGCTAATTGCTTTTCATTACTATGTGTTAGCAAAGCTGTTTAATACTTGCTATAAAGCCTGGATTTCACTCTCTCTCATTTAATACCAGGTTAAATCTGAACTAATAAGCTCTCAAAAGCTTAGAGGTTCCAGTAAAATGAGATTTGGCTAAAAATTGCTTGTTGGTTTCTACTAGTAACAGTGGTGTAGCTTTGGTGATTTAGGCAATGAGAGAAGCAAGGCTCGGAAGAGAGAAAAGAGAATATGCTTCATTGGGATGCCAAATGATTTAGTAGAAGTCATGGTGTCTTACTGTAAACCTTAGGAAGTGTTTCTTAGCCTTCAGAACAGTGAAAGATGTAATAGTCAATTTTGAATAATTTCCATGTCTTTATTTGTATGGCATATTTTGATTTAGTGTTGGAAAAACAAGACAGAATATTGTGCATGGAGCAGGATGACAGCTATTTCAGTGTTTCTCAGGCAGCAGTATCTATAACTCTTAGGGTTGAACACTGAACAGGAGCTGTTTATGAGCTGAGCAATTGCAGGATTTCTCACAATTGAAGCATCTTCTCTTGGCCTGGTACAGTGAAGTAGAAAGATGATACTGCAGCCTGCTGAAATTGGCTGCTTACAAAGGTGAACCTCTGGCTCTTCGGTTAAAACTATTATTCTGGAATGTACTGTCTGTGGCTCTCCAGGAGTTTCAGAGTTAAAACGTTCATGTAAGTCTTGTCGCTGCTCGGAAAATTACCAGATGCTGACAGGGGGTGTCAGCAGTGCCTCAGCTGAACATATGCTGCATATGGTTTGGCTGCAGGCACAGACAGGGAGGCCCTGTTCCCTGCTGCTGCAGAGACTGGTGAAAACAGGCTTTAAACCAACTGATTCCAGCACAATACTAAATGTTAGCCTCTATGCAGTGTTCAGCCTACCAATGAGACTGAATAAACTACTCGAGTATAGATTGACCTGCCAAGATTTTTGCTGCACCAAAAAAGAGTTAGGCAGCATCTTTACTGAATTATTTTAAAATGGTTGTTTTGAGGTACGGAGCAATCCTGATCGCTGTGCATTGTGATTATATTTTTACTATTTTGTGGTGAGGCTGGAATTGAAGCTGAATCAGAGATTGAATGCAAAGCAGATTAAAATCTCTATTTACCTTAATGATCAATGGTAATCTCTGAGTCTGACACAACAATTCATCATAAAAAATTAAATTAACTGTTTTCTGGAGAAAGTATTTTCCAGGTTTTCCAGAGAACACAGTTTAAAATATTTCCTGTTTGTGATGTTGCCACAGAGTTCAGTGATTATTTGGGTCTCTTGTGCGAATCTGCTACAGGCACCCACCCAGCACCACCACTCACACACTCACCTCCCACCCACACATTCTGGCCTCCTGTGGCAGAAACACAGCACATGGGGAATTGCTGAGAGCAACTGCATGTTTCCCTAGCCCTTTCCAATTCAAAGCACTCTTGAGCAGCTCCTGAGAAAAATTTCAACTTTGGACCCATTTCAGGAGTCCTGTTGCTCGTGGAAAGCATTTCCACTCTCATTCCTGCGCTTCCCCCCCTGCCCTTGGATGCTGACTTCCACCTCCTGCCGAGCAACAGCTTGGGTGCAGCCAGGGGAGCTGCTTCAGCTCACAGCCTGGTGGGAAAAAAGCAGAGGGCATGTCCAGCATCTCTCCCTTCAGGTGGCAGCATGCTCTTAGATTGGCAGGAGCCACCAATTCTACCTTCATCCTTACAGACAAAGTAGATCAAAGGAGATGATGTGAACAGGATCAAGTGATCTATGGGGAGCAACAGCGTCTCTAGGTCAGTGTGTGGTAACAAGACAAAAAGGCACCCATTCCTGTCCTAGCACAGAAACAGAGTTTGCTGAATTAAGTAATGAAAGGCACAAGGTGGGAAGAGATCTGCTCAGATATTCAGTATTGCTTAGATAAAAGACAGACCCTAGGATGGAATTTGTGCGAACTGCCTCCCTTTCATACTGGAACTGGAAACATGGCTCATATCTCCAGCTTAGCAGTTTAATTATGTACCCCAGCATGGTGAGGGAATGGCTATTAAGGTTTTCCTCAATTGATTTTCTGAACTTTAAGTATAAGGTCTTTTTAAAAAGGACAGTGTCACTGACAGGAATGAAAGTGAAGACAGCTCACCAACATAAATTAACTTTTTTAGTAAGGCTATGTGTAATCTTTCAGGTTCAGAGCTACCCTGTGCTCTTACAAGACATAAAGTATTAGCCAAATCTGCAAACTCCAGTTTAGAAGATTAATGGGCCATCATCAAAATAGTCAATTGAATCTTGAAACAGGCACTTGAATCTGAACTCCTTTCAAAAAATGGAATTTAGGGTTTGCCCTCTGCATGGGTAGATAATGGATTATTTTCTCTATGTGTACACTTTTTATAGCTATCATCACAGTAAGCATCAAAGTGCCAGAGGAACACTGATGGATTGGTCCTTGCAGACCCATAGGTTATAAGGCACCACTGCAATCATCACATATTTTATACATATGGCACTTAAGCTGAGAAAAGTATGCTGAACTGCCAAGGTCAGAGAGAAACAAAATCCAGAATCTGTCTTCTCCAGCCCCAAGGAAGATGTCATAAAGACATCTCTCCTGCCTGAAGTGGGTGTTTTTTTCAGATAATTTACCATTACTTTTGGTGGTAGAAGAATGAAGAGTTGTTTTACCACTAGTTATAGGAATATGGGTGTCTGAGCCAATGGCCAGAGAAGTATCTTGGAGCACTGTTTCCAATTCCTCCAATTCAGGTAGTCATGCAATTTGATACCATAGATACACATAACTAACTCCACCTCAGGCTACTAAAGCTAGAATTTCTTCTTTGCTGTTCTAATAGGAAGACAGTTGCATTTACAGTGTTCTGATCTTAAAAATAGTCTAACTTCCCATCAAAATGTGACTAACTTGTGCAGCTGCCATATCTTACAGAGGTAGTCAAAATGTGTTATTTGTATTGATTCCTATAAACAATCAAAATATTACAAAAAGCATAAGACCACAAGAGATTTCCTTGGGTATACTGCAGATAAAAGTTCTAGTTTAATATGTACGGGTTTCTTTAAAACAGAACAAATAAGCTTGTCCAAAATTAATAAATTTGTGTCTGATTCCCTGTCCAGACAAATTTGCATGTGAGTGGCATTGTGTGTTTTCTGTATCTTTAAAATTAGGTAACTTTTTTTCCCAGACAAAATAACTAGACAGTTTGCTTATTGTGATCATCCATGCTTTAAAGAAATATTTTTCAGTTTAGTAGAAAAATAAGTAGTTACTACAACAGCAGAAAAACAGAATGATGACTACAAGATGGAAGTTTATAATTGCTTTGAGGTTTTCTGGCAGGCTAAATTCAGAGAACAAATGTTATTGAAAAGACCTAGCGTATAAATGTTGTAGCCCTTGTCACCTGCTTTGCTCAGATGATTCTTTCCTAGCTTTTCTGATCCAAGGCATTCTTGGTAGAGTAAATTCAAACAAAAAGTAGAAATTGACAAACTAAAGGTAGAATTAGCAAGATGATTTTTTTTTTCTTTTTGTCTGAAAGAGAAGCATGGTGGAGATGGTAATTCAATCATCTGGCACAAGAAATATGGCCATGAATGTTAATTTACTTCAGGCTGTAACAAAGATAGCAAGTTTGTCATTGTAGAGAGAGACTAAAGAAAGAAAAGTATTGGTACTAATTGAGAAATAAACCCTGAGCAACTGTGTGATTCTTGAAGGCCATGAATCAATACCACCTAGGAACCTCCTAACAGCAGGATGCCCCAATCCTTCCCACCCAGTGCAACCTGTTTATCTTTTACTTAATCTTACTGAAATATTTACTGTTCTGCTCTCATGAGAGTATCAGAAGCTGTAATAGTTGAGGGGTTTTTGCTCTGGCCAGCATGAAGGTACCCAAAGTCTGCAGCCACACTATAACCAGGTGCGTATTTCTGTAGTGTCACGCCGGCCAATTATTCTGCTGACCTGTCATTTTGTTATAATAAGCATCAGAAGCAAGGTGATCTTATGTATCTTTGCATAATTTCTACTGATGAGGCATCATTCCTAACACAATCTACTACCCGCTTCACTTTTCTAGTATCGGATGGACACTGTGCCTCTGCAGCACTGCTGTTATCTGTCCTCCCTTCAGCACAGCTCAATGATTTAAGTGAGCACTGAGTGCTCCTTGTGATTCCTCCCTGAGCCCAGGGAGAAGCATCATTGCTCCAAAATCAAATAAATCCACACACAGGCTCCTTGCTATGGCTCACACACAAAAATGCTCCTCTCTCACTCCAGACCCTGGTCTGAGTCATTCAATCACCCACTGTAGGTGGTCCTCAGCCCTCAAACTCCTCAAGACCCTTTCTTTATGTGTTTTTGTTTGTTTGTTTGTTTGTGGTTTGTTTGGTTTTTTTTCCTTCCTTGTTGCATAACAAGGTGCCTTCATATCCTCAGGTAATTTTGGAAGAACAGTTTTGAATAGAGAAGAGGGGATGGCAGGGTAATTAAGTGGGTGGGGAAGAAGGTTGATAAAGAGCTCCTAATAATCCCTTTTACATGCTATTATTTCGAGCAAGGAAAATAAATACAGAATGGCTGTATCATCAGACTCTGCAGTGAGTGTGACATAGGACGGCAGCTAGAGCAGAGCAGGAAAAGAAAGCAAAAGGCTGGAGAGTGGGACAACTCCAATTTTGAAATCTTGGCCTTTCTTCCCAACTAGTCCATATCACTTCAATGTACATCCATCTAACAGAAAATCTAACATTTTTCAAGATAAGAAGAAAATGAAAAAATACATAGTGTAGGGGGGGAAAAAATAGAAAGAAATTCTTGACTAATCTCATTTCCTTCCTATTTCTGTCAACTTTTCCTCTCCACAGTCCTTTCTCTTCCTATTTCTTATACTTTGTGAAACACAAAATAAAGGTGGAATTCAGCCTTCCTAATTGGTAACTAGAAGTCTTCTTTATGTTAAATTACAATGATCTGTTTATTGGAAACTGCCCTTCTGTAGTACCAGCCATCTCTCCATGTCATGCTGTCTGAATAATGCCTCTTGAGGATGGGGAAGAAGAATAGCATCGAAGTCAGACCCCATGGGGTTATAAATAGCATTCTAGCAGCCTGAAAGGCTGAAGCCACCATTAAGTTGCATGCAGCTGTAGTGGTGTAGGTGGGTGAGTAAGAGCAACTCAGGGATGGGATAATGGTAACCTGGTACACAAGGGTCATTTTTCATTGATGGCGTCACTCCATTGGGCTATTGTGTTCTCCCTAAATTAGGTCCCTGTGTTTAAGAGAGCTGAGCAAGCTCAGCCTCGGCAAAGCACATTTAAAAGAAGATTAGAGGGGAAAACAGTTTGTTGTGTATTGTGATTTATACCAAACTGTGATAAACTTTTCTCACTTGGGTCAGTAATTGCTTTTATCAGCAGCAAAGTAAATGCAAGAGAAGGCCCTTCCTTTAGGAAGTTGCACGCCAGCCTCCTGCATGAGGGCAATGGGGATTTTCACTGGTCAAGTCAGGAAGTTAGTGCAGCAATTTAACTCAGGCTGTCCTTTCAGTGTTTTTCTCAGCAATGTGATTCATTTTGCCATCTTGGACTTCTTCATTGCCACGACGACAAAGGTCTTGGTTTTGGAAAATCTGTTTCGATTTATTATTATTATTAATTTGCTTTCAGATATAAAAAATGGAAAAACCCTATACTAATTTCACATAGTTTATATTAAAAAACTCAGATGAAAATAATTAGCTGCCTATGTTAGTTTGAGCTTGCACATACAAACATGCTATTCTTCTCTCATTTCTAAACTAAAAAAATTGAGATCTTGATCCTACTGCCAGTGAAGTTGGTGGGGGAGTTGCCTTTAACATCAGTAGATATATGACTCAGCTTAATTCCCCCTGTGGGACCTGTCAGTATGTAAAGATTCCTTGGAGGTTAATTGCCTGCAGAAGAGACTTTGCCTGAGATCTAAAAGGAAGATGCAAACTGCACAACTGGAGCCTTAGCTATGTACTGCAGCCTGGTAAAGACACTGTGATTTAAAGCAAAGGGGTCTCTTTTTTCAGTAATCCTGCATCTTAATAATTAAATTTGGTCATTCATTAATTTAGACTATGTCTTAGAGAGTTGCTTCCTTTGCCATCTTGCTCAGTAGCTGTGGAAGCAGGACAAGTGGTTTTATGTTTTACTGAAATTATTCCTTTTGGCTTTTTTTATTTGTACTCTCTTTCAAGAGTTCTTTTTTTTTTTAAAAAAAATCACTACTTTGAAGTAGACTTTTAGAAAGTATATATGAAAGAAACATGAAAGAAATAACTGTTGTGGGAGTGGAAGAGAGGATTTCTAAACGAAGTAGATAGAATCATTCTTATTCAGACTTTTCAGATTTATGTGTGTGACTTCATTATAAAAATGTGCCCTTTGCTATTCTGAAAAATCTGAGAGATGTATCCCTACCAATTAAAAGCTGGGGGAAAGTTGGTCCTTCATCTTTAAAACTCTATATTCATTCTCCCATGTCACATTTTTTGTAATCCTTTCCCACCTGTATTACACTTGGAATAATCCTTCTCACTCCTTGTCACATGTGCATTAAACCTCTTTTAAAGAACAGACTTAAGAGCTTCTAAAACAAGCATTTCATTTTTGTTGTGCTAAGTGTGATGTCAAATCACTATTAGAAATCTCACACATATACCAATCTGGAATTTATTCTGAAAGTTCCTTCCTTCATAAACTGCTGTACTTGGTCAACCATAACGTACTGCTGGCAATGCCCCTCTGCTCACTGCAGCTTTTGTTATTCATCTGGAGGCAAAACATTAGCCTGTAAATAACAAAGTATATAGCTCACTCTTCCAGGAATACCCATGCAAGGGCTATGAATAGGTTTGCCTTAGCAAGGATTCTCAGTGCCAAATGATGTATTCTCATTTTGCTTTTTTAGGATTGTAGAAAAACCTTAATACAGGAAGGATTAATCTCCTGAAATTTTGGGTTGTAACTTTAAGGAAACACTACGGCTCATATGAAACTAAAAGGTGTTTAAGTTTATAGTTAGAAAAGGCATTTACTTTTTTTCTTATGGCAGTTCTGTTGATAAATTCTGTTTTGCATCATTTCAGTAGACCTTGTTGTGATGGCACCTGAAAACTATATACATTTATCAGCCTTCAAAGAAAAAAAAAAAAAGAACTTGGATTAAGAAAAGATTTTGTTAATTATTGGTTTCCAGTACAGGAAGTCAATCCTGTTCTCAGACATATTCCTTGGTGTACTGCATCCAAGCTTCTCTGAATAGTACACACATGTGGAAGGGCTGACTGAATCAGTGAACCTGCAAGATTTAGAAGAGGGTTTTAGTGCACTACCAGCAGAAAAGCTATGATGAACAAATCTGGAAGATTAAAACTCTTTTCTTTTAGAAACATGACAAACATCTTATTGACTAGATACTGTTATATCTGTTAACTGCTATTTTCTAGGTATTTCCTTCCTTAAATTTAGTGACATTTAAAAAGTACAATATGTAATATAAATTCCTACCTTATTATATGAAGTGAGTTTTAGTGTGGCTTTCTAAGGAAATAAAGTTTTTGTGAGCATTTCGTTAATCTGTCAATACCTTCTTTCATAATTTCTAGCTCTTCAAGCCTGTTTAATCAGTTGATGAACTTCAAATACATTTAAAAGATGGTTTCAGATCTCAGTTATCAGGATTTCTTAAGTTTCAGAAACACTGTTGGCTGGTTAAAGAAAAAATCCAAGCTAGTGGCTTGATTCAGATCAACAGTTTTCTCTGTTTTGTCTTTTTGTCCAGCTGGTCGATAGAGGACACCTGAGGAACTGAAGGTTCCCTTCTCTGAGCAGGCAGAGGCTGTGGATTAAAAAGTATACTCAAAAGGAGTGTGATGCATATACCTGGGGTATCTCTGGAAAGGAACTTAAAAAAACCATAGGAACTCAAATCCATTGAAACTCAGGATTGAATAATGCTGTTAGAAGTTTTTAAGTGACCAGCAACAAACCCTTATAGATACCCGTGAGGCTGTGAGATAAGTTTATAAGACCTGCTGAAAATGGTTTTTAACTTAACTTCTGACACACTTCTTGCCTCATATAAATGAAATTTTCCTCATAATGTTGCCATTAAGGTCCTTCTCTTGCCTGTTTATTCAACTTCACCGAGTTCCCCTTCAGAAATGTCCCTTTCCCAAGGTCTGAAGCAGATACCACTGGCATGAGAACCTGCCCAGGCAGTCCCAAGCTAATGCAGGTCACCAGCTGGACCCTCTCCACATCATGTCAGTATTTCCAGTGTTAATCTGCTTTTATTTCTCCTTTGCTTCCTATGCCCAGCACTGTAAAGCAACCACCTTGCCCCCTCATTTAAGTCATTATTCCAAACTCACTCCTTCCATGAGGTGTACCAGAAAGCTGTGGCTGCAAGAGCAGGGCTGGTGGCAGGCTGTGCCTGCTGCTGACTGCTGGGGAGTTCTGTGGTCACTCCCAGTTATTTGCTACCTCATTTGACCTGCATCCCTTAAGCCCATTTGTTTGCCTCATCCCCTAACTACACCTTGCCTTTGAGAGTGTGTCTGCACTGCTCTCCAGAGAAGTAATTACACTACATGTGCAGTCACTCCAGTCTCAGAGGAGAGGGAGTGGGGCTGATGGCCTTCGCTAGTTCTTTAGGGCATCCGCTCTGCTGCGCAGTCTGTCTTGTCCCAATTTCTTTTTGTATCTTACCTGAGCTACAATAAAACTGTTGAAATTATATCTACAGTTCCAAGCCAAGCGTAGAAATATTTTTTGGACAATAAATTTTCTGAGCAAGAACTACCAGTTCGTACAGGTCTTTGCCAGAAAGTCATGACACAGGGCTTCAAGACGCTGTCTCACAAAATTTTCCTTGTAGGAGATGAACTCTGCTCAGATTGTTCGTAATTAAGTCTGAGGAATAGCAGCAAGTCAAAAAGTTGTCCAAGTTTTGGACAGAAAGGGAGCCTGGGAACCCAGCCCGTTTGGTCAACGGGCCGTTCAAACTGCACCCGAGAGCAGGGCATACGGACCTACGGAGGGAGAGGCGGGGCGGTGGCACCATCGGGGACATTTCTAAGGTCCTAAACGTGCCCATCCCTGCGCGGCCGCTTGCTCCCGCGGCGGAGGGAAGGAGGGCAGGCTCCTTCCCTGAGCGGCAGCGCCGGGCGCCGGCGGCAGCCCCCGGGGCAGGCGGAGCGGGNTTTCTCCCAGGGCCACTTTCTGTGAGAACTTCCCTGCCGAGAGCAGCGTCCTGTGCTCCTTCAGCGTTCGATGGTTTTTCTCCGCGTGGGAAGTGTCGAGCGGTCCCAGGGCGCAAGGGGTGGCCGAGGGTTCGGTGCCCGGCGGGCTTTTGTCCGGCTCGGCCCGGCTCTGCTGCCCCGCGGGCTCCGCCGCGACCCCGTCAATAGCGGGGATTAAAAACTGCGGCGGGGGATGGTCCAAGGGCC
>WBMY01008211.1:440867-568058 GCA_013397315.1 Donacobius atricapilla
TTTGGGGGGGGGAAGGGGAAAAGAAAAGGTAGATTATCCTCCAAGCAAAACTTATGTTAAATGTTGGCCATGGTTGTATTACTTTGATTGCTTCTGGTTTGCTTGTGCAAATAGGTGTAATTTAAGCAGGTGGTTTTTTTTTTTTTTGCAGTTGTTTCATGGATTGTATTTTGCTGTCTTGCAGACCACTGGTTGAATTGCCCTTGATATTCTAAGGATAGATAATCAATGCATTTATGTGGGGTCTTCTCAAAGGCTAACAAAAAAGAAAAGATGTTAGTGGCAGAGGAGGCAGAGAAATGTACAGAAGAAGAATATAGTGCAATTTGCATTTAATTAGATGGAAATTTTCTTGAATTGAACTGGTCTAATAATTCTGGTTTGTTTATGATTGAAAATGCAATTACTGAAAGTGTGCTTTCTTCTACAGTAAAAGCAGTCATTTCCTTGGTAGCTATTGCTGTGGTATCACTCCTGGAAATTGTCACTGTTGGATCATTAGGGGATCACTGGGCTCTCTTAACGCTTCAGAATCTTTTTATAAAATCTAGAAAGAAAGCAATAAATAAATTTTCTCTGGGATGCTTTATTTATCCAGAGTTTCATAATCTCTGTGTCTGTCACAACAGTTTGCAACAAAAAAAAAAAAAAAAGTATTGATCATATCCATGAAACATAAACCAAGCTTTTGACCTCATTTAGTATTGATGATAAATGAACTTCAACTAATGCTCTTCCAACTGCTATTTATCAACAAGAAAAAGTGCAGTGATTACCTTTTATCATGTACCTGGGTGGAGACATGTCCAGACTTTTACTCTGTTAGGTCAAGGTGGTAAGATAATCTATAGCTACTAGGTCACGGTCACTTCACCCTTTTTATGTTGGTGGCTTGTATAAACTGAAAAGCCAATTCTATTATTACTGCTGAGTTCCTAGGATTTGGCAGTTACTGTCTTATACAGAAATAATAGCTGTTCAATAGTCACCAATGTTAGATGTTATGTAGCTGTCGTTGCTAGTCTAAGAAATTTGTACATTTTTATATAGACCCTATAACATATGCAGAAATGTATATTCTTGATCAAAATACGAAGATACCTACAATGACCTAGCACAAGTATTATGATAGTTTCAAGCCTTGTCATTTACAGCAGAACATGACTGATAACTCATCAAAACTTTTCACTACAGAATATGTAGTAATTGTGTTCTGAAACTTCTCAGACTACTCAGGTTTTCCTTGTAACTTATTCTCAGTCAGAATCATTATCTGTTTTAATTTATCACACCTTTTGATAAATTGCATTTGGAAATTAATATGCATTTTTGTAAAGGCATTGTTAGATTTTGATTGTCTGTTTTCTCTGGGTTAGAAAAAGGCAGTTGTAGTTAGCAAAATTACATGTCATCCAGGCAGCTCAAACATACAGAGATAAGAGAACAAGAAATATTGCAACTTACTGTGTAGCTAAGAAAAACAAACAAACAAAAACCCACCAAAAAAATAACCAAACAAAAAAAGCCAGGAGCAGAGTCAGGATACTCTTTTGCCTGGAGAAGAGGAAAGCTGGGGGTCTATATCCAGGAGGCAGCTACTTATGACTTCCCAGCAGATTACCAGGTAGGGAAAACCTTTCAGGAGAGGTGTGTCCCCTTATACCTTTGTACTTGTCTGTATGTGCATGTTATGGGACATTATTGCATTCGGAACATAAAGATAAAATTTTAAAACTCCAAATAGGTAACAGTAGGGGTCGAAATGCAGATGAGTGGTCAGGGAGCCTCAGCAATGTTCACAGTCATCAAGACTTTTATAAAGTGAGGATTTTAATTATTGGCTAAACAATTTGACCAAAAAAATCACTTAGGGCTTGTTTTTCCTTTGCCATCATGGTGTCAGCCCCCAAAAGTGTCCCAACAGCAGGAAGCTCACCACCAACAGGTTCTGTTGGGTCAGACTTGTAGTTAGGGCTTTCTCTGCAGCAGAGAATGGGGTCAGGTATAGCGGTTGCAGGGTTATTTATGGTTGGTGTAACTGCACCAGCAAAAGCCCTGCCATGCAATTTCAGGTACCGGCAATTTCTTTGCCATATTGCTGATAAAAGTTGCATCCACATAAGCAACACTTTATCAGTACTGTACAAATCACATCTTGTGCTCCTTGAGCAGCACTTCCCCTGAAATCAGTTCTGAGTTCTGAATTTATCAAAGGTACACAGTGGTCTGAGTAATAGTTGAACAGGGCTCTAAAGACTAAGCTGAGATTTCAGTGATTAAACACCGATGCTGATGTTGCTTACCTTGGTTATTAATGAGTACAGAGAATGCCAATAGCAGTATGTGCCATTAAATGTAGCAGGGTTGTACCAGTGCCAAGTTGAGCTGGGTGAGGTCAAGACCAAGTCCTTGAAGCTGCTGTACCCGGATTGGGAAATCAGTCTGGGCCCAGGCACAGGAGGGGTTTGGTCTGGCTGGGCACAGGCTCTGTGGTGTAGTTGTTTACCTGGGAGCAGCCTGGGAGAGCTCTCACTGTAGCCTGTTGGGTGTGGCCAGGGGGTCCTGGGGGACACAGCATTAACAGCACACCCGAAGGTGGCAACCTGGAGTTGAGCCCAACTAAAAATAGCTGTCAAGTGAAGTGAGGGGCAGTATCAAAGACAGCTGCACGCAGCTGGAAAACACCTCGTGGTGGAGCTGCAGATTTCTGGAGCAGGAGGTGAGGACCAAGCAGGGTTGTCCACAGCACTGGAGAACATCGCTGTAGCGCTCCATCTAAACCTATCTGCAATCCAGCTTGACACCTGGTTCCTGCCTGTAGTGCTGCCTGGCTGGTCACTCAGTAGGCTTGGCTGATGCTCTTCTTTAGGGGCTCAACTTGATTCCTAGAACATAAATGACGCAGCACTGCTGGAGATGTCCTGACAGGCCTCCCTTTGTCCTCAGGGGCTGATTCTGGATGGCCCAGCCTCCCATAGGTCCTGTGTCATACTTGCATGATGCATGGCACGTGGAGGTATCTTAGATTCCTTTGGACATTTGAAATGGGCCCCGCTGCTTATGTTCAGGCAACATTTCATCCTAGATTTCTCCTGGCTATGATGACAGCTTTCTTATCTAGTTAATTAATGTACAGACAGCTCCATATTGCAGAATAGAAATTTAAATGTGGGAATCTGCAGCTAAGAGTGGCAAATATAAGTGCAATCTGGATTGAAGTAAACGTTCATTTTAAATGCTTGTATTTGTAGATATACAGGAATGTCAGGAATAAAGAAAGCAGTTGAAATACAATGATTTAACTTATTTGCTGTTGTAGGAATTTAATTGTGAAGGGAAAATGAATTCATTTGCATCAGCACAAACAAGCAGAGCTGTTTGTGCTTGCAGTCTCAGAAGAAACCTAAGTGAGGATACCGGCTAAAAGGCAAGATAATTAGTCTTGATTGCAAATATTGGTGATCCTGTGCTGTTGCTAGGCAAGCAGGCATGAATTTCAAAAATTCCAGTATGGATTAATCTTAGACCTTAACTTCTCAGAAATCTCAAAGTGCCTTGAAATTTTGACCGGCAGCTACAATGCATGAGCCAGTGCATGAGATTTTGATTTTCATCCTATATGAAGAGTGTATCTCTACACATGTGTATCTCTACACATCTGTAGATGTTCCCAGTAATAATTGCCCAGTAATAAACCTACTTTCACTCACAAAAGATTGATTAGGAGAAGGTAATTTGAGGTCAGCAGTGGTACACCAGTATAAAGCTAGTCACAGGTGGAATACAATTGTTTCCTCAGATTTTTTTCCTTGATGTCAAGAACCACTCTTAGGCTTAAGTGACTCTAGTCACTGGAGCAGACTGGAGCCTGTAAGTTGTGTACTGGATATTTTTATTTCTGCTAGTAAGTGGTCACTTGATCAGGTCCTGCTTGAGCAGGCCACTTAGAGGGATGTGAGATTATCAGTCCAGTTTCCCCTGATATTTGCAGTGACAGGATTATGTTTTCTTTTTTAGTATTATTCAGTGCGGTTTATAGATCTAAGACTGAAAACACACATCCTTTAGGATTGTTTGTCATACAGCAGAGATTAATCTGGCTGTCATTTGGATCACTGCTGTAGGTGGAGTCCTGCAGAAGGAAAGCAGTCCTCTGCAAATGTTATTGCTCAAGATAAGGGTGTAAGCAGCAGATTATGACATGACGTGTGACGTGTCCTTCCCTCAGTCTAAAAGTACAGGATCATGGTATGAACTTTGCCTGACTGGTTATGCAGAGAGTGTGCTCACATTTGTAGCTCTTATGAACAAGGCTTTGCGAAACAAAAACGTACAATGACTCTCATGAGCTCCTTCCTCAGTCACTGCATATGTGGAGACCCTTTACCTGTGTCTGATTCTGAGGTAAGAACCTTCTTTAATAACCCATGCCTTTGCTGCTCATGACTTGGAGGGACTGTGCTTAAGGGACAGCATTGCTGAAGCTGTGTTAATGCACCAGCCAGGCAATGACTTGCTGCTTAATTAAATGCACTGTTAAAACTGGTCCTGAACACAAATCTGTAGAGAACCTGAAGTGCTTGCTTGAGTGACAGGTATCATGCCATAGAAACCAAATATTTTTAAGTACTTTGTTTAGAATAAATTTCATGCTGTGAAATAATTGAATGTAGAGCAATGTGTGATGTTGATTTTTTTTTTCATAATTGCAGTAATCATGTGAAAATATTGGCTGTTTAGTAGCTCTGCTTACTGGCTGAAGTGCTTTCATACCATGGAATTAATCTGAAGCTGTCTTTCAAACAAAAAGCAGCATCTGCCCACTGTCATGTGGCTTAAAAAAGACTCCCTGGATTTGTAGTGGCCTGGCTGAAAATGGCAGGTGGACAAGAAGGTGACAGAAGATAAATCTTCTGTTGCAGACATCATTGTAAAAGGCTGCTTCTGGGCTGTATGTTTACTTTAGTTATGCAATCTCTGGAATGCCTTCATCTGGTCTGGAACAGATGAACAAAATATAGTTAGGGAGAGACTAAATTATGCTTTTCTTTTTTGGAATACTTACTAGTTTTCTCTCTTTATTTTCTATTTTTATAAAGGAGTTGGGAAAAGCCAAGAAATACCAAGAAATCAGAAATTTGAGGGAAAAGTGAACATAAATTTTGTGTGCAGATTTTTTTTCTGAAAAATTGCAGGGGTTTTGCTAGCAAAAAATTGACAGTATTACTTCAAATGCATTGAAATGCTTAAAAATGTTCCCTCTACCGGGTGTTTCAGCTGAGGTTATTTTATTTCCAAACTTGTAATACCACTGCAGTTGTGATACTTGAAGGCATTAACCTCTGTAAGCCAGATGTGATGTTAAATAGGAACAACATGCTCATTTTCCAAGCTTCCTATCTAAACCCATCTTTTTTCCTGTGTTGGTGCAATAATATATCTCTGATATAATATGTATGACTTTAACCTCCCAGAACATATGGGAAGTGAGCTTCTCCCTTCCAAACTGGAAGAGCTTGCTCACCTAATTCACTGCTGGCAGCAGAATCTCTAGATCTGACCAAGTGGGACTGTGGGAGTGAGTGGTAGGAGAGAGTGTGACTGCCCAGTCTGGTAGCAGCTTACAGTTACATGGATCTGCAAGTGGTCAAACTGCAGCCTTGCTGTTCGCATTCATCACTGAACAGAGGTGAAACAGAGAAATATCACAGAATGGGTTGGCTTGGAAGGAACCTTAAAGATCATCCAGTTCCAACCCACCAGCCGTGGACAGGGACACCTTTCACTAGAGCCCCATTCAACCTGGCCTTGAACCATTCCAGGGTTAAAGCATCCACAGCTTCCCTGGCCAACCTGTTCTTGTGCCTCACCCCCATCATGGTCAAGAATGTCTTCATAATATGTAATCTAGACCCACTTTCTTTCAGTTTCAAATTGTTGCCCCTTTTCCTGTTGCTACAAGCCTTGGTAAAATGTCCAAAAACACAGTTGAGTTATTTTTACTGGTGTTACCTGTATTATCCAACTTGTGCATAGAAACAAGTCCTGTGAGCACAGAGCTATCTTTCCAAGATACTGTTCCATGAATTCAGTGTTTGAGATGGGACCTATCTGTACTGCTGAGGTAACAGGTGAGTTTTTTGGTGTTATTAGTCTTGTTTGCCAAAGAGGTACTGATGGCTGGGTGTTTACCTTACTCATCACAAGCATCATGTCTCTGCTTTGCAAAGTTATCTGTCCCTGAATTGTCAATTGCATTTGTTTTATTTATGGTAACTTCTGTTTTAGACATGTAAAGTTGATCTGCTATATGACAAACTCACAAATGATTACCTGTCAGAAAATTCTGTGGCTTATTTGACTTGTTCACATTTAAAAAGGTTGTTTCTGATGACCACTGGAAGAGGTCCACATCCCAGGATGAAGAAAAGGCAGACTTACAAAAGGTCACACCCAGGAAATGGGGCTCTGGAAAAAGATCCCGGCCCAGACCCGTCTCAGACTATGGCCAAATGTCGATCCGAAGTTTTTCTATACCAGAAGATGCAGTTGCAGTGGAGTCTCAGAAGATAGACTGCACAGATGGAGAAAATCAGCCAGGTCTGGCATCTGTTGGATCTGTGATGCAAAGCAATACTGTAGGCTACCACAGAGGGCGAAAAAGAAGACCCATCTCTGTAATAGGTGGGGTCCATTTCTATGGAGATGATCAAGTAGAAGAGAGAGAAAATCTGCTGACACAAGTAAGATAAACAGATGTGCTCTGCAAACTGCAAAAGACCCTTTCACTTCCTTGTCTCTATCTTCAGCCTAGAAAATAGAATGGATGCTTCCTTCTCTTCCTTCCCTTTTGTCAAGCTGACATCGTGTACTTAGAATACTGCTTTCCTGGTCACTAATTACTTTGTCTTCTTGCTAAAAATACAGCATGGAACAAACCTGATACTGACTTTGGGATAATCTCTTCTGTATTGTAAATTAATCTCATTTCTTTCTTGGCATGGTCATTATGTCTCATGTTGGTCTATAAGGGCTTATTTGTGTGTAAGACAGATGTGTGTTTAGTCTCCTTATAGGGTGTCGGGCCTGAGGAACAGAGTAGTACAATCAAACACAATGATAACACATAATTATTGATTATTTCAAATTCCCCTAAAGCAGGCCTGTTCAAAAACTGTGGCATTAAAAAGGGTGTTCAAAATCCTGGTTTTGTCATAGCAAAGATACTTAAAACTAATGAAGACATTGCTTGAGAAAATAGGTAATAAATAGAGAAATTAATGAAATTAGGAAAACTGACAATATGAATACAATGTCTGTCTGTGTACTACTAAATTGATCAGATGAAACAAAGGTAGGAGAACCTATAAGCAAACAGTGTGTACTTGAGTAGTACCCATATTTGCCATCTCTGTTGGCGTAAGTAAAAGAGTGAGAAATTAAAAACTGAAAGGTAAAAATTGCTCTTTTCTCCCTGGAGGTAGTACCGAGCAAGTACAATGTGTAGAGGAACTTACTGTTGCGTTGGTGGTCATGGCCCCATCTTGCACTTGGTTGCAGAGCTTCAGGCTCATAGGGTTTTGTAAGACTGCACTCATCAGGTATTTTCAACTTTCCAGGAAAGCTCGAGGACTTCTGCCTAAGCAATTGTCAATGCGATAAAGCAACGGAAAAAAGAATTAGTATTTGCATCCTCAAAAAATTTAATTTTGGTGGTTATTAATGAAAGTTGAGTCCTGGTAGTCTTTCTCAAGCCATTTTATCTGCCACTGGGAAGTTTAGTGATGGTAAAGGGCTGAAACAATGGCATGATTTTCAGTTTCCTGTGAAAAACATTTGTAATATGAATACTGTTATTTTGTTTTATTGTGTATTACATACATTTTCTTTATAAGTCCCTGATGAAAAAATGCATCTTGATGCAAAACCCTGGCTGAAGCCAATGAACCTCTTACCCAGGCAAAGGCCTTTGTTTCAAACCACATGTAATTAAGATATTTTACAATTAATTCTGTTTCTTAACTTGGAAGGAAAAAAGGAAAAAAAGAGGAAAATTATTGTTACAAATTCTAGGCCATTTTACTCAAGAATAATAGATGGATTTCAAGGGATAGTAAGTACTGGCAACTTGCTGTACTGTGTAAGGATTAAACACTCTCCAGGCCCTTCATTTAGTGTTGAAACCAAATTAATCTCTTTTCACACCTTGTTCACATCAGTTTAATAGTGAAGGAACATGCATCAAGGCAGCTATTTGTGTTGACTCCATGCTCCAGTGCTGCCATGAGAGCTTAGCTGAGCGCTCATGAATTAGCACAGTGCTGGATCACTGTGATCGAGATCAGAACTATGGAACATTCCTAACAAGGGCACATTATTAAACCAAATTGTGGCCTTCCCAGGACTGCCACTGAGTAAAAGTACATCCATGTCTGTCTGGGGAAAGGATTTGGACTTAAAAGAAATAAGAAAATTCTAGTTGCCCAGAGATAAGTAGCCTTTTTTACTTACTCAGTCAGTTATTTGCACACAGTAATCCATCACTTCTATTAGCTGTTTGATACAACAAATCAGACTTTTTGTAGTGAAGGACCCTGGTATACTGAGAAGGCATTTAGGAAATGAGGTTTAAAGATGAGGTTGTAGATAAATCATATTCCGTACACATTGAGGTTTTTGGCAGTCATAATAACAACTAAACTGTTAGCTGGAATGTGAGAAAGACCTTATCAAGCCGGCATATATGCGCTAGAAGTATTTTATGTGGGGCTGTCAAAGACTGCTCTTCACACTGGTGATTTTTTTTCTTTAAAGCTTTGAAAACCCATGGGAATATTTGAAAAGTACAAAGCTAATTCCTTCTCTGCTGTATTTTGTTTTGGTCTGACAGCTTAGGTGTGAGAAAACATTTTTAAACAATACTGTCATGGGTTTCGTAACAGAGTGTCAAGAAATAGTTCATTAAAAAACCATCCCTGATGTTTCAGATTACTTGATAGAAGAACAGTAACAACTGAACAATAAAAGAAGATCTAAAAATGAGTTTCTCTGAAGTTCATGTGCTGAAGCCTGGCTGATTAATGTTGAATGTTTATGCAAGATCATTCAGCCTGGCTAAGGTGGAGTTGTTCAGGGGCAACATAAAATCAGACTCAATTTGAAAATAAAACAGGGGTAGGTTTTCCAGTCATAATTTAACAAATGAATGATTTATCCAAAGAACATGGCTTTGAAATAAAGTTGCAATAAACTTAGTATGACCTCTTTCTTACGAGACTTCTGGGAACTCACAACAGAGCATCATTTAGACAATTATTATTGACTTGTTTATTTTACTGACAAGCAAACATTTTACTGATGAAAGCATAAATCCACCATCTCTGTGGAAGACCTGTTCCAGTGTTTTACCATTTTTATTAATCTAAATTGACCTTCCTTCAGTTGAAAGCTCTTCCCCCTTGTCCTATCACTACATGACATTGTAAAAAGTCCCTCTCCACCTTTCTTGTAGGCCCCCTTGGGTACTGAAAGGCTATAGTGAGGTCTCCATGGAGCTTTCTCTTCTCCAGGCTAAACAACCCCAGATCTCTCAGCCCAGGCTTCATAGGAGAGGTGCTCCTGCCTTCCGATTGTCTTCAAAAAAGTGTATTACAGGATGAAAATTACAGAGCACGTCTGACCACAACAAAAGGCTAAGGAGTTTTTAATGTACACAAAGAACTGTAATGTAATAAAACTTGTTCTGTGATGCTGGTGGACACGGTATGCAGTATTCAAGCAATGTCACTCCCAACATAGGGGATTTTACTGCCCATGTAATTACCTGGACTATCTGGAGAAAACTTACTTCATACCTGAGCATTGCTCAGTGGGACTTGCCAGTAGCTTTACTAATACTGGATTTTCCTGTTTCCTTGGTAGCCTGTGACACGGCCACCCGTTCCAGCACACAAGGTGCCCCCGTACAAGGCTGTTTCAGCCAGGTTCCGGCCGCTCACCTTCTCACAAAGTACCCCCATTGGCCTGGACCGGGTGGGACGGAGGCGGCAGATGAGAACATCTAATGGTAAGATGAGTATTTTTAACTTTGTCGATCAGAAAGCCACACCCCAGGCTAAGCAAGAATTAGAATATAGTGTGGAGGACAAAAGAGTGCAAACCATTCAGTGACGAAGTAATACCCACCTAAGTTGCTTTGTTTTGTGAGTTTCTTACTAGTAGATGCTGTTCTCATGTAAAACTTTTTTTTCACGTCTACTCTTTGACATTGCTATGGTTTATTGTTCTGTACCACTTACACACCTGTATTCTCCACTCTCTTACTCATATACTTGCCTGAAGTCAATAGATTATGAAGGAAGTAAGTTCTAGTATGCTTGAGTTCATACCTGAACCCTAGCCACACCACACATGTATTTTTAATTTTTTGTTTGCCATTCATTCAGCTTCCCCTAGATAGGCAAGCCTTAAATAGTTAAGTGGCTTGCTGGTGAGTGTAGCCCAACCAGAACTCTGGTATGTGAGGGGCAGGTTCTTGGTAAAAATTGCCTCTTTGGAAGCACTGCTTTTTAACAGGCTCACCGATGTGTCCCGTGTAATTTTTCTGTAATTGTTTACTCTTAGCATGCAGTGCTGTCTGGTGTTAATAGAAGTAGTCTATTAACTAGTCTAGTAGTAGTGGAACATTTCTTCACAGGTGGGACCAGAAGAACCTGGGTTAACACCATTTGTGTTCCTTCACACACTGGCAAGAGTTGGAAATAAAAGCAAAATTCTCACTTTGTGTCTTTCACTGTTAATGGTGAACAAAGCATTGTTGGGAACCTTCACTCTGAACTTTCTGGATCAAGACTTCCCATGATTGAAGTAGGAAACTTAAAAAATAGCGTTTTCAATGTTTATAAAATTACATGTGTGTTTACAAGTCAGTAACTTGGCTTCTATGGTTCTTAGCTAAGTTTTAGCTGCAATGATGTCCAAATTCTGCCAGAAATGCTTTAACTACAAATTTATGTAAGAACATGTTAAAACTGAATTCTCCTGTTTTGCATAGAACATGATAGTTTTTTCAGGAGGTGCTCCTCAAGAAGCAGACTTGAGAATTTCTAACTATGGCAATAAGAGGCACTTATCCACTGAGACGAGCTCTGTTGGTTGGAGCATGGTGTTGATAATGCCTGGGTTCTGGGTTTGATCCCCATATGGGCCCTTCACTTAAGGGTTGGACTTGATGAGCTTAGTGTGTCCCTTGCAACTCAGAATATTCTGTGATTCTGAGATACATTGCTGTGCTGGTTTAGACAGCTGGTTTAGTGAACTAACTCCAAATAAGCCACTCTCTTTCCCCTTGCCCCTTCCAGTAATGGAGGGACAATAAGGAAAAATTACAAGGTAACAATTTACTAAAATCACAATGACAACAGCAGTATTAACAGCAAAAAGTGTGCAAAAAGCAGGTGCCCACAAAAAAGGGCATTTACCACTGTGAAAAAAACCACAGCACTTCTTGAAGACAGTGCCTGCTGTGGTCTCCACACAAAGGCAATATAATCCTGTTCCTGCATCTGGGCCACGTGGTATTTGGGACACAAAGGCAGTATGTCAAGGAAAGCTTCCAGTGCTCAATGTTTTCCCCCACCCCAGTAGGAAAACAACGAAGGAGTAGGACAAGCAAAACCCTTGGAAATGTGATCATGACGTGCCACACCGCCACCTGAGACCACTCTGCTTTGCTGGCTCGATTCTGCACAGCTGCTTCTGGCACTGATGCCGTTCCACCCAGCTTGGTGCAGTCCCACACAGCTGCCTCCAGCACTGATACTGCTCCAGTTGGGCTCTTCTGGAGCTTGGGCTCTGTGGAGCTGAGCTGGGCTTGGCTCTGTGCCGCTGCCTCTCTCTCTTGCTTTTTGTTCCCTTGGAGTGGTGTCTCAGACTCACCATTGCTGTCCTTAAGCACTGTGCCTTAAAGCCGTGACCTGAAGGAATAGGAAAGGTACTGACAGTGGCAGAAAGCAGCTGGGTCCACTTGGCATCATGATCCCAACACCTTCTCCCTGGAGAGATCCAGCAAGATGGTAAACTTACAGTGCCCAGCTGCTCCTGCCAAGACCACGGCCCCAGCGATGATGTAGGTGGTATGGAATAAACAGCGCTACACGCTCCACCCCCTCTTCTCTCTAACCAGGGAATTATATACACTCCATTTGTATTTTCCTTTTAATTTATATTGTAGTAAAATATTAAGAACTACTTTAAAACCTATGTCTGGAGTGTGTTCTGCTGTGTGCTTCTTAGTACACTTAATGATCCAGGACAAGCACTGAGGTAATTTAGAAATGGAATGCTGTGACTCTTGCTGAGATTATGTGGTGTCTCAATCCCTGATTCCAGAAGGAATAGAATAGCAGGTCTGCCTTAATGTAGTTTATGAAAAAGAAAGGCTCTTTTCTTATCAAAGAGTAGGCATTATTTTTTCTATTTTTAGTTACTTTCCAATTCATGTTTGGAAACCACATGAAATAGTATTAGTTACCTAGACAACTGCCTGACAGCAACATCTCTCCAGGTATTTAGGATTTGAATAACTGGTCTCCTAAATGTAAGCATTGGGATGACAAATATACAAGCTAAGATTTCTGCCACTTTTCAGGACAATGAAGCCAAAGCAACCTTGATTGTGTTAGATGTGACTTTTATGAGACCTTACAATAAACATAGAAGTGGAGCAGGAAAAGTTTCTTGAATCAAAACTCTGAAGGCAAGTTGGGAATATCATGGACTTCACAGTTTGAGAGCAGTTGCAAAGATCTGTTAAGTAGCTCCAGAAGAAAATATTAAAAGTGACTAGTGTCACACACTCTGATCTCTTTCCTTTTTTCTCTTAAATCACAAGGCACTTATTTGTCTTTGAACATGTGAGAGTTTTTTGTTTGGCCATGCACAGTGAAATTTGATAGTACAAAAGCCCTTTATTATAAAAAGTAATTCTAAACCCAAGCGCTGGAAACCAGTGGTATCTTATTTTAGTTACTTGCTAAAGCCTAATACGTTACATGCTTTCTTCTTATAGCAGTGGCAGATAAAAGTGAAGATGTAAATTTTTAGAAAAACAGATGTTACAAGACAGTGAATAGTGAATCATCATCTGTAGGAAACAGACTAAGAATCAGACAACACAAGGGAAACTGCTCTTGAGACTTCCATTGCTACTCTTGTGCTTTGAAGGGTTACAAGTTGTAAATTATGTTAAACAGGTTGCCTTTTTCTCACTGCAGAGCAGTTTTTATAAGCATCTTAAAAACTAACCCATCTTTTTTTTGCGTATTCTTGTTTGGGACTAGAATTTGGCCTGTGTGGAGCACAGCTCGGGAATGACTTAAGAGAGTGGTTGATTTTCTTAAAGAGTAGAATCAGATGCTCAGTGTCTGCATGAATGTAGTGGGAAGGGAGGTATAAAATGAAGTGGTAATTCTTGCTGGTGTGCTGAATTATTCACGGTAGTAAAAGTGAGACATGAGGCACTGCACTGGCGTCGGGCGTTGGTAAAGCCAAGGTAACGCATGTGGAGGAGGAAAAGAGCCTGATGTGCTTGCAGAAGGATGGACTTTGAACTGGTTATTGCCATTCAGAAAGAGGTCTTGCAATCTTAACAGACGTTTACAGAGTCAGTGCAGTGCATAGTTACAGTCAAAACAGTAAATAAATGGGCAGGAGTTTGTAGGAAATGAATAGAGAACAAAACAGAAGGCCCAATTGTGCCACTGGTGTGTGTGGGGGCCATCTCCCCGTTACTTTCCATCGTAAAAGGCATTTTTTACAGGGGACGATACAGAGAAAAGCAGAAGGACAAGAAAATCAACTCTGTGTGTGTCTCTGGGAGGAGTGATTAATGTGACTTGGGCTCTGCTACATGGAAAAAAGGACAATAGGAGAATAAAAGTCTGTTTGGCATAGGAAAAATGAACATATAATAGTTATTGTTTCCAATAATTTCAGAACTAAAGGGCACCAAGTGAAATCACCAGAGAGCAAGCTCAAAATAAAAGATAGTTTTCACAGCCTGTAAAATTAAACTATAAAACTAATTGCTACGCATTATATTTCACATCCCAACAGTTTAAAAAATTCAGAGAGTGGTTGGAAAAATCCAGTTCATTAAACACAAAGATATTATTTTTGCTCCAGGAGGGATCTGACTGATTTGCAGATAACTGGAATTTTAAAAGTACTTCAGAAAAATGCCATTATATGCCTCATCTATTTTTATGTTCCTCTTTGGGCATCTGCTTACTGGCTGCTGTCAGAAAAGTGGTTGGAGGTGACCTGTGGTCTGCCCCAGGCTGGTGGGTTCTGTGATACCAGAGTGTTTCTAAAACTGAATTTTCTTGAGGTGGATAAACTAGCTTTTAGTATTTTATACTAAGTTCTACCCACAGCCTTTGCAGAGTGCCCTGTGTAGTGGCTAAGCCAGCTCAGCATGCATTTGGACAAGGTCACTGTGGACTGCCACTACAAAGGACAGCCTGCGCCTCCTCCTGTCCCTGGCTGATCTACAAGGAAATGAAGCCACCCCCACCTCGTCCCAAATGAGTACTTCTGTGGTGGTTCAGTTTGCCAGATGTGCCCATGCAAAGGAGGAGGTGCAGACACCCCTCCATCTGAGCAGCATCCCATGGTGGCATTAGGCTAGTCATTGGGCAAAAGCACACAGTCTGTTTCTTTCTGCAAAATCAGACCCAAAGAGTTTCAGGTTGAATTTCAGAGGTGGTTTTTAAGGTATCTTGTAGAAGATCTGTATGGGGTTGGATCTAGTTTTCCTTTGGCAGTTGAACTGTTTTCCCCTGATGGGGAGGGGTTTGATGTGGCAAAGAGTGGAATTTTCACTTGCAAAGTCCCAGGATTATCAGTACTTCAGTGTCATCAGTGTCACCTCTGTTTGCCAACTTGCTTGTTTTTAATGGTTTATGCCAAGAAAAATGCTGTGTAAGAAGATATTATGTAGTAGCTTGTTTTTTTTTTTGTGCTATCCAACTAGAGTCTTTGCAGCAAGAAATAATAGGGAAGTTTGAGAGATTCAGAAGATGATTTCTGTCAGTCTCCTGTGCAGTGCAGCACAAATAAGGATTTTTGCAGGAAGACGGCATTAATATTGCAGGGCAATGTTTGGCCTTTCCTTCTCTCTCTGAGGCAGCACTGGGGAAAACCATGTGATTTTAGTGGGTGTTGAGAAGTTGCTGTGTGCAGAAATGCACAACAATCCCTGGAGGAGGCAGTCCCCAGTTACAGGACAGGCTCAGCTGAGCAACAGTTTTCAGGTAAAGAAGAAGCCAGTAAGGTTTTGGGGCTTTCCAAACTAGGTGTAGTGCTGTGTACAGTCATAGTTTGCAGCATGCTTTGCACTCTCCTGGTGGGAACTGCTCCTGCCTTTGCTTCCAGTGCATGGACTGATCCAGCTTCCCTGCAGGAGGACACAGATGCAAGGGTGAATGCTGGCCCATGGTGAATGAATGAGGCTGTGTTCTGGCTGGGTCAGACCCAGAGAAAGATGGATGGTTTGAGTGCTTTCCTGCTTCATTCCCTATTTCATAGAGCAGCTGAATTGAGTTTGTAGTTTCCCTGAGAAAATGTCTCCCTCCTCCCCCTGTTTTCTTGGGAGCAGTCTGCTGCAGCCTTAACGCTTGTGCTGCTTGTGCCCTAAAAAGTGATACAGCGTTTGCCTGTGAAGCAAGAGAAATTGTGCAAAAAATACCTTAGTTGTTTACTTCTACTGGAATTTTAACTGGTATAGTATGACAAAGATAGACCGATACTCTGAACAGTGTTGTAATACAAGGAACTCCCAACTCCCATCCAAATCGTCTCTCCCTCTGGATTGCAGTCGTTTGAATATAGATTGAAATCGCATTTAGCTGCTTTAATGAAAAACAAATGCACTCGCTGGCTTGCTGTGTTGGCGATGTTGAGGCTCTGTGGGAGCGGTCTGCGCGGCTGCGGGCGCAGCGCGGCCAGGGCCGGGCTGCCAGGTTTTTGTTTCTTTTCTGGAACTTCCTCCCCGAGGGCAGCCCGTGATGTCAGAGAGCCGGGAGCAGCCAGGCTGAGCGGCTAAGGGCGCCGCCGGCAGTTCCCAGCCGGGCTCGGCCTCGGCGGCACCGCCGGGAGCTGGGGGCAGCCGACAGCCTCTTCCTCTGAGCCGGGGGTAGCTTGGAGCCTCTTGTGATCCTCCAGCAGCCCTGCAGCGCTGGGCATCATCGCCTGTTAGGGGTCTGACGGCAGCATGGTAGCCAGGGGGGCAATGGCACATTTCTGGAGTCTGGAGAGCCTGCAGATGGGTACGTGTGAGTAGCACATGCTTTTTTCATGGTGGTTTTTGATTGAACCGGTAAACAGTGGCAGTCAGGGGGCCTGACTCTGTTGACACTTATTCTGTGTCACCCATGGGAACCTGCAGCACTGCTGAAGAGCTGCTAGGAGATCTACATCAATCCCAGGCTGTTTTTTAAGTTTTTTTGCATCCCGTCAGTGCAACCAGGAAAGCACACCCCTCCCTCTGGTATTTCTGTTTATATACAATAGAGGAAAAGATGCAGAATGCAAAATTTCACTTGATGCTACCCGACAAAGTCAATGTAAGCTTGTTGATTTGGCACAGAGTAACAAACAGCTTTCTGTCCCAAAATTGTAGTTATTTTTGCCTGGAGAATTAGGTTATTTTGATGTGCCATTATTACTGGAACAACCCCACAGGCAGTACGGATAGTACAGTGGAAATGTATAAAGGATCGCTGGAGTTAATTTTTTGAATGTTGCTTTATAAGATAAAAATTGATAAATATTTATTTGCAGGTTTTTTTTAATAAAACATTTTCAGTAAGTTTCTCAGGATGTACTTTAAAAGTTTATCAGTGCTCAGATTAATGAGTCTGTACGAAAAAAAAAAGTGTCTTGATTTTTTTTTAAATAAGGCTCTGCATCCTTCCTGCTTAGGCAGATTATACTGTTAATGTGAATGTATATTTAAAATTCTAGGGAGTAAAACAGAATGGCTAAATAGCCATGTTCTGTTGTATCAAGACTATGCCATATTTTTCGATTTTTAATGGAAAGAAAACTCTTGCAAGTTTTTTTTTAGTGAATCTGTGTGCTTTGATCTCTCTGGCAAATTAATGCTCAGATGAGCAAAGGTGCTGGTGATGGTATGAGTGCCGTGAGGAGGGATGTGCAGTGTTTCTCACCTGTAAGGTAAATAGCAGATGGCAGCAGAGTGCCTGGTGGTAGTAGGTGCATGGAGTAAAACCAGGAGTTGTCTCTTTGTGACTCTCACCCCTGCAGAGCCCAAAGCCCAGCAGACAGGCAGTGCCCAGGTCTGAAGCAGAGTAGGGAAGAGGCAGTGTCAGGATCCTGCTGCTTGGCCTTGCTGCTTGTTAGAATTGGGTGGTTCAGTAATTCTGCTTAAAGGTCCCTTCCTAGGCACTCAGGAGTAAGAGCTGTTCTATTGACTGTGTGGCAACTTACCTGGGACACACTAACCTTTTAGCAAAGAAGTTCAGTGCTAGCAACCTATTCTGAATTTGAGTTCTTACTTTTTAATGTCTTTTTGAGCATTGTATTATCTTCAGACTCTCTAGTTCACAGCTTGGGCTTGCCATAAGAATAAATCATTATGAATAAATTAATAAGGACCAGAGAGTGCACTCAAGCACGGGTCCACTGGTCATGAATGCTTCTTGATCCTGGGTGGTTTGAACATTGCAGGCAGCTTTCAAAGGCAAACCCACTTGGACAGGGTCCAGCACTGAGCACTGTGGGTGTCAGTCAGTCAGACTTGTTTTTGAGACCAGCCCCCAGTTCCCTTCCTCTGCCAGCACAGAGGTGATCGCCAAAAGGATCTGTCACCCAGTGGTGTACCCTAAATGGGTTTTACAGTTTTATACAGAAACAGTGTTTCTCCTGGCTTACCTGGCTGTGTAATAAGATGAAGCCCATTTTAGTCCCGACCTCTCTTTCTATACAAAACTGCCTCTTTGGTCAGAGGATGTACAATTGTCAAACCAAGAAATTGTTGTGATTGGGGACAATTAGAACTGATTTTTTATGAGACCATTCCCCGTGCCCAGTCTGGCCTCCCTGTCCCCTTGAGCCTTGCTGCTGCCAGAGCCTCCCCAATGCATGGGAGAGGTGGCAGCAGCCCATGCACAGCTGGGGCTGCACACGGGCTGCCCACCCCTCTCACAGGCAGGTGGGCACGGAACCATTGGGTCCTTATGTCCCTGCAGGGGATGTGACGGTGTGAGGGCACCCAGCCTGGGGGTGACAGTGTCCCCACTGACTGCTTGGGGCTGCTGCCTGCGAAATGGCATCGGGGCCTTCCTTCTGATACAGGTCATTTAAGGTTTCCTCTGGTAAAAAAATAAGTAAGGAATTGTTGTAGTTTTGATGGTTTTTTGTGTACAAAAGTTCCTTAGTTTTATCACCTCCTAAATGAGAAATTCTAAAGAAGAGTAGAACTTACTTAATGATGGAAAGGTGGTTTTCCTGAGAGCTCTGCTGCCTTCCACTTCTCCTGTTATTGTTTTATTCATAACAAAGGCAATTTCTCAGCAATTCCTCTTGCATTGTTGTCTTTCTTTGAATGATAAAAATGATGAGTCAAACATCTGTTGCACCTTTGTTTTAGTTGCTGCAGATGGTGGGACTGAATCTTCAGCCTTAGTTGATGACAATGGCAGTGAGGAAGATTACAGCTATGAGGAGCTCTGCCAAGCTGCTCCCAGGTACCTGCAGCCCGGAGGGGAACAGCTAGCAATTAATGAGGTAATGTCCAGGGCTTTGTCTTGCTGGAATGATGGGACAGGGAGGGAAGGGACAGGGATGGGGAATGCGGAGGGATGTTTTCCACAGTCCGAGATTTCACTGTCATAAAAAATTCACCGGCAGTAGCTAGTTTCTTTGGGAGGCATTTTTTTTTGCTCGGTGGTGAATACCTTTTTGTGGGTAAAACTTTCTTTTGTACACTTTTACTGGCATTGTTGTGGTTATTTCAGTTTTTCAGTAAATTATGATTCCTTCTATAACCTGTCCTACTGTTTCCTCCACTGTAGGAAGGGAATGGGGGAGGGGGGACAGTTTGGGTGGGTTTAATTTTCCCTCTGGGTTTTAAACCATCACGGACTGTAATTGTTACCCTATGTTAACTGCTCTGGAGCAGGATTCTAATTGTTTTCACTAATGAGTATATGCATAGGTTTCTGAAAATCTGAAATTTTACTTTTATCCTGTAACAGGAGTAATAGTAGTCAATCTAGTGAGCTATGTTGATCTTTGATCTCTTTATTGTTTATAAACACTTCATAGTTTATCTTCTGTCCTTCACAATCTCATTTTCTTCCTGTCTTAGCTGATAAGTGATGGCACCATCGTCTATGCAGAGGCTCTCTGGGACCATGTCACTATGGATGATCAAGAGCTGGGCTTCAAAGCTGGAGATGTCATTAGAGTTCTAGAAGCTTCCAACAAAGACTGGTGGTGGGGAAGAAATGAGGACAAGGAAGCTTGGTTTCCAGCTAGCTTTGTCAGGGTGAGTAACTCTTTTTGCTTCTTGCTTTTGCATCATTGCAAGATTCCTAGCAGAGTGCAACAGTTGTCGTGGCATTACATTTCATACCTGATTCTCAGCATGTTTATAGCTGAACATCCATGGTGTAACCCTTAAGGAGTTCACAAGGAAAAAAGCAGTAGAGAATCACACCCTAAGATCCCTTAGCTCCTCTGACAGCTTTTACTTTGTCTTCTTTGTTTGGTCCCTTTGTAACCAAAGGAATTTCTCAAACAGAGATTACAAGAGCAGAAGGCTCAACCAGAAACTCATCAGTGTATACAGAGAGGACACAACAGTTCTCGTAAGGGTTGGGGAGAGGTATGCTGCAGGGATTTCTTGGTAAAATAGGGCTTAATTTATTATCAATGACATTGTGTAGAAATCTGGTTCACAGTCTGAACTCCGCAGACAGAACTCGCCCAGATTAATGACAGTATAACTCTCAGATGGTAAAAATTGAAGTATGTTTTAGAAAATTGTTTGAACTACCTTTTGAGAACCTGTAGTAAAACGTGGGCCGCATTGCATGAAGTAGTACATACACAAAGTGCAGCAGGTGATTCCTCCTTTTCCCCTTCCTATATTTCTAGACAGCATGGGCAATCAGACAGAAGTCAAGTAAGTAGGTGCTGCTATCTACATGATATAGATGGGGCACAGGGAAACTATTCAAAAGTGGTTGAGTGTCTACTTCTGTAATTTTTACCTCTAAGCTAACTTGGCCAAGCACATTAGCTATTAGTAAGGGTCAGAAATAAGCTGAACTCAGAAAAGTACATGGACAGTACAACATGGTCTCTCTCAAATACTGTGAGTAGAAAGGCATGTATTTAACCAGACAGAAACCTCAACACTTTATTTGAATATGTAATGAGTACAGTGAGATAAATCCTGTTGTGAATCCCCCTCAGTAAGATAAGAATGAGAACATGTCTGTATCCACTCTTCTCTTAGGTATAAGAAGTTTGTAACTGTTACACCACATTTTGTAAAACTTTCTGCTTCACTCTAATTGCTTTGTTTGTTCTGACTGCAGCTGCGAGTTAATCAGGAAGAAGTGCCAGAAAACTGTAGTAATATCCAGGACGAAGAACAAGATTCAGATATCAGCAAGCATCGCCAGAAAATAGCTGAAAACAGGGATCAGATGAGAACCAATGTTATACAGGAAATTATGAAAACAGAACGAGTCTATATCAAGCATCTCAAGGACATCTGTGAGGTACATGCTTTAACCCAAGGATATTCTGCTGACCGAATGAGAGCAAATCATTCCATATAAGTTGAGAACCACAGTGGTTCCTCATACCGAAATACTCCCAATTGTGATTCTGACACTGTCAGTCAGATTTTTGTTTCCTCTTACAGCTTTCCTCTCTGATGATGCCATGAGCTTCCTTTCTTCCATTTTTGACAGCGAAAAAGTGCCTCTCTGACTGCTATTTCCATAATAAATGAGAGAAGGAGGTCCAGTTTATTTAGAGGTTTTTGCCACTGTATAGAAAACTTCGAGTAACTGTAATAAAATAATTTACAGTGACAGAATTTCTTAGAAGTAACTTGGAAAGAGTATTTGCTAAGTTGTTTTTTTCCCGTTTTCTCAAGTGAGGAGATTTTTACTGGATCCTTAGAAGTTATAAAGAAATCTAAGTGTGTTTTAGATCTATCTTGCTTGTTTGAACCATGAAACAGGTGGTTTTCTGCATTTTTTCTCAATATTTGTTGGAGGCTCACCCTTCAGCAAGAAACTTCTTGAAACTTTTCACTGAAGTTTGCCTCTTGTGATATGAGCTGTGATGCACTTAACCTGTATTTGACTCACCTTTGTGGTTTGCATCTGGAATGGTACTAAACAACCTACAAAAATACTCTTTGTAGCCTTAGTGTGCTAGGTCTGACCTTGTATTTGTCATGCTGTCATCTCTTAATCCACCACTTCCCATTAGATTATTTCATTCACAGCAAAGTAGACAAGACAGCAGTAGGTTTTGATTTTTTTTTCCATTTTTAGATCAGGCCTTTTTTATGCATCTTGATGAGAGAAAAAAGGGAAAGAAAGGACAAAAATTGCCTACTAACTGGCTAATTTTAAAACATTAAATATAAATTTTGTCATTTATGTTCATTATTTACTGAATCTAGTAAGATCTATTGTGTGCATGAAAAATCAGGGAAGAATTTGTGTGCTCTGCTATGCTGCTCCCATGGTTAGCTGAGTTCTAGGACATGACTCTCGTATTTTACTGACCTGTTAAGACTTAGGCATATATTAATTAATTAATTTTCTCTAACATGTATATCCTGTGCCTGATTTTTAATATCTGGCAAGCCTCTTGAGTTTAGTACAAGACAGCAAGCACATGCTCTCCACCAAGAGGAGCAATGGGCCATGCTCAGCATGTGGGATAGAGATAGTCTGCTATCCTCAGAATGAATCTGTAGGGTGGTGCAAGTTGGACATAAGGCTGAAAATACACTCAAGTAGGACTAAGCCATAAAAGCTACACAGATAGTAACCCAAATTTGCAAGTTCAGCCCTAGAATGAATCACTCAGGCTGGTTGTAGCCAGGATCATGAAGCTAGAGTATACCCATAAAACATGTTTTACATTCAAGAAGTGTTTGCAATCCACATTACAGGAGCCGCACAGGAATTAGCTTTCCTTGTTGGTGCAGTAGGAAATGGAGTAGCTGGCTTGTAGTGCAGGCTCTGCACAGCTCTTAGAGCAGATGGCTGCGGAGAAGACAGGAATATTCCTAGCAGTGCCAGCAATAGCCAGTGTTGCTTCCTGGTAAACCTCACCAGAGCAGCTGAGAGGCTATTTCAGCTGTCTGCTCCCAAAGCTGTTTGCAGGAGGCCTGCCTGACAGCAGCCAAGTGGAGGAGCCTGGCAGATAGCCCCTGTCACATCAGTTAACCTTTGCACTCCCTGAACCCTGGTGCCAAAACTGCTGTGAGAACAGCAGCTATTCCCGGAGGTTCAGTCCCTGCAGTGGATCCATAACAGGGAGATGCAGGTGGGTTTTACACTCGGGAGGTTCCCTGGTTCATTTGGGGTATCCCGAGACAGGGGCTGGACCCCCAAGAATCCGTATGTGAACATCTCAGGTGCAAATCTGAACTTGCGCTTCTGTGTGTGTGTTCGGCTGGGAAACTGCTCCCTTGCCTGGAGACCGCAGGGGTCTTTCCAGCTCAAATGATTTTGTTCAAGGTAGGACCTGTCTCACATCCTCTGACTAAGGAGTGCTTTTTATTTAATTTCAGGGTTACATTCGGCAGTGTCGCAAACATACAGGAATGTTCACCACAGCTCAGTTAAGCACCATTTTTGGAAATATTGAAGATATTTACAAGTTCCAAAGGAAGTTTCTGAAGGATCTTGAGAAACAGTACAACAAAGAGGAACCTCATCTAAGTGAAATAGGGTCATGTTTTCTTCAACATGTAGGTTGAAAAAGTTGATTTTATTAATGAAATTAACAAAATATGATAATAAAAAGCCAAGTTGCCATATTAGGAGGGGATTTTACTAACAAGTGTTTCTTAAATACTAAACTGGCAGCATTTTAGAGTGTAAAGTAACTTGAAATTAATTAAATATTTGTTTTAGATTTCTCCTCATCTTTAGCAACCATGTAATTCTGTAAACAGTTTTAAGGTTCCTTGTCAAAACTGTAATAATCACAGATGAGCTGGATTATTTGCAGTAATCTCATAATCAGCATGCAAAAACTTCATAAAGACATTAAGGAAGGTTAGGTGGTGGGGAGATAGGCCGTGAGTTCTTGATAGAGACTTGCTAAGCCTATACCTGTCTTCCCCAAAGAAAAAATACTTTCTAAAGTGGGTTTGATTATCCTGACTCAAAAGAGACCTTCATTTCTGTGTTCTGACAAAGAAGGGTACATAGTTTTTTGACAGCTACAAAGTAGATTTCTGCATACTTTCAAGGCTGATCAGCCTGGAAGCAATATAGAAAATGTATTACTTAATCTAATTATATATAATAGATATTACAGAAATAGCATTTCTTCTTTATAAACAAACACTTTAGTAAAGCTGTAACTTTTTTTTTTTCTTAATAGCAAGAAGGCTTTGCTATTTATTCAGAGTATTGTAACAATCATCCCAGTGCCTGCATTGAACTCTCCAAACTGATGAAGCAGGGCAAATACCGCCACTTCTTTGAGGCCTGTCGGTTGCTTCAGCAGATGATTGACATTGCCATTGATGGTTTTCTTCTCACACCTGTTCAGAAAATCTGCAAATATCCTCTGCAGCTTGCGGAATTGCTCAAATACACCACTCAGGAGCACAGGTGAGAGAACTAAAATAACAAATTCTCTAACAGTAGTAACACTTAATTGCTCAAGTTTTCTGTGTGACACAACACTGAAGCATTTGAGATCAGGAGCAAAACTGCCATGGACCATGATAAACAGGGCATCTTGGAACCATCACAGTCAGTCACAAAAACAGTATTGAACGTGCAGCACAGGGGACTGAGAGGATGCAAGACACAATGAGGAATAAGTCAAAGAGGGAGAAGGAAAATAAGATGATGTTAAAATGGGATGCAGGGAGAGATGTGTAATTCAGAGTGAAAAAAAGGCCAGTGTGTCAAAAGAAATCAAGGAGAAGGAAATCCAAAGAAGAGGGGAAGGCTCATAAATGTTGTGGATGTAAGAAAAAGTGAAGGCTGCCTTAGAAAAAAACCACAACCTGAGCAAGTTTGGAGGTAATTAGTTTTAGAAACTTAGTAGTAATAAACATTGTCTTAGTTTGCAGTAAAGTTCAGATACTAGATTTTCAGCTGCCATAAATAAAATTTGAAGTTGCAGATTATTAGCCTTTCTGGTATACCCCTTGGCTGATTAAATCTTTGACTAAATTAAGATTTTATCTATAAGGGTCTGTCTTTTTATTTTGTATAATTGTAAGAAAATACTCCATTGTGAACTCTGTGCTCAAAGTCTAAATGAAGCCTGAGGCAGTGCTTCCTTGGCCAAAGTCAGTACTTTAACTTTGAGAAAACTCTCCTCGGAGATCACTGGTTTTTTTCCAGGGGCAAAATAAAAGGTGTGTGAAGTACTGACATTTAGATGTGAAATGCCTCTATTCAATTCTATGACTACCTGGGAAGTGCTGCAATAGCAGTTACTAACAACGGTTTCTCTCTCACTGCCACTGTTTTTAGAAAGGTCATTCTGTGAGCTATTAAACCGGCGGATAAAGTGACAATGAAGTCTCACCACCTTCCACCCTAGTAACTGTCTTCCTCTTAACGTGGCACAGCATCCAGAGGATACCTTCAAGCACAGAGAGGTGCCCATTGTGCAGAGATGCTCACAAACAGGCAGACCTACACCCACACAGAGCTTTGGGAAAGGTCCAGCCAGCTGGGGGTTTTGGTAGCATTTTGTTTTCGTAAAAAAATTGAGGTTCCAATATGCACAGCCTGCTGTGTAGGCCCCAAGTTGTGTAGCAAGTGTGGAATAAATACTCACCAAGAGAGAAAAGGAACCGAGAGAAGGAAGGGCAAGTGTAGTATGGATATCATGTGGTCACTCTGTGGGACACCTCTGTGATGTTAGAAGGATCCTGTTATTGTTAATCTCACTTTCTGTATTCACTGTCGCAGAATAGAGTTTCCACAGATATAAATAAAGAGAGGAGAGATTGCACACATTCAGAAGGGAAGTGCATCCATCAGCAGTAGCCAGTGAATATTACAACTGAGACAGAAGCAGATAAAAAGGACAGCAAGGCTAACCCCTTGGCAGGATTTATTTCTTGTTTGTGCTGTTTTCTGCCTCTGGCTCAATTTTCTGAAAGAGGCGTTCTGATAAAAGAGGAAAAGCAGCTGCTCTGCTGGGTCTCCTTAGGCAAGAAATATGTCTCTTCCCTTCTGTCTTCTGAGAGCCTCCATTTGAGGAAGGTGAAGGAGTGATGGATGCCGTTCAGAGGAGGAAAAAGAAACCAGCCTGCAAGCTTAGGGAGATTCATAGGCATGTTGGGAACTCAGGAAAGAAGGAGGGGAGCAGAGCATTGGAAGAAGGACAGGAGGATTGGCCTGAGTTAATTGCATTAGTCCCAAAGCAGGAAGAGGAGGGTGGCCAAATGGCTCTCACACATTTGTCCCATGGAAATGGGTTGCTTTCTTCATATTCTCCTGTAATTCCTCTCTCTGGTGCCCCTGTTCTTGTGTTCTTCTCTCACCCTGTGTGGGGTTGCTTTTGGTTTTTTTTTCCTGTCCACCTAGCATTCTCCATTTGTGTTTATTGACACTGTCAATGGGAATAAGAAGGAGAAAATACAGTTGTTAAACATGATTAAAAGAATGCTCTTCCCCAAAAAATGCCATTAACATCTTGCTTTAAAACACAGTCCTGTGGTGAAATACAGCTATCACTGAAGTCAGTGGGAATTCTGCCATTGTTTTCAGTAGAGACAGTGTTGCAGTTCATTGATCTGTCTCCCCTGCCTCCTTCCACCAGTCTAATAATTTGCTGCTGGACAAGCCCAGGAGTACAGCAGCACTGAATTGTACAGGCTACTGTGTGGGGTATGGAGTAGCAGGAATCAGGTTTCTCTTAACTAAGTACCTGAGTATGGGGATAAGTGGATAATGTGGGCTGGTACTGCAAGCACTGTGGTTACATCATTTCCATGGTTTGTGATTGCATCATGTCCATGGTATAAGTGATCCTTGAAATGTGTTTACATTTCCCAGTGATTATAGCAACATAAAAGCTGCTTATGAGGCCATGAAGAACGTGGCATGCCTGATCAACGAGCGAAAACGAAGACTAGAAAGCATAGACAAGATTGCACGTTGGCAAGTCTCTATTGTAGACTGGGAGGTGAGTGTCAGCCTGTGCTTTTTCTGAGCAAATGTACTGTGTACAATACTTGATGTCCCCTGCAGGATATGTCTTTTTGCGTAGGTGGCTGTTTATGGTGTCTATTTTTCAAGTGGTCATTGCTCAGTTAAAAGTCCAGTTGTTTCATTTGCCGTGTTTCTGTTACTGATTAACCTTGCTTATAGTTCAGGAAAAGCAGCAAGTATTAACATAGACACTTGCCTTTGAGATCAAATAACAAAATGGAGTTTTTAAAAATGCTAGGCGTGTTGAAGCTCATTTGGAATTTTGGTAGTTCTGTCAGAACAGGAACCTGTTTCACTGACTTACATGTCAGTGTTTATGCAGAAATAAAGTAGAGCAAAAACACATTGACTGAATTTATGTCTGTGATATTATTTACATTGTGTCACATTTTCAAATCCAATAATAAAAATGCAAGAAAAGTGAGTAAACTTAAGACCTGATTATATAGCGAGACTAGTTAGATACACAGTGAGATCTTAAAGTACTATTTACTTACTACATATCTCTATATCACTATATAGGGACCAGATGTGCTAGCCAGAAGCTCAGAACTGATCCACTCAGGAGAACTGACCAAAATATCAAAACAAGGCAAAAGCCAGCAGAGGACTTTCTTCCTCTTTGACCATCAGCTTGTCTTCTGTAAGAAGGACTTGCTGAGAAGGGACATCTTGTATTACAAGGATCGTATTGACATGGATGAGACAGAAATTGTGGATGCCGAAGATGGCAGAGACAAAGATTTTAACATCAGTGTCAAGAATGCTTTTAAGATAATAAACAGAACAACAGAAGAGATCCATTTGTTCTGTGCCAAAAAACAGGAGGATAAAAAGAGATGGATGGAGGCTTGTGAAAGTGAAAGAAGAAGAGTTCGAGAAGACAAAGAAATGGGTGAGTGGAAGAATTTCTAAACAGTGGTTAAAACAAACTTGCTTTTGCAGTTCTTTGTTTTAAACAGATGTGCACTCTTTCTTGTTGAGCTGGTGTCCCTTTCTTACCTGACATGATGTTTAGCTCTGTAAGTGGAGCCTATTCAGGTGTGTCTGTTGCTGTGGGCCAAAGGTCCAGGGCAGGTAGTGTCACCCATATGATTCTTGTGCATTATGGAGCAGAATGAGAGATATGACAAGATGCAATTCACAACGACCAGTCAATAATAAAAATCCATCTAAAATCCTACCACTTTTGTATGAACGATAGGTCAAAAATACCTGTTCATAAAGGACACTTTTTTTACAAAGCCAAGCGGCAATAATTGTAGATTTATACTGTCTGTGTCATGTAGTGGCACCTCCTGTGTCCAGGAGGCCCATGCAGTTCTATGGTGCCATTAACTACAGACCCCGCAATAGCACCACTGGGCAGTGCGCAGAGAAATGAAGCTAAACCTTGAGTGAGCAGGAAAAAAGGTAGTAAATCCTAGGACCAGTTTTAGACCTGCAGCCTGTGGGACATTCCAAGGACAGTGTGTCTTCTTTGTCAGTGGATGGTTAGGATTGCTTTTTTGGTTTTGAATCATTTCATGCTTCCTTTAAGATTAGTGACAAATGCTCCAGCAAAGTTTCTCTGGCAAAACTTACAAACTTACTTCACTGGTAAAGAAAGCAACAAAACTAATTAAAAACAAGAAAACTCTTTTTAGTATGTCTAAAAAGTCATGTTAGTGCATCTGTGTATGCTGGCTGCATGAGAACTTCTCCTTTTCAATAACACTCTTGAGGCTAAGGCTTTGGAGTGACATCAGGTTAACACTGGAAGTGCAGTGAAATGGACGATACAATTCAGAAATTACTAAAACAAGATGCCAAATCTTATATTCCATGTTCATGTAAAACACCTGGTCATAATAGGAAGACAGGAATAACCCTTACATTACAAATGTAACCCTTTTGATCTTAGTGGCTTTCTCTTGTTTGATACTGTTGTATGATGAAAATAAGGGCTTTTCCATATATATTTTAGATAGTCCATAAGCAGAAGAAAATACTTGAAAGTTTGCCAATTCATTCTCTTTTTTAAATCGGTTTTAACCCTTCTGCATTGCTCCGACTGTTCCAATTAATGCCAGTCATCTTGAGTCTGGAGTAAACAACGAAGGAGCCACAGCTAAATTTCCTTCAGACTTTCCAAATCTGACTCTTTTCCAGTGCTGAATGTCGCAGTGTGACATTATAACCGGTATTGTTGGGCACTGTGCTGATGGTTCTCATGCCTTGCTCTGTGTGGGACCTTGTGCTCACGGGGATGGGAGGTAGCTGCCTTCCCTAATTCACCTCAACAGAACTCTAAAATAGTGGATATTACAAAAGGGTGAAGGTGATCATAGGGTAATAGGGCAGTGCTGAGGATCTGATTATAGTTGTCCACACAGTCTGTCTTACAACAAAGTTACAGAATGACTCCACGCCAGTATACAATGAGAACCATAATACAGTGACATGGAAGGATGCTACTGAGTAAAACACAGCTCCTGCACTTTTGTGTGGGCAGGATTGAGATGAAGAAGATAAAAAGTGGTCAAGTGAACACTTCCATTTCCATCCTTTTTAAGAAGAAGCATCCTTGAGCTCTGCACTGCCTCCTGGGCGGTTACTTTATGGAGCACTGGGAGAGTGTGTTGAGCAAGTTCAAGGCTGTCTGTCAGGAAGGTCCTGAGGCTCTGCCCTGGGCAGTCACAGGTCTGTCTTGGTGTTACCACTCTTCCTTAAGTGACGCTGCTGCAGAAATCCCCAGGCATGAGGAAACTGCAAAGGTATAGCAGCTATAGCCCTAACCTATTTATTTTGCTGGGACCTCATGAAAATCAACATATGAGATTCAACAGTGGCGGCACTAGCAGTGGGATTTGTCATAATAGCACTAACCCTTATTTTGGTGCTGGGTCACAAATTCTCATGGTTGCTGAGTGCAAGAATTGCACAAGGAGGGTCCATTGTGCTTGATGCTCTTCATGCACAGTACAATTTAATGAAAAAAAATCAAAAAAACAAATCCAGTTAAAAGAGAAGCTGTATATTTGATAATGGTGCATGGGCACATGCAGTCTTTTCTGCCCATGTAACATCCAACCTTCTGTAAAGTTGCTTTTCAAGTGTGCAACTCACTATTCTCATATTCCTGTTTTGGGACAGGTATGATAAACCAGAGGAAAGATAGTTGAGTTGCAGTAGCTAATGTCCATCTGGTCTTGTGAGTCACAGTGGCTTGGATGCTTTCTTCATTAACCGGAAGACTGTTTCTTTTCTAAAATTTCTTCTTTTTTTGGCATAATTGAACATTTCCTTTAGCCAAAACCAATGGAAAAATGCCACTATTGTCAACCTCAGGTTTAAATTTTTCTTGCTGATTTGTAAGCTATCTTGCTGGACTATACATAAAGCCTCTAATCTGACCACTCAGAGAACAAATAATACTCTTTCAATTCAGAACTGCAAATGGCGTTTTACTTCTATTTTCAATGACACTTCAGTGTGAGTCATTGTGTCCCAAACCATATCTAGCTTTTCTTAGCTTTTATGTATATGTGAGAGAAAAGGCCACAGCCAGAAAATCCTTCTCCAAACCACTAATAGTAACCCTAAGAAAGTGGTCTGATCTCTCATGATGGAATCGCTTTCATTTTTAAAATCTGTTTCCTTGTCCCTATAAAGGAAAAAAACCCCAACCCCGCAGAATAAAACAAACTTCTGCTATCCAAAAATTACGGATTTTTTAAGTTAATAAGCTGATTTGTAATAACTTCTTCATAAGTTCAGGATAGAAAACAAAGGGACTTCTAAAAGCATAGAGAAGTGAGGGAAGATGCAAAATGGAACTGAACCAGACACTTCATTCTGGCTTTGAACCACAGCTTCTGTGCTCTTTCTATGCTTATGTGTGAAATGAGTGGAGCGTTACGCACAGCATGAAACGAAACAGCATGTGCACCCTGTTGTCACCTTGTGCAAATGTGACATTTCCATATATCTCAGCTGTGTTGTGCACAGGGAGGGGAAACTGGAGTGTTTCTACCTGGGCTCCAGACAACACCAGTCTCTGGTGCCACCTTCTAGCAGATGTCCGTCGTCTCTGCACTCACCACTGCTCAGCCATACACCTGTCCCACAATAGTAAATAGCCCAGGGTTACCCACGCTCTTCACGTAAGTTATACAAGCATGTGAACAGGTGCATGAGAAACCCGAGTGAGGGATCCAGCCCCAGGATGATGCAGCCAAAACCACATCACAGCCTGCTTCAGCGTCAGCCAGATTTTGTGATACTCTTCTCTGAGTAAAGGGAAAGATACCCAAATTTGTACTACTGCAGTAGCAGTGACTCCAGATTGTTACCCAGGTTAGCTCAGAGTGAGTGAGAAACAAAATGACTCTGCCTTTACGGTCTATTACTTGATGACTTATAGATTTCAGAAATGTTAATTTACACTGTTTAAAAAAAAACCCTCTTTTTGGACTTATCTATCATTATCCCTGTGGAAAACCCTCCTAAAGTTCATATGACAATATAAAACATCCTGCTAAAAACTTCAGGTATATATTGCTACTGAGATTTACTAAAACTTGTTTAAGATACAGTTTACTTACTTGTTATAATTCAATGTAATCAAGTATTAGATACAGTAATTTTGTACTAGTGCCCTAATTTACACTTTGATGTAGGTATGGAAATCTCAGAAAACCAGAAGAAACAAGCCATGCAGAATGCCCGTAAGTCAAGGCAAGGAAAAATTAAAGGTGGGTGTTCAGAATTGCGTTATCTTCTTACTGTGTTCCATTGATCTTTTCATTAGGAAATAGCACAGTCTGGCTGTGGCTGAGTCTTTTAAAACCATTTTTTGTGGTTTACATGGAGCCAAATAATTGCCATTAACCTGTATTTTAATATTAAATTCCAATATCTCTGTAAACTGTCTACTAAATCAGCTTCCTGAGCTTCTTCAAACAGACAAGTCAGTGTTCTGTATATTAGAGAAGAAACTCAACAGATAAGGCAAGCTGTTTATTTTCAAACTTGTGAGGAATTGGATGAACAGGTTAAATTAGAAATGAATGTTACAATTCCTTCCTTTGCTTTTACTCAAAGAGCTTGTTCTTCTTTACCAATTCTGTGTCTTCTTTCCAAGTTTTTTACAAGCCACATTGTTACATTATTTACAATAACAATCAAAATGGCTTCTTCTGGCATCGCTCTAGAAGGAAGGATGGACCAGAAGCTTGTTTATCAGGAAATGGCTTTTTTATTCATTTCCTCTCTCAGAAAATAATCACAACAGAAATAAATCACAACATATTTTGTCTTTTTCCATCTTAAAGTTAAACTTGGGTAAATCTCTACTGTGCTGACAGAAAAGTGGAACAAAATTTAAGTCCTGAGTTTAGGAGTGAAGGAGTTGATGTTAGGTTGTCTTCTGTTCCCTGGGATTAATATTCTTAAAGCATTTTCTCCTTATGGATCAACAGATACCACTAGAACCTGTCTGGATTTTCAGGGGAGTGGCTAAAGTTTGTGATCAGGAGATTCTGTTCAGGATGCACAAAGCTCAAAGTACTAAAAACATTAACCCAGAAAAATACATTTCAAATGGAAGAAGCAACATTCTTGTTGGTAGCAATATTTTACCCAGCCTTACTCTGAGAGTGGATTGAAGTACTAGTATCTGCTGTTTGAAGTCATTCCTTTGAAATACCAAGATTTACTTGTGCAAACAATATAGTCCAACTGGTGAAACTGCTGCCTGTTTTTGGTAATTCTGTAATATTATTTTTACTGGTACTGTTGTCCTCTTAAGCCAAATCAATGCAGCAATTAAAAAGTCAGACATCAGAGATGATGACCCATAGTAGTTCTGCCATTCAAGATCACAGCAAAATTCATCATGTCCCCTGGCTCTGTGCTTAATTTCCCCAGCTGACTCAGGTGCTTTCTTCTGCAGGTGTGAGCTATAATGGGTGTCCTGTGCCTCCTCCACACCAAACCCTGCATCCCCTTCACCAGCGACACATCACCGTGCCTACCAGCGTCCCGCAGCAGCAGGTCTTTGCCCTGGCAGAACCCAAGAGGAAGCCATCCCTCTTCTGGCATACCTTCAACAAACTCACTCCCTTTAAAAAGTGAGGGGCAAGGACCTGGAAGGAAATCAGCACAGGGGGAGACTCACTCCAGAGGAGGACCTTGGAGACACAGTCAAGCTTGCTTGAGCTCAGTGAATCTCCTGTTTCAGAGGAAGAACCTTGTGTTCCCTTGAGCCAGGATTGCAGCCTTTGTCTTGGGCAAGAAAGAAGTTTGTCAAGGCTGCTCTGAAGTCTATGTTGCCAAGTGTCAGCATTGCTGATGAAGAGCAGTCTCTCTTACGACAAAGACAACTTGCTGTTACTCAGAAACAGCAGTATTTGACCTCTGTTTCTTAGTTGCATTGAAGTAGTGATGGAATCATGCAGGTCATTGTAACATTTCATTTTTCTTAACCTTACGTTGATGGCCAAATTTTGGATAGGGAGGAATTTTTCCTTAAGGGTGTATCAGCAAGGAGTCTTAGGAGAATTTTCTCCTTCCTTGTGGAGCACGGAGCACAGATCAGGTGGAGATATCCCATGTGATTAATCAGGTATTGCAGAATTTAGTGGACCCTAATCCTTCGTGTCTTTTTTCTATTACATTGCCAAATGGCAGGAGAACATCCCGCAAGGCCTTACTATATTCCAGATTGGAACAGGAAAATTTATTCTGTCCTATAGAAACATGAACAGAGTGTGAAATGGACTGTAAAGATATGTGCATTTATTGCACAGAAGTGGAAACAAGAGCAGCCCAGGGCATCTCAGACTGATTCATTTCAGTCAGGGCAATATATGGCATGCATGTATGCTCTTCAGTGTAGAGCTTTTATATAGCTTTTTCACGCATTTCGTCACCTGGGAGACTCTTCTTTGTATTTCCAATATGCTTATTTCTCTGTGTAAAAAATACATTTTTATTTTCTCACGGAGATAATGTGAATGTACAAACTCAGAGTTGAGACAGTACATGGTGACTGCTGGCTATGTTACATAGGTCTCATGCTTTTTATTCATATAGTTGGACTTAGAAAATGAATAAATAGTAATGTAAATATATTGAAACGGTCTGGCTCCATGCTTCTTGTACACAGTCAATTGACAATGAGTTTTGACCAATAACTTTTTCAAAAAAAGAGAGAAATCCATACTGGAAGGGACCAAGGAATCTTGTGGACCAGAGATGGAATTTTTGTCTTGGTGTCATCAGTCCCCATTGGAAGGGGAAAAACCTGACTTGATTAGGGTCAGCTCTGGCCAGCATGTGCAATCTATGATTTGCATTGCTTCAAGTCATCTATGGCATCAAGTTGACCTGGGAGAATACCTTTTAAAAAGCCACCAGGAAGAAAGAGGATCCTGATATTTGTAGCACTGATAATTTCTGCTTGTTTGCTGTCATCAAGGATGGGAATATGGAAGGAAATAAAGACTCAATATGTTTTACAGCTTATTTGCTATGAATGTCTTTACAATACTTTATCCTATGCTGCTGATTAGGGGCATTATCTGATGATTAGAATAGGTCCAAGGGTATTCTTTGACAATGGGCACAATCAGCTTTGTCATGGATCTGTAATATATGAAAAACAAACAAGGGGCTAAATGCCAGGCATTTTAACAACGATGTAAAAAAGCCTTATTTTAAAGATGTATTTGTTCCTACTACTATCCTTACCTCCGTATTTTTATTTATCATCAGTGTTATGAAGCCCACTAGTAACTAGGTTTTGTGAATTCATAACTTTGTGGCCACTTCTGCAAAGCCCAGGTTTGGGGTTTTGATTTTAAATTACATCTTTTGACAACAGTACATTTCAAATGCCTTGTGTATATAGCTCAGCAATAAGGCAAAATCTGGTACGCTCAGCCAAACTGTGCCCAGCATAGTGGACTTCATTGCTTGTGCTTTCCCATAGCAATGGGAGATGACCTGAACTAGATAAGAACTGGAAGTGCACACCGACATTTGTAATGATCCAGATGAAAGAAAATGCATGGGGAAGTCAGTGAAAAAAGCTGCTTGTGTATTTGTCTTGATGTTTAAGCCAGCTTTTGCTGCTCAGATTTTTAAAATAGATAATTCTAAATGCTCAATTTAAACACAGGGAGCAGAATTACAAATGGCATGGAGGCATGCCCCTCCCCTCAAACGCCTTTTGTGTTTCTTACATGCCCATTTTTGTGGGTTCATGCCACATTCAGGCCTGTAAACCAACGAGATGAATGTACGGTGCGAGTGGAGATGATGTTTTTCATAATCACATTTTGAAAGATTTGTTCTAAGTGCAAAAAAAGGCTGAAGTTGGATTGGAGTGCTCACCCAGAAACTTTGTCAGCTGGACCTGAAGACATTATGAGATCCACACTTACATATGTGTGTCTTTGCTAAAACCTGCTTCCTTCCAGCGCTTGGTTCTGTGGGGTGCTGGAAAAAAAAAAGTTTGGGGATCTTTCTTCTGACATGTCAGTTCCCATGAAGGCTCTTCTCATGTATTAGTGCTGGTGCCTTAGCCCTAAAAATGAACAGAAATGTTTCCATATGGTTTTGGATGCAGCAGGTTTTTTCTCAAGAACTGAATTTCAAAGAGCTAAAAAGAAAATATTTCACAGTGCAGATTACTCAGGACAGTTTTACAGGTAGTACCCTTCATACAGACATGGTTGTTCAGCAATGCTCTCTCTGTCTTCCTTTGCAATATGACCTTGCAACAGATTTAATATGGAATATAGTAAGATAGGCCAAATTTATACTATGCCATAGTCTTTTAAACAAATTCTAGTGGAATGAAAAGACACAATTATATTATTCAACAATTAAAACCAAGTATTTACTTGGGAGTTAGCCTCACTTCAGTGTCCGTAAGAAGGAGTTGCAACTAAAATGTAGAAATTTGAATTCCAGCAACTCTTGCCCCGATTTTCCTGGTGACAAAACTTATATATCATCAGAAAGCTATAATGGCAACATCTGTTCTTTTCCACTTGCATGCTTTAAGTTACTATAAAAAATTCTAGGGCAACTACTAAGAATATTTGTGCCTCATTGTGACAAAGCTCAGCCAGAGCCTTCCTGATGGCCTGCTGAGCAGATAACCTCAGACTTTTTGCATGAGATGCAGTAAAATATAATTGTCCTCAAATGTGTTCCCACTGAGTTAGGAAAATGCCAAACCATAATTGCATCCAACTCAGAGCATTTCATGTATGAAATAATAAGATTGTTTTACAAGTGGCTCTTGCCATGCTAGATTTCACATTGGATTTTAGTGGTCAGTGTAAGAACTGAGCTCAAAGACAGACATCTCAAATGTTCCACATTTAGTTGTCTTTTGGAAATAATTATATCACGGTTTTGGAGCCAAAGGTCTTAGCCATAACTAACCCAGTACCTTGTTCTGACTGCCTTTCTCCTTTTTTTCTATGTTTGTGGCATTTGTATGTAGGAGATGCCTTCTGAACGATCTCTAATTTAAAACTGTTTGTTGTAAATACTAGGGATAACTTGCATATATATTTTATTTTGGTGTTTTGTAACATTGTACCTTCCATACATTGCTTTGTGCATCTCACCCCGTGTGTGTGCTGTTACCCACGTTGTAAATGAAGTGTCCTGGCTGCAGAGCAGAGGAATTGGCTGTTGACAGCTGAAGTACGTTGTATAGGACTGCAGTAGCTTGATGTGCGTTTGTTCTGGAGTAACTGCATTGCAAGGTTTATTTACTCTTTGAACGTTGTTTGTCAGATGAATCTATTTTCTGGAAATAAGTACAAACTTACATTCCTATTATTTTTCTCTTATTGTACATGTTTGAAATAATATACAAAGCTGAAGTTCCTCATTTGTGTCTTATAAAACTTCATTGTGCAGTTTTAAAATTGTTGTGGGTTTTTTTATTGTCTACGAAATTTCCTTCATGATGCAAAAATGTGTCAGCTGTCATATTTCTTGTAGTCTTTTAAAGAAAAAAGTCACACCATCCTCTCTTGGTTTCCCAGTAACACCTTCAGTACTTCACAGCATGAGTTCATTTTAACAATGCCTGGTTCTGGTATTGAAGTCTTCATTTTTCAGGCAAAGCCCATACTTGTTGCTGTCTCAGCCTGTGGTTGCTGTGCTTTACCTTGTCCTGGCAGAGGGTTCACACAGTACGCCTTGGCATACATGCAGGTGCAGCTTCTGTGCTGATAAAGCTCCTGCTAACAGAGAGTAGTGACTTAAGTACTGCAGTGCAGGTAAGGAGGATTAAATATTATTTTCTTTGGAATGAAAGCAAAACCATTTAAAGGGGTTCACCCAAAAGGCATGTTCTGCACATATGTGTGAACAGGCTAACCTGCCTGCTTGATAGAGTAATGGGCAACACAGATAGGGATTCAACTTCTCTGATTCGGGGAAGTTTTTTGTATCTCATTATTCTGACAGGGCAGAGGACCATGTCTGAAAGGTGTGCCTGTGTCCTTCCTGCTCCAGGCTGTGTCAAAAATTGTGTTTTGCTGAGAGACACCAGCTTCAGCAAAGTAACATACTTCGCTGAAATCTTTTAATCAGAAATGTTTTGATGAGTTCAAATGCTGGCACAATAGTTGGTTTGCTAATTCTTCACCTCTCTTTCCAATATCCCAGCTCCTATATTTCTTGGTTCATCTCAAAGATGAGAGTTTCTGCCTCCCAAGGTGGCTGCTGCTGCGGTGGGATATGTGCTGAGTGCTCCAACATTAAAGTGAAAGGCACAGTTTGAGCACTTGAGGAGATAGATTGGATGACAAAAACATACCTTAAGCGAACACTGGAGTAGGATATAGCAATCAATAGGCCTTCTAAGGACCCTGTGGTTCATCTGGCCAGGGTGAGCTCATTTGTGCATTTTATTTCATGGTTGGGCAGTCAGGCTAAATCCTATAGATTGTTTTGTACTATCAGCTTTTAAGTTCCTTGAGAGCTGATCTATCAGAGGGAGTTTTAGTTTGCACAGAAATAGCACTGCTTGTCTTAGATTTTTTTGTTGTTGTTGTTTGTTTTGTTTTTTTCCAAAGGCTGCATAATGATCTGTGCTTGGTAACAGAGATCAGAACTCGGGCCTTTTCATGTTCCAGAATTAAAGGAAAAATGGAAAACTCAGCAGTGAAAAACAGCACACCGTGTAGCTTGTAAGGAGAGCACACAAATACTCCTTACACAAATAAATGTGTTTATAAAGGCTTTACAACATCTAGTTACTCTATCTAGAGGATACGTAATTGTGAGAATATGACAAAACTCTATAAACTGTCAGCACAACACTTCTTTTGTTAATCTTAAGTCTGTTCAGTGCACTGCAATCAGCTTGTCTAGTGCGTGGGGTGAGAACTCACCTACTTCCACTATTAGGTATTTAGGCTATGATTTTAAAAAGATGTGTGTGTGTGTGTGTTTATGTACATGTATTTACACCTACACCTCCTTTGTAGCACTCCATGTGGCATCCCCAAATATCTCTGCTGGCACCTACAGCAGGTTGCACCAGACAAGTGACCCATATCCATCACACCTTCCCTCTGTTTATATGACACCATTACATCCTACATTTGTTGAGCATCTTGGGGCGGGTGGGGTGTGTCTGTCTGTCTGTCTGTGTGTCTGTGATTGACACCTGGACAGCATTTATCTGAGTCATTTTAAAGTTTTTAGCATTCAGAGTGCGACACCTGCAATGTCAGCCAAACCACTCAACGGACAAGCAGAGGTTGGAAGGTGTCCATCCACATCACTGGAGTCACATCAATGAAGTTCAGAAGGGCAGATCTGAGAGGGCAGAGGTCAGCAAAGGAAGGAGTACCCCTGCTCTTTTAAGGGCTGAGTTTCTGTCCAAACAGAAGGTGATGTAGAATTTATCAACTGTTTCTCCCAGGGATTTTTTTCAGGAAGGCTAAAACTGCTCAAGAGGAAAGGAGGAGCCCCAGGTGCACCATGGCTCCTTCCTATGACTTTAGAGATACTGACTTACTGAAAAAGTGTCTAGAAACTGCTCTGCTAATAAGGTCAGGTGTATCTGACATGACATCATGGTCATTGCTGTCATATTCATCTCTTAACAAAGATAATTAGCACAGCAATCAGTCTAAAAATCCTTGCATCACCTGCCTTTCAGATGCAATGTTTTTTCAGAACAAATGATGAACACTTGCTACAGTGTAATTATTTCCAAATCATAATTCTCCAGTGAGACAAGACACTAAAAAGCAGCTGAAGAAAACATTTGACTTTAAGGCTATTTCTACGGCAGTTTTCTTGCATAAATGCATAAAACCAGACTAACTGCAGACCATCAAGGTATAGGTAGCTAATGAATGACTGGCAGGATGGGCTGTTTTTGAATGACTCAAACTTTTAATGAGAAAGGAGGCTGAGGCTTAGCAGGCTTAGAAAATTTCAGATGATGCTTAATGGGTAAAGAGAAAAGGATTGTTCATTTTGGCTGTCATTTCTTCTTCTCAGCACAGCAGCGCAGTTAATTTGGCTACAGAAGTTCATTCAAGCAGAGCACCGAATTGCTGTAAATGGTCCTTCCTTTTCCTCCGAGCGCGGCAGACACCGTGTCCCAGGTTCGTGCCAGGGCAACTCAACTCTTGCAATATTTTGGTGTCGCCACAGGGTGGTGGTGAAGATCTTACAGAAAACTTCGTTTTCTGCAGTGCTGAGGGAACGTTCTTTGATATGTGCAGAGCACGTGTCACATCTTTGCAGTATGGTGGCGCCCTCGATCGCTGTTTGCAGTCACTTGAACCACCAAGGGTGAATTAAGGCCACTTCCTGTAACACATTAACTCCTGTTACTTTTGGTTTTATCCATCCACTTTTGGTTGATGATCAGTGTTTAGGGAGTTGATGATAAGCTCAGTTGACTTTCACTAGGCTTTAGCAGCAGTTTCAGTAGTTTCAAGAAGACACAGGTAAGAATGGAGTTACGGCTTTTTCAAATTATTTACCAATAATATATAATTTAGTAGCACAATAGCTTTGACTGTTGCTTGAACAGCTAGATAGGGAGCCTTCTAATTAAACATGAAGAACTTAGTAATTCTATTTATTTACTTTAATTCAACCTTGTTACCTCTTTTCCATAATCTCCAAATAATTGTAATGCCACATTCTCAGCATTTTTAGTTTTAATTTCCATAGCCTTTGTCCCTAAATCCATTGTAAATTACCTGATTCAGAAATGAACTTCATTACTTATTTTAGCAGCACAACAGTAGTGTGACGACTTCCGTTGCACAAATCAACCAAGCTGTCAGAAACTAACATTTGTGTGCTGTATTTGTACAAAGGAATAGGGAAATCAAAGCCTTATTGATCCATTTTAACATTTTTCTTTCATGTAACAGTGGTAAAAGGCAAAGTACAGAGCACTTCAGCTTAATATTGGAATAAATAGAAAAATTCCACTTTAAACCTCTGTTTTAATTATTGAACAGCTCTCAAAATTAAATCACTGACCTTTGAGAATTTAGTGACCAAACAAGGGCGTGTCCTCAAGGCACATATTGGAGTGTGCGTTCCTTTACATGAAGCTTTTACACTGTTTAAAGATGCCCAAGAACACTGCAGGTACCCAGTGAAGGAGGTAAGAACAAAGGTCCTATATATGTGATGATGATAGTGATGTCAGGTTGTGGAGAGGAGTGCATGCATGGGGACCACACTGTCTATTCTTTAGGCAAGAAACGCTTCCCTAGACAACTGGGAATGGGGTTCTCTGTAAGTGGACAAGGACTGTCAGACTTCTCCATGAATGCATCATATCCTAACAGCATCATATAGAGCAATTCTTCCTTTTGCACTCTTCTGGAGTCCTTTGACTAAGGCAGCAAATATTTCTATATCTCAGAAGGAACAAAGGTTTTATCTATTTTCACCTTTCTTTAATGCCAACCAGCAGCAGCAGACAAAGTGAGATTTTTCTGGTTGGTGATCAGACATCTCCGGGTAAATCCATTGGCAAAGATACCATAAATAATTTCTAATAACGAGTCCAAAATGGGGAACTTTTCTGAACACAGAACAACGTGATTAAGGAACATGTCCCAAAGCTAAAGTCTTACTCTGTAAGTTAGATTAAGGGTGTAATTATTCTTGTTGAGGACATACTGGTGTCGCTCTACATGGTACTTTTGTGTATTGTTTCATGAGAGTGAGAAATGGTGGTGAAGAGACTAAAAAGAAGACATAATTTTTTACTTAATGCTAGTTAATATTGCAAAAGAAATACTGATCTTAATCCTCATTAATAAACCACTTCCAAAGCGAATTGTGTAAAATTTACTCGCACTAACAATCACTTTTACCTGTTTAAGTACTTAACCTATATAGCTGAAGCTTCTGTGCATTAGACATTTATGGATATTAATTCCAAATCAAACAGCTATTAATTTTGTTGCTATTTGCTTTTTATTCCTCAGTTTAATCTCTTCCCAACAATTGCCCTTTCACTCAATTAAACCAGCTGTGTCCAGGATTAAGTCCTAATGTATTTCAATGGGCCTATATTAAAAGACATTATATAGGAGGGACTCTCTAGTAAAAAGATAAATATAAGCTGGACTTTTAGTAGCAAAGTTACATGAATTTGGAGCACCCAGCCAAAGACTTGTTTTTGCCAAAAATCTCTTACTTGATCCCTCACACCTTTGCCCTCATCTCACACTGCTCCAGCTCTAACCCCTCCTCTGAGATCATTCCACTTATTAACCCAGTAGGGGGCTAATTTGAGTGAGTAATAATAATAATTAAAAAAATACTAAAAAGTGATTGCTTTGTGCTGAATGAGGGGGTTGAATTGCCTTAGCTGACCTCCCATGGCACCATCCCCTTGGGAGATGAAAGGTACAACTGTGCAGTCACAAGTAGGTGCAAGGAGAAATGTGGATGGAGAATTGTGTAAAGCTAATATTTTAAATGTAGAATGATGATATGAGTGATATCTCCATTAAATAATTATTTAAAATAGCACTCAATAGTTTCCAGGACTGTATATAATGCTAAATAGAGATTCATAAATAAAAGAATAGATAGGGTGAAAACTCATTTCCTTATTTTCCTCCCTGCACTACCCTGCTTTCCTTTCTAATGTAGACATAGGCAGATGTACTTTTTCTTCTTAAACATTTCAGCCAAAGTCATATAACCTATCTAAAGAATGAAAAGCTGGATTGTACTGCTGGCTATTGTAGTCGGCACAGCAAAACCACAAAAACAGGATGTCTGCACCCAGGGGTATCCTGGCATCCCTGGCAATCCTGGGCACAATGGCGTTCCTGGTCGTGATGGACGTGACGGGTCAAAAGGAGACAAGGGAGATACAGGTATTACGTTCAGAATGAATGATATAATATATCAAATGCAAGGCCTTTCACTCCCAAATTTGTCTGTAGTACTCTGCATGAATGGGATTATTCTGCCTAGCCTTCAGAAAACATTTCAGACATTGGTCATTTATCTGTTTGAAGAAGGAAATATAAAGAAAGGCTTAATAATGAAAGCAAGACAGCAAATACTATGGAGATGTCAGGTTCATGGGATAAAAACAAAAGAAAAAAGGCTTTACCTTTTATCATGGCAATATTTTCAAGACTGTTTGAAAAATCTAAAACCTGCAAACCCACTCCTACTCCTCTAAGATAGAAACTATATTTCTGCAAGAAGCTTCAAGCCCACTAAACAAAAAAACAACTGATACCCTGTTTGGTGTAGTAGGAAGCATGCAGTGGTAAGATTTCTCCTTCTTACCTAAAGTATACATTTGTAGGACTTGATGCAGAGTGTGCCTACTTGCTGTAACTTGAGAGTCACTAGAGTAACTTCAGAAATGGAGCCTATTGGACAACAATGTAGGATTTACGTATGCTCCAGCAGGCTCTAATAGAGATTTGTGTGAGATATGAAAGCCAGAGATAACCTCAGCATCCTAAAGCTAATCACCCCCATAATACCTTAAGCCTTGTATCCATGCTGGAATATCAAGGCCAGGGTTGCACAAGGTGATAAATCTGCAGGCGTGTGGACATATAACACTTCCATCACCTTTTAAAATACAGAAAGATATAAAGATTTCCGTTAGCATCTTAATAGGCACATATATTTAACTGCCCTCTTTTTCTGTATGCAGGGTTCCAGAAAGGTCTGGAAAACAGAAAACCTAAAGCTTTCTTATTTTCATTTATTTTCAAAAGGTCCTTCCTGCACTCCAGTGAGTTATCCTGGCACCAGTGGATTCTGATAAACTCCCCAACTATTTTTCCTAAATTCATCTGTTATGATGACTGTAATGACTATTCTTTAAACAAATTGGGGTGAATGCACCATTCTTCATACTCTGTGTAGATACATCTTTGTGGTTTAATACATGAGAATTAGTTTTGTTCCTTACCAATTCAATGAAATTTCAGCAGATGCTGGGATGCATCCATTGTGCAGGAAACTGCTAAAGAACTTTTCTCTGGCCCATATGGCTGGAGAGCTACTCCTGGAGTGTAATTACAACCAAACTGCCAATTCTGTTTTTCTTCTGTTGCTGCACTCGGGATGTATCCAATTATTTGATCACAGACCTCTTGGTCTTCTGTACTACCTCTGTACAACAAAAATAACTTCTATGATTGCTCTCCGTAGAGCAGTGGAAAGTCCATGTCATGCTAGGTACAGGGATCAAGAGTGTGAACGCCTTCCTCAGCTTTATAGGCAATATTATTCCACTGTAATGATCCATTACCATTGGTCAAACTCCTGTAAATCTCTTCTTGAGGTGGGAGTTCATCATTCATAGAATCACAGAATCATTACAGCTGGAAAAGGCCTCTAAGATGATCTAGTCCAACCATTAACCCAGCCAGGCCCACCACTAAACCACATCCTGTTTCACTGCTAGGCTTCCTGCCCCAGCAATTCTTCTTGATGAACTTCCATGGATGGAGGCAACAAGAGAAGAAGTTTTCACACTGGTGATCCTCACCAGGTTATAACAACTGTATATGTCTCAATAACTCACCTCTTTATGTCAAGGATTCCTTCTGCACCCAAAAACCACCATCCTCAAGCAGAGTTTCTCTGTTCTTTGTCAATCTCTCCATAAAAGTACCAGCAGTGGCAGACACTAGAAGTCAGAAATAAGTTACTGTTATGTTACTGTTTGGCCAGGCTTGAAGAAGAAGGATTAAAGAAGGACTCTTTCCAAATTTTCTGGCAATTTGTTTAATGAAAATCTGTGGTTTTATTTCTGTACTAGGTGAACCAGGAATTCCTGGCAGTCCAGGAAAAGATGGTGTCAATGGAGAGAAAGGTGAACGAGGTCAGATAAGTGTTTCAATTTAATATTTGTCTATGAACTGCTGTCCTTGTGTTTGTGAACTCATCATACAATCTGATCTATTTTAAATTCTCTCATTTCTAAATTGAGAACAGCAAACTGTATAAAGAGCATTATTCCTAACATGAGAAGCCAAAGGCCATTGAAGAGAATTGATCAGCTTCTTTTCCTGATGGCTTGAGCATATGTTCTTTATGGTGTCTTTTGCCTATCAACAGCTAAAGCACCTTTCACATCATGAGATCTTCACCTTCAAAACCTTATGCAGCAACCAGAGCAGTTTTGAGGGCTTTGATCTTCAGATCAATGATGGATGAAGGATAAATAAAGCATAGGGTGGCAAGTAACCAGGACAAAAAGCCTTTAGTTGTGCTGCAGTAGCAATCTACTTAACCCAAGTAAAGTAGAAATTAAATGTAGAAATTATAGAAACATCATGCTGAAATTACAGAAATATGTGGCAAGCAAGTTCAGGGTGTTGTAAAAAAAACCCCTCCTCTTCCTCATTAAACTGTGAACCCTCTCACCCATTTTGTACGCCAAAGGCTGGAAAAATAGTGGACAGATGCTACTTTTGTAAGAGATTATGTGAGCTGTCAGTGCTATCATCAGCCCATAGACAACCTTCCTTTCTTTGAGCTTATTCTTGCTGCTGCCAGCCAGACCACCTGTTTTCTAACAAAATAACTCTTCAGACATTATGCTTATCTTCAGACAAAATAGGCTCTTCTGACATTACGCTTTTCCTGCACTTAAATATATGAGAAACTGTGTGTACAGTGAGCACAGTATGCACAGTGGAGATGCACACCTGCACATGTATCTCCTCATGATGAAACACAGTTTGAGCCTTCCAGTGGAGGATCACAAGAAAGTTGTGGAGTTGTTTTGTTTCTATTATTATTTTGGGTTTTTTTTTTTCCCTTTAGGAACCAATGGGACTGTTGAAGAGAAGGGGAACAAAGGAGATAAAGGAGAAAGAGGACCACCTGGGAAACTGGGACCAAAAGGATTTATAGGATCAGTGGGTTACAAAGGTCAGAAGGGAGAGCTGGGACTGCAAGGACAAAAGGGGTTAAAAGGAGACATTGGACCCATAGGTCCAAAAGGGACAAAAGGTGAAATTGGTCCTCCTGGAAGGGTTGGTTTCCCAGGGCCGATTGGCCCGATTGGTAATCCAGGTCCTAAAGGTAATACTGGAGCTCTAGGGCCACAGGGTAATCCAGGAGTTCAGGGGGAAAGAGGCTTGAAAGGAGACAGAGGAGACAAGGGGAACGTAGGTGCCCCAGGAGTCCTGCCGAGGAGCGCTTTCAGTGTTGGCCTTACAGCCAACACCAAGTTTCCCCCTCCGAATCGCCCCATCAGGTTTGACAAGGTGCTGTATAACAGCCTGAATGACTTCAACTCAGCTACCGGCAAGTTCACCTGCAAACACCCCGGGGTTTACTATTTCACCTACCACATCACTGTCTACTCAAGGAACGTGCGGGTAGCTCTCGTTAAGAACGGCATCAAGATGCTGCACACGGTGGACAGGTACCAGAGCGGAGAGGACCAGGCCTCGGGAGCTGCCATCCTCGAGCTGCAGGGAGGAGACGAGGTGTGGCTGCAGGCCCACCACGGAGAGGCTTTCAATGGGCTGTTTGCAGATGGTGATGACGATACCACCTTCTCTGGGTTCCTCCTGTTCAGCACCGCCGACCCACTGGAGCCACTGCTGCTGCCCGCCCTGTAACTCCGCGTTATCCCTGCATGCTGCATGCCTGGGCCCTTCAGCCCTCCCTCGGAAAGCTGTTATCTGCTGGACAATTCCTACTGGATTCGACAGAAAATGGTTGGTTTCAGGAACAGCTTCTGCACAAGAGAGGACAAGTCTTCAGAATCTACAGTGCTGGGCTTAACACATTAGTGGTTTGGTGACTTACTGTAGGCATTCACAGGGGTGTGTATCCCAGGTCTGGAAAAAAAAAAATAAAGCAAAGTGTGATGAAATAAAAGACAAATGTTCTAGAGTTATGTCTTGTGGGACATCTTGTAAAAACAAGAAGCAACAGTTACTTCCAAGCCAGTTTATATCTTCCAGCGTGGCATGTGTAGATGGACTTGAAACTTGGTCAGTTTGCATCTAGCCACTTTAAAATAATTTTTAAACTTGAAATTAGTGTAGTTTGATACCTCTACAAAAGCTGCTAGCTGTGTGGTGCAAGCAAGTTTCATTGTTTCATTTACAGCTTTTAAATATGGTTCTTTGCCCTCTGTGTAGTCAGAGGTATGAAACTGAGCAAAATGGAGTGCTAGGAGGAGGTGCCATGTGGATTCTCTGATGTGGGCAGATATTCAAGGCCAGTGCAAAAATACAGCATAAAGCTGCTCTACTTCAGAATTAGCTGGTGCAAAACAAATTCTCCCAGATTAAAGGTAATATTTAATCAACACTGAAGCAGCCATGCTGAAGAATTGATCAGTAGATATTTCCTGTGCCATAAAACCTGCTGTCATTTTCCCCCCCAAATTTTCTTTTTCTTTCCCCCCTCCCCACCCTCCATTTTTCTTCTAAAACTCAAAAAATATTAAAAAGTTGGGAAATCTTATTCACTTCTCTTAGAAGAGAATAAAGTAGATGTGCCAATGGAGGTGGCTCGGCATCATGAAATTCAGTGCACATGCAGGGTTGGGAGCACAACCAGCACCTCGGGGGTACCAGGGGAATGCGGGCGCGCTCCCACAGTAGCCGGACCCCGAGCGTGGATCACAGGGCGCAGACGGAAAGGGCGCGGTGGGTTAATTCAGGAAGGACAGCTGCGCTTCTCAAATGACAGCGAGGGACGTACAAGGGCACCCCGGCGGAGGAAAGGGCTACGAGAATTTTTCAGCAAGACGAAGTTTTTTTCCCCGTAAGCCACACTCCGCAAGTTTGTATCACAGAAACATTTAGACCGAAAAACCGCTGTAAAAGGCCCTTAGGTTCAACTGGAGAAGGTGTAGGACAGACATGGGCCAGCAGCGGCCCCGCTGCGCCCGGGTCGGGCGCTGGCGAGCCGGGAAGCGGGGCAGGCCGCNATTGGTTCTAGCAAAACCAAACGTTGTGGCTTTTGGGCGCCGAAGCGTTTGACAGTGATGGCCTTGTGCGTGGGAGCGCTTTGAGCCTGAGTGCTGCCCATGTCCATGGAGTGAGATTGCCCCTTCCATCAGCCCTTCCCTGGCTGCCCTCCCCTGGCTGTGCCGTCGTTCCCCTGCCAGTGCCGTGCCACTGCACTCGGGCAGTGCTTCAGGAGCAGCCACGCTGCTCGCATCCCCTCGCCTGGGCGTTATTCTCGATGTTTCACCTGTGGCAAAAAAAAAAGGATTTGTTTGCTGATTTGGTGACACTTGGGTTTGCTGGTTCGTAACTTTTTAGGGTGAGTCAGGGACGTTTGTTAATGTGTCCAGGGAATCAACAGGCTCCTGGAGAGGGTGAGATGGTGCAGTGCACACAGAATAGGTGCAGCTGTAAAATCCAGGTGTTTGCCTGCTGACTCAGCTATTCCTGCCGCGGTGCCCAGCCTGGTGGAGCTGTTGAACTTTAGGGTTTAGAGAGGACAAATCGAACCTCTGTTTACAATCTGGCACTTGCTAGGGAAACATTTCTTCAGGTTTTCATGCCTCTGCAAGCACACTGGTGTAAGTCTTGCTTCAGGAAATAATCCAGTTCAATATTGTCCATTTGGCTGGTCTAGGGAATGTGTTCCAGATGATGCACTTGGCCCACGGCTCTTTTGGAGTAGAGGAGTGTATTTCAGGTGCACAAAGAGGCTGTACCAGGTAGGATGTAAATGTTGAGACCAAGCGAAGACAAAAATATTTCAGCCATGCAGCCAGTGCCGTTAAAGAACAGAGAGAACTGTGCTAGGCTTAATTCTTTTTGTAATTTTTAAATTTTTGTGTCAAACTTGATACCATATGTAAGAGGAATTCCATGGCTGATTTATCTGTAAGAGGAGATACATCCTGGTCACAGAGCACTCCATGTGCAGCAAGAGCTCTCTTGGGAGGGTGAGTGATGATGTAGGGCAGCAGGATGACCTGGAGCTCTCAGGGATATTGCAGGACACTGCGTCCTTTGGCTGAGGATCTGAGTGAAGGGGCAGTTTCAAGTGTCTTACACAGCAAACATTCAAGAATGCTGTGATACAAGTATATTTATGTTTGCGTGCACACGTGTGTAAATGTAAAAATACCTTTTTCAGTGTTCACTTCAGTCCAGTTCCTGTTCCCAAATAATAAATCAAAACATGGTGTGAGAAAAGGTTTTCTCTCTTTAGCAAAAAACGAAGGTGCTTTTAGCAACAGTGGCAGAAAGAAAATAGGAAAAAGCAACCCAAAATGTTCTGGATGTGTACTTGAAGGGTTGCTTTTGCTTCGGAATATATGCTTGTACAGACAAGCTGTCAGTTTGTACTTTTTTGTTTTATTTGGATAAATACTAGCAAGGTATATGCAAACCTGCAGCTGACTGCTATAATACAAAGAATTTGCAGAAAGTGGATTATAAACTGACTGGACTGCAAATTTGAAAATCCAGATTGTGATTTTTATATAATGAGGTTGAATTTGGGAAGGGATAGATGTGTGAAATCACTGTTCGATGCTGTAGTTAGGGGGTGAGGAGCTGCTCATGTTGTAGTTGGGCAGTTGCAAAGGGAGTGTATTGCTAAGAGATGTTGCTTTATCTTAAATGAAATTAAGGAATTACTAGGAAAAGGTTTTTCACTCGGGTTGGTTGGGCACGGGAACAGGCTCCCCAGAGAAGTGGTCACAGCACCAAGCCTGACAAAGTTCAAGAAGTATTTGGACAGTGCTGTCAGGCCCATGGTGTGACTCTTGCAGAGGGTGCTGTGCAGGGCCAGGAGCTGGACTTCAGTGATCTTTGTGGGTCCCTTCTGTCATGTCAAATAAAACACAAAACTTTTCCAAACAGTGTTAAAATGTTACTATCAAAGCAAATATTTAATTGAAAGCCTTCAAAGTGCACAACATGGTGATGTGTACACGTGATGCAGTAGTTCTACAATTTTTGTAAGGTTACTTGATTAGTATACCTATCAAATATTGTCCAGTTAGAAGAGCAGTTGGGTTAGATAATTTCCCCCCTGGGTTCAGCCCCATGGGAGGCTTTCACCCCACAATCTTCTAACTTTACATTTTATTATGTCTGTGATATATGGTGCAAAATAAAGTGTCCTTGCTAAACTAAGAGGCAAGACTAAACAGAATTTCAAGAATGCTTCAGTAGGACTTTGTTTGCTGTGTGAAAGGGAGCTGGAAAAGTACCAGAAGTTATAACTATGTATTAACAGTCTACAAAGCTACAAATACATGAAGAATACATAAAACCCAAAAATCTTTAGGCATTACTTCCATCTCAGGGAATTCTGTGATTCTTTGAAATCTTTTTCCTGTTGTAGGTCTGCACTGTGGAAGTTCTCTATCTGGTAGCATTAGTAATTTTGTTTGATCAGTGGTAGAACCTCTAAGTCTCTTCCATGAATGCAGAACGTAAGTGCCATCTGCATTTACCCTGTACAAATGTGTTTACCTTGCCCTGTGAGACAGAGCCAGGCTTGATAGGAACTTCAGAAATAAAACTGTTAATTCCACAAACATTTTCAGTTGTTGATTATTCCTTTGAGGTCTGCTTCCAGTATTGGGGGCTCATTTAGTGAGCCTGAGATGACTGTCCTGTTGGCTGCAATCTCGTGGTATCTGGTGCTGCTGGCCAGTGAAGTGTTACAATATGCTAGCTAGGGTCGCTTTGGTAAAATTCTGTCGTGATAATTCAGTCTTGAAACAAAGGTGCAGAAATCAAGGAGGGCAATAGCGATGTGTTTTCATTGTGTTCTGCACTGCAGGGTCTGTTTGGTGTTCCAGAACTGAGCTGTCCAGAAGGATTTCAAGAAGCACAGGACAAAGCGCTGCAAGAATCGGAGCAGCTCGTCCAGAAGGCGTGTTCAACACCACCTGGACCAGAGACTGTAATGATCTTTGATCAGCTTTCAGATAGCCTGTGCAGAGTAGCAGACTTGGTACGTTACTTTTTTTATTTTTACATGAATTCTTTCAAACTGGCTGAGCTAACACCATGGTCCATTTTATGCTTTTCTGCACTGCACTAAATAGCAGATCAGCTCCATAAAGTTTTGTGTTAAGTCAGAAAATTAAATTGATTGAAAGTGAATTGCAAAGGCTTTTACCAAATGATTGCTAAGTACAAATCCTGTCACACTGTCCAGTTATTTTAAGACAGATGCAAAAATGGTATAGAAGCCACAACAAGAAAAACAACAGTGAAATCATACTTGTGTTTCTGCTGCAATATTAATGCATAAGCTCTCCAGCATCACTTGTATTGTGGAAAAGAGGGATTTGATTTCAGAGTTAAAGTTGGAGTGGCAATGCATGTTTACAGTTATGATCGTTTATAGGTGAAGGTTCATAAAGAACTTTCAGAGTAAAGGCAGTAGATGAAACTCAACAGTATCACTCTTTTATTAACACAGGAAAAAGGTAGCAATTTCTTACATTGCAGTTTTTGTGGTCCGCAGATTTAGAGTCCTTGGTCTGATATGCTGCATCACAAAATTTTAAGTTTATTAGAGCATTTCATATTGCTCTCTGGAAGTTTGCCTGAAGTATATCTTTTATCAAAGCATCATTCTTTGGTTGAAGGAAGCAGAACCAACTTTGATACTGAAATCAGTTCTTAGTGACTAGGTCACTGAGTTTTTTGAGGTCACTTGGGTTTTCACATTTGAATGTCTCTGTGTGTTTTCAGTTTTCCAATCTTGTTTCTTTTTGTTTTGTAGATTTAAGACATCTTTTGTGCCAGGCACTTTTTCCTTCTGAAAGTACTTACACGCTCTGTCAAGTCATTGCTTCTTGTGTTTTGTATAGACTATGCCTAATTCTGCTTAATCAGTCAATACCTAAGTAAAACATTAATGTCAGAATTCAATGGCCATAGTTTTGTATCAGTTTGCTGAGTTAAAATTATCTCCTTTGTGCTATATTCAGGCTTTTTATGTTTGCAGATGCACAGCTTACAGAACTGTCTGGAAGTTATTTGGTGATTGTTATCTGTTAGGAATTCTGATACCTGTCATTCAGCACCTTTTTTGTCAGTATTATACAGGATTTTTAAAAGGAATTCTATAAAGTAAAAATTTTAAGTTTGTAGCATTTCTAAGGCTGCCTTTTCAATCAAACTGCAATCATATTTTATACTGTCAGGTTGTTGCATGTACTTTCTGTAAAATCGTGCTTAATGTCTTCAGTGTATTTCTAGACTTTAAATATATTCCTGATCTTTTAAGTCTATCATTTCAATGCTTAAACTGCCCTGAATTCGTGTCAGCAGTCCAGGAAGCCCCTAGCTCCCCAGCCCCTTTTAGAATCCTTCTAGCCTTATGAACCCCCTGAAGTATTTGGAGATTTACAAAAAATCAGTACTTCTTCCTATTAGGAAAGATGCACATTTGGTGATGTGTTTTCTTCTTAACTAGAAAATGTAGCTTTAAAAATCTTTTTTAATAACATGTAAATACGTTGGAGTAGTTCCCTGTTGTAGGGACTCTTAAGATACACACTACTTAAAGTATTTAAAAATATATTTTTTTTATTTTTTATTGTGTGAATTAATGGTGTTTACTGGAAAGACACAGGCACTGTGTGGTTTAATAATTGTCAGGAAAGTTTTCCAATCAGCTTTGTTTTAGACAAAAAAAGGCAAATTCTACAAAACGATTGCATAGAACTGTACAAATAAATGTTAATATAAATGGAACTGCTTGAATGCAGTTTATTTATAAGACAGGATTTTGTTTTTATTTGTCTTTCTGCCTCACTGTGTTCTTCTTCTACTGTGTTAGGCTGATTTTGTAAAAGTTGCCCACCCTGACTTTGCATTCAGAGAGGCTGCTGAAGAAGCTTGCAGGAACATTGGTACTGTGGTAGAGAAGTATGTTTTCTTCTTTTTTTCTTTTTTTTATCCTATTTCCCTATGCAGCTTTAAAAATTGCTGTATGATCATCTATGAAAACAGCAATCAACAAAAAATATTTGTGCATGGGAACAAAGTGTCAGTCTTCTGTTACAGATATTTAAGTGGCTAGTATTGTTACAGTATCTCATGAAAGGCTTTTTATTTTTAGTTTTTCTATTTCAGTTTATGACTCCATGTCACCGAAGCCCATCTGAGGCCTCAAGTGACATTTTTCTAGGACTTGTGACAATTCTCTAGTGGTTGTAAAGTTCATGTGCAAAATGCTTGAAAGTGGATTTCTCATGACTTTGATTAAGGACACCAGGTATAACAATATGACTTTATTATCTGAATACCACTTCAGATATAAAATCTGTAAGAAATTATTCATATATTATTTTGAGAGGCTCATAAACTAATTATTTTGAGAGGCTCATAAGCTACTGTGTGCATGTGTTTCACTGCCCACTGTATCCCACCTGGGAGCGCAGGATAACGTGCCAGCATATCTGTTATCTGTATGGGTACAGTGCTTGGTGTGTGGAAATGTTCTGGAGATAGTAAGCGCTTAGTCTATCCCAGTGGCACTCAGCAGCACGTTTATCTGATGGCAAACTTGAGCACAGGTTTCCTTTAAGGGAGCCCTTTCAAAATAAGGAATAGAAAACCGTTCTCCCACCTTTATGCTCTCACCATGATTATCTTTGTTCATAAAAAATAAGCAGTCTGTGTTAGACTTGCTCATATTGCCACAAAATACCATCCAAAAGTATTTTTCTGTCAGATGTACAAGACCTATTTCCATGCTGATTTGTCCACACATGGCCTGTGTAGAAATTTTCTCCTTTTTAACTGTGATTGTGAACCAGAAAGCATTTTGAAAATACAGTCCTTGGCTTTTAATGTTGTTTCACTAGATACTGCCTTTGAATGGGTAATACCAAGAAACTGAAATATTAGTCTGTTGCTAATGCATGATTCTTTTACTCTGTATCTTTTCAGATTAAATACAGATGTTGAACTCTGTCAGAGTCTGAGGCATCTGCTAGCTGATGAAACTGTAATGAGTTCCTTAGATCCAGAAACCAGGTACTTACTAATGCTTATAGATCTTTATAAATTATAACTAAAATCCTGTAGATTTAGATTCTTAGAAGGTATATATTATTCCTTATTGTACTTACATGTTGTGTTTTCGTAAATTACTAAATGCAACTTTTGGAAAACAAACCACATCTCCATTATTAATTTATTACTCACTACCAAATTACCTGTTCAGGAGTTAGGAAGTTTGTAGTTGTGTAATCTTAAAGAATGTCTGTGACTGTAGAGCCCAAGATACATTTACGCTTAATAACTGGATCTTGCAACAACAAAAAAATGAAAACTCAAGATTTTCTTCAATAATATTCTTTTGATTAAAATTATGTACTGTACTGTACCGTGGTGTACATATCAATGTTTGTCAGAATAAAATTAGGGAACAGACTATTTAACTTGATTTCACTTTATAGAAGTTTATTTGTATTTTTAAAAATCAGATTAGCAGTATATTTATTGAAAGCTTACTTTATGATTGCTGTAATATGTTTTATTTGCTGTTTATGCTGTTATAGTTTTAAATTATTTATTCACTGACATGGTTAGACAAGCTTAATGTGTAAGTTATTTTCTTCTTCCTTCTTTCACCATGATCAAGGATGTTAGATCTGGAAAGGTATTTTTCTGATGTTAGGATAAATGAAGTGTAAAAGAAATTAAAATTGTAATTTGCACAAATTAGTTGAACATCTAGATTAAGGTACTGGAATTATTTTGAAGGATATTTTCAAAGCAGATGACTAAACTAAAAACAAAGGACAAATTTACTCAGTTTCTCACTGAGGAAATCTTTGTCCCTAATAAAAACATTCATATAACTGTGGCATTATTCTCTGTGAAAGACATGAAATATAAATAACTACTAAAGGCAAAATCTGTTAAGAAATGATGCTTACTATCAAATGAGGCTATTTTAACAGGGATTTACTGTATTTTTAGGCGAGTGGCAGAACTTTTTATGTTTGATTTTGAGATCAGTGGCATTCATTTGGATGAAGAAAAGGTAATTTCTGGCTACAATATATGAACAGAATTTGTCTGTCTACAAAAGACCAGATAATGAAACATGTGGGACATGAAATCATGTGATTCTGGGTCTGTTTGTCGTATGTGGAATTTTGTCACCTTAGAAGTGATGAATTTTTTCTATTTTAAATCACTTCTGATGATAGTTTTTAGATAGTTGGTTGTTCTTCCTAGTTTGGTCCTCATCATTACCTTCTGTTCTGAGCAGTTATAAGCAAGTCCTGGGATCCTATTTTCTTTCTTTAGTGTCAGCATCAGATATTTAAAATAGCTACTCAGCTGTCAGAACAACATATTTACAGAGGGGAAAGCAGCACTCCATGCACCTTTGATGACAGGTTAATCAAATGGAGTGTGTCAGAAGGGATCAGGTGTGTGTCCAGGCATTCCTGGGGTGCTCCCATAACCAGAAGTTGTAAATCTTGTTCAAAATTGAGTATATGGGCATGGTCTGATTATCTGTCTTGGAGCTTTTACATATTTTTGCAGTAGTTAGTGATGGATTTTCCAAACCCAGCTGCTTACACTATGCTTTGTGGTATGGATGCTCTGTCTGTTCATAGTTCATGTCATTGTATAAAGTTAATTCCTTGTTCACTGGAGTCATCCCCTCCAAGAAAATCTGTACAAAAGCTCTTCTACCAGATTTATGCTGTAGAGTTATTCTGAAGATCATGGTTTTGATGGTGTTTTGTGACCTAGAAAATGGTTCTAGAATATATTTTTACAATTACTTTGTCCGAAGAACAACCCTGACACTTCAGCTCTGGGGTTTATGTCTGATTTGACTCTTGGTTCTGTGGTGCATCACCTCCTTTCAGTTACAATTTCACTTATTTTTGCATGTTTTCTTCTTCCTCCTCTGCTTATCCCACTTTTCTTGCTTGCTGCTCAGTATTTCATTTCAATTCTTATTTAAGACTTTAGAAATCCCTCCCTGTTGTAAGTTAAAGTTTACTTCTGCTACAGAGAATTTCTGCTTTTTAAAATAAAACTCAAATATATATTTTCAAGGGAAAATGGGGGAATGGGTGGACAGAGATCACATTATGTCATTCTTTGGACTTTACAAGTTATGTTGTATCTGTACCCTCAGCCTCTGTTTTTTTGAACTATGAACACACAATAGAGACCACACTCTACTAACGTGAGCAAGTTCACTGAAGCAAATCTTGCATGATGAAATGTGTGAAATATTGCAATGATGGTGATAAAACTAAATCACAAACTCCTAAGAGAAGGATTGAAATACTGTAAATAGTTTATGGTCTCCAGAAAACAATACAAACAGAAAAAAGAGAACTTTAATTCTATGTCTATTTTCGGATACTTCTCTCAAAGATGCTTCTTTTTTTATTCAGTGTTTTACATAGCAATCAGTTACAAGGTTGCAAAACTTAGGTAAATTCTACTTGAACTCCACTGTACATTTCCTTACTGCAGAAACATAGGCATTTTCTTTGAAATGTCAATGCTTTATGAGCATCTGATCTTGTTGACTTGCTGTGCATTATGACTTTGTTGATTTTGTAGGTATAATCTTTAGTGTTGTATTTTCTGCTTCATTTTTGAAAGAGTCCTCTAAGGTTTAAAAACTTTGAGTTCTGCTTGTACTGTCTGAAGATGTTATTTTGTGCTTTATTTTTCTTACAGCGTAAAAAGGCAGTCGACCTCAACGTCAGAATATTGGATTTATGTAACGAATTTCTGATAGGAACTCACATTCCCAACAAGATTGACAAACATGTTCTGCCAGAGCATATTCGGTATAATTTTACAGCTGAAGGCAATTACTTACAAGTGTCTGGTCTACATGCTGATTGTCCTGATGATCTGGTTTGTATTCCCTGACTTTACTTTGGCATCCTCTATACCAGAGGTGCATATCAGTTATTTGACTTGTTAGTGAGGCAAATGCATGTGGTTTGTGATTATGCTGTTATTACTAATAAGGAAAAACTTGCATAAAATGTAATAATGGCGTATTTGATAGTAGCAGGTATGAAATAATGGCTGTGCAGATCCTGAATGGCTGCAGGAAGAAGAGGGGCAGAATACAGACTCGGGATTTTAGGCAAGCACACTTCAGTTAATTCAGAGGTGGGATCCTAGGAAATGCAATTCTGAAGGGCAACGGAGCTCAAGAAAGCAGGTAGTTCTCTGAAGGCAGCATCCTCCATGCATGTAAGAGTATTGAGATACTCAGCATTAGTGCAACCTGATCCTTAAAAAGCCAAGCAGATGTATCAGGAACCAGGCTTGACAAGCAGACAACTCTTCATAAAGATTCATCTCCGAAAAATAGCGTACGTGGAGTGGAAGCAGGTACTAGATCCAGGGGAGGAATGTAGAAACACTGCCTGTATGTGTAGGGATGATGTTGGGAAGATCAAAGCTCAACTGCAGTTGTGACTTGGAAGAGACATCAAAAGCAACGAGAGCAATTACTGCTGCCTTTGTACTAAAAGCATGGAAAACATGGACTCAGTGCTGAGTAAGGTGGGTGACAGTGGCACCAGACAGATAAGGCTGAGATGCTCATCACTTTCTTGTGCCTCACTGTTCATCAGTCACTTTAATCCAAGGTAGGAGATTACAGTTTGGATTAGTGGGCAATCAGATAGGTAAAAAAACTAATTTCATGATCAGACTCAGAGAGTAGTGGTTGAAATGCACCCCACAGGAGGACTGGTAATTGAAGAGCTCTTACAGGGGTCTGTCATGGGTCCCCTGTTTAAAACCTATATCAGTGATGCAGAGGAAGCGACAGAGGGCTTGCCTACCAGATTTGCAGGAGAGAGCAAACAGGGAGGAACAATCAATACGCTTGAAGGTCAAGACTGACATTCAGAGTGGCCTAAAAGCTGGGATAATGGTTCAGTGGCAGTCTTACGTAATTCAAAAAGGACAAGAGCAAAATAATACACCTGGAAATCGAGAATTCCTGGTTATTATGGGACAGGCTGGCACTACCTGGTTGGGTCTGATCTGTGGTAAAGGCTCACAGTGTTGGTGAACAGCAAGCTGAGCAAGAGCCAGCAGTGACCCTGGCAGCAAAAGAGCCAACAGCATGTGGACTTCCCTCAGAAACTGAGGGAAGAGATTATAGCCTCACTCTTCAGGAGTATCTTCTACAGAGGCCACCCAGATGGGCAGCAACTGGAGTGCTTGCACTGTGAGGAAGGGCACAGGGCTTTGGGCTTGTTCACCCTGTAGCAGAGGTGGTTTGGGGGGACCCTGGCAGCACCCTGCCAGTACCTACCAGGATGGCATGGAGAAAATAGAGCCAGGCTCTTCAGAGTGGTGCATGACAGGAGAACAAATGTCAAAAGGCACAAGTTGTGATGAGGAATGCCAGTTGGAGTTTTTCCTGCTGATGATACCCAAGCAGTGAAATAGTGAGATCATGCTCTCTCCCCCATTTGTGCAGAGTTTCAGGACCAGACTGGAAAAAGCTTGGTGCATTTGGTCTTAGCTCATAGCTGCCTCTGCTTTGTGCAGGAGGTTGGATTAGAGACCTTATGAAGTCCCATCCACTTGAATTATCCTGAAAAAAAAGGTCTTACTTTTGTTATTGTTAATGTTGTTTTTCTAAAAAAGAATTCATTTAGAGTTAAATATTTAAAATTAATTTAGACTGATTGAAATTTGGCAGTGGCTTCCTAGACTTTTAGATGCAATTCCAGGATCAGGAGCATATTAAAACACTCCAGGGTTCTTTCTTCACTTATACTATGTTGAGAGAAGCTTAGTTCAGATGAAGGCAAATCTAAGTTGTTGTTGGATTTCTTGAGCTTATTCCACATGTAGAAAATAAATTTTTTTGTTATTGGTTTGTGAAAAATAAAAGCATTTTATCTGATTTTATGATCTCCAGGTAGGTATTTTTTTACAGAGTTTTGAAAAGACCCAAACTAACTAAAAATATAAGAAAAGGAGAAAATTTGTGGGCAGATGCACAGGCTGATAGTTTTCTACTACAAAAGAAATAAAGCTTTTCTCTTCCTCTCTTTTCTCTCCCCTGACCCTGTCTTGTTCTCTTGTCAGATCCTTCCATAAGCAAACTTAACTGATATGCAGAGAACAATTTGGGTTTATTTTCAGAAGTTTTAATGAGTTTAGACAGCCTACAGAGTAGTCTGAAAAGCACAGATGTTGGCAGAAAGAGGGAGTTGATGAGAGACTGTTGACAGGAGTAGACAACAGGACCCTTTTTGGCAGTGTTGATCTGTTAGGTTGCCTCATTGTATTTCCTCATTCTGCTTTTAGTGGGTAAGAGAGCTGTAATTGTCCGGCAGTTGTAATTACTATTGATAAAAGGCTTTAGGCCTTTTCCCACCAATATCAGTGAAACAGGCTGTAATGCCACATCTTCAGTTTCATCACTTGTTTCTGTTAAAAATTACTCTGTAGCAATGTGGTTTCCTGTTGTTGTATTAGGTGCGAGAAGCTGCTTACAAGATTTTTCTCCACTCCAACGCTCAGCAGTTGGCTCGGTTGGAGGAATTGCTTGCAAGCCGAAACAGCCTGGCACAGCTGGTTGGCTACGACACCTTTGCCCACAGGGCTCTTCAGGGAACAATGGCCAAAAATCCAGGTATAGGGCTTGTATGGAAGGGCATATTGAGAAATCGAATGTGTAACGTATGAGGTCAAAGGTTGTTAGTTTCTTTAGCTAAGTTTACATGTACTTCTTCCAGTGAACTGTTTTATTGCAGTTATATTTTGCTGTATGCCATTCTCAGTGCTCACTGTAAATAACAGTACTCACTGAGGAGAATCTGGTGTTTTGGTTCAGAATTGATGCTGACTCCTTAGTTTATGAATGTGTCATTATCTCAGCACATAACAAAGTAAATGTGGTACTAAATTCTCTTGAAATAATGTCAATGGAGTAGTTAGTTTAAAAATCTGAAGGAATTTTTGTATGGAATATTCTCATGTAAATTTAACATCCTTTAGGGAAAAATAATTTTCATCTTTTTTCCTTCGTTCTAGAAACAGTAAGACAATTTCTGGAGAAACTTTCTGAGCAGTTGTCTAAAAGGTATGTCTTTTTCACTGATTTTTTTTTGACCATACTCTTTATTTCAAGAATAGGGGGACTTGTACACTAATAAGTTAGTCAGTGCTGCTTATTCTGTGCTCTGATGAAATAAAACCCAAGACTTCCCCAAAATTTTTAGTGACTATTTGCTTAGAGTAAATTCTGTGTCTCTGATCAGAGAACACCCAGGACTGAATGCAAAAAATGCAGTGAACAGCAAACAAGAAGACAAAGCTGAAGTGTAGAACACCTCTCCTGGTCTTCTTGCCATATGCACAACTCCAGATATTCTGGATCTATAAACAAATTTTCCTGTTTGTCCCTCTTGCCAGCCTTAGCTCCACACAGCACAAAATGGGTTCATCACTGGGTGTAAATGGAGTGTATTGTAAGAATAAAAATGCTTTGGAGCTGTACAACCACAAGGAAGAGGGACTGAATTTGAAAGTACCTGAATGGCTGAAGCAGAGCGAAAATGTTTTTCTACTGTTGTATGTGGGCCTACCATTTTATGTAGTCATTTTATATAGTACTATAGATCTCCGATGATGGACATTTTATTAGGATGGAATATTATCAGGTACTGTATTTCACTGCTCAAAAATCTTTCATTAGCATTTTTATCATAAAAATATCTTTCAGAACTCAAAAAGACTTTGAAATGATGACAAAGATGAAAACGAAGCTCAACCCCCACAATTCAGTAAGTTACATTTCCATATGTGATTGTCTGTTTTGTTTCTTTTGAAAAATATAGTATAAGGTAATCATGTTCTATAGTTGCTTCTACTTTAGTGTACAAGATGTAGTACAATTAGAAACATTCTCTCTTCTGGCTTCAAATGCTTTCTGGTTACTTAGTTGCTGTATTAAAACCAAAAATTGAGTATGAGAGAGCTGTTTGTTTATGCAGAGTGATACTGAGATAACCAAAACATAAAGCCGGGAAAGGGAGTATCGCTTTGCTTTGAATTAATTGAATAATTAATTGACTAATTGACTAAAATAAGGGCTGTACTTCAGGTTAGATGCAAGTCCAGTTTGTATACTACATTGAATGTATCTTAATACTGTACATGTCTAGGTTATCTTTTTATTTGAACTGAGTGTGTTTCTTGAAATCTGGTATGAGATCCTATCATACAGTTGAATAAGAAGACCAATCGTCAAGAAATGTTAAAAAAAGGTTTCAGGTTATGATATATGATGCTATTTTTCGTTTGAGTCCTAACTGTTTCCCATTATGTTTTAAAATTCTGTGATTTGCTGAAACTGCAAAAATACTCAAGTGAAACAAAACTTTTACTTTGGGTTCACTTGTCCATTGTTGTAATTATAAGCTGGAATTCTCTTTCAGATGCTGATGCCGTGGGATCACCCCTACTACAGTGGAGTCCTTCGTGCTGAGAGGTAAGCTTCTTATGTTCCTGACTGTAATGTAAATGAGTGTCCTTGTAATAGGACAAAGAAAGTACTCAATTCAAACAGGATTTCTTTCTTTGAAGATGTACCTCAATATGAAAAAATAAATATCTGGTGGGAGAGTTTTGTAACATTTTTTAGTTACTGCTGGAATGCCTGTAGAAGTTTTTAGATCCTGAGTTGTTTTGCAGGGAAGTATTGGCCCTCTTTGAAGATTAGAGGATGGAGCAATTTCAGAACAGATAGAAGATCCTTACTCTGGTTTTGCTTTTAGTTCTTAGCTGGGCTGTAGTACTGTTTAAAAATAAATTTTGAACACTGAATACAGTTCAACTCCTCTTCATATTTTAACTTCATTGTGCTTCTTACCAAATCTGCAGCTTCATCTTCTTCTGCAGACTTGAAATAGCAACTTCTTCAGTAAATCTTTATTGTTTATGGATAGAATTCATTCTTATCTCTCTTGCAAAGACTGGGAAATAAATCCTTTACACAGACTTGAATAGTGCACAGGACCTTCGCTCATAATGAGATGTCAGCTCTGAAAGATGTAAGCCCTGCATGTTGCCTTTATTAGATCAGCAGCAGTGACCTTTTAGGTTTCTGTTAGACAAGATAATTGAAAGTTGTGCTGCTCTCATAAGGGGAAAAAAAAACTTCCTTCACTGCAGATTTACAGTTTTTTGCTTTTTAAACAGACAGACTGGCTGTACCTGATTAGAATAGTTTAGTCAGGATCAGAAAGCTGTGGCAGTATAGACATGGCATGAAAAGATTGCCAGCAGCTGGCCCAGTTGTGTTCAGAATTGGTGTGTGCAATGAGGGTTAGAGCATTAGGTGTAGAAGGCACTGTATTTGTTACTTCTGGAGGAGTGTCTTCTGATGCTGATTGTCCTTAATCTTACTGGTCTTCCTGTCCATCTTAGGTGTCCTCATGAACCATCTCATAATTGAGTTGCTGATGATCACAAGTAGATTATTTTGCTCTTTTTGGCATCAGAAAGAAAAGTATTTCCTTTCCTTGGGGGGCTTTGTAAGAGACCCAATTAAGTTACTTTAAGAGTAAGTGGTGGCTTTGTGAAGGGAGAGCTGCAGGTAAAACAGACCTAGACGTTGGCAGTGTATCTTCGCTATTTTTTTGTATTCAGGCACCAAGTCTGGAAGTTGGATCAGTGTGAAGAGGCTCCTGAATCTATGTAGGGCCTCCCTGATTACAATGCAGGATTGGGGCCCAATGTTTTTCTCCCTCTAGCTTGGGCAGGACTATTTGTCTCTGGTAGGTATACAAGAATCTACAAGACCAGGGAAAAAAAGTAGTTTCCCTATCCATTGTGTGCAGAGCTGCTTTGCTTTAACACAAGAGCATAGATCTTGCACTGTCCTGTTTTCTGGATAATTGTCTGTCCGTGGAAAAAGTGTTTGATCTAACTGACTGAACAAGGCTTTACATTTATTCTGCTCATATTGTGGGTGTTTAACAGGGTACTGGATACTGGATAATCAGCTCTGAAAGATAAAACTCACTTCTCCACTGCACAGTGTCAAGGACTGTGCTTTATGAGTGAAAGTAGGCAGGAGGCAGAGTATTCATACAACAGCCAGAGGATGGGACTATACCTTGTCATGTCTGTGCCCTAAATGCCCTGTCACCCAAATGGGATCCTATCCTTTATCTTATATTTGTACTTACCTTGTTTGACCACATCCCTTCTGGAATACCCTGTGGACGCTGTGGTATATTCAGTTCAGCACTTTTGTAACTGGAAGATGAGAACTGTATCTGTCTCACAAACCTTCATGCTTAGCTGGAGTTTGACTTTTGGCTATTCGTTGTTACTCTCTTCCTAACTGAGCCAATTATCTTGTAGTATTAAATTATTCATCTAAGTAAAAGTGATGTTGTTTTCCTTGTTTGGTTGGTTGTTTTTTTTCCGTGGGAAAATGATTGAATGCTTTTTAAAAAATATATGTTTTTTTATTTATAAGCTCAATAAATAATTTATATTTTACTTCTATGCATTTTGTCTTGCATTTTTTCATCTTGGAATCACAAAATATTTTTTCAAACAAGAAGCACTTAACTGTCATGCATTTCTAGTGTTCTGTGTTTAGTCTATTACGGTTTTTTTGTTCTCCAAGAATTTCTTTCTTTTGGAAGAAGTTTACTTTTAGCTATAGGTCTTTAACAGAAGTGCCATGGTTGTATTTGTATTAGTGCTGTGCACAAAGCATGGCTTAAGTATTTGTCTTTCATATTTTGGGACTCAGTAGTAGTTTGCATGGTGGATTTTTGCATTAGGAATTTCTTCTTTCTTCCACTTAGTAAAGCATTTTTGTTGAAAGGGGAGCAAATGTGTGCTTTTGGGTGTTCCTTTTGGACTACTGTTGTCACTGTGGCTCCAGCTGAAGTACAGACCCATCGCTTCCTAGGTATTGTCAGGTACATAAGATGCAGATTATCTTTATGAATGTAGGTATAAAGAAAGAGACTACGGGGATTTAGTTCTTGATTAAGTAACTCAGCACTAGGGGGTGCAAGAAATATTAGATGGGACAGTATGTCTGCTGGAAACTCTTCGCTGTTTCTTGGTTTGGCCTATTCAGCCATTCCTCTTTAGTCCTCCAGATTTTGACCAGCTACATCTCAAATGACACTGCAACTCATGACATATTTTAAATGTGCCTATTTTATATTTGCAGCAGGTTGTGTATTTTAAATGTATTTATATATTTTATCTTCTAAATATACATTTAGTCTTTACTGTAACAGGATTAAGGAAACTAATCCTTCACTAGATTTCTAGTAACTAGTTTTAAGAGGTAGATATTTACTTCTGAAGGATGCAGGAGAGTTTTGATGCTATTTTCTGTCGAATTGAACCCAATGTTTTTGTCTCTGCTTTCCGCGGCGTTACCGACCCTTGCTGCTGTTCTGTCACTCGAGCAGCAGGAGGCGCTCCAGACTCAAGCCACGGAGTTGCGGTTGCTCTGTCTAAACCCGGCCGCAACAATTTTGTTTCTGTCAGCTTTCACCAAGTCTTTCCCCTGGAAACTTGATCCTACTTCAAAAGTGTAAGCCTCCCAGCCTCCCATTGATGGGAACCGGATATTTTACTTTTTTTTTTTCCCCCAGACTATGTTAAGTAGCCTCTCTTGCTTTAAACCTACACTTAAGACAGTGTAATGTTTTTGTAGCTACAGTTTAAGAGGCAGGGAAAATACATGTTGGTATAAATGTGCTTTTAAGAGAAACAGGAGACAAAAGTCTGAAATTCATGGTAGTACTATCTTAAAAGAAGATAGAGTAATTAGGAGAACCTCAAGGATTTTGGCAGGCTAAGGGTTATAAATGAATGAATGCTAGAACATGCTTCAGCGTCTAGCAAGTAAGAAGATGTCTAATATGTATGTTATAAAAATAATAATGTTGCATTTTAGTGGAGACAAGTACCCAAGTATTAATTAAATTGCATCACTTCTCAGTAAGTGCAGCTGTAATTCTCACGGCCCTGATCTTGCAAAGATGTGGTAGTCCTGCTGACTTCCTCTGGGTCAGAGAAAAAACACAACAGAAAATCACCCCAAAATGCTGTGAGAGACTTTTTGAGGTCAGCCATTTGCCGTGAAGGTAGGATTTGCTGTGCTTAATCACTTCCAACAGAGGTGCAGAACTGTTCTTGAGAACGATCAGCAGTGAGCTTTGTGTGTATTTGGTATTGACTCCTGCTTCCTTAGCCTGTGGTTCTTGCCAGGCTGGGTTGACTTTGCTGGCCATAATTCACTGTTAGGATTTTTGCCAAAATGTCCCAGCTTTTATTGACCTTGAAGCTTGGATGTACTTGCAGAGTACTGATTCTGTGCTAGTCCCTTTTTTTGGGATTGCAGAAGGAAGAAAGACCAGCCTTGAGGGTGACAAATCAATGCAAAAATAAGTTAGTTTCCTGATGTATAGGAAAGAGAAGCCATCATGACAGTTGCAGGCATTTAGGATCTTGGGGTGCCATCTTAGCAGAAATCAAGAATAAATCACCTCCTTTCTTGTTGGGACTGTACATAGTTTGCTGGCTTCAGGGGAGGGTAAGCACCACTTCTGGGTTTTTTCTGAGGCGTAGGTTCAGTACCAAGATATACAAATGTGACGGGATGTTTCACAAGTTCCTAAAAGCTGCAACTAATATTGAGGTTTGCAAGTTACTAGTAAAGAAACTTGTTCATGGCTGCTTCTGGTAAAATTATTTTTAGTTTTATGAAAGACTGTTCTCTCTCGAGAATGCCAAGTGGAAGAATAGCCCAGACCCTTTGCAGAACATGTGAGAAAACTGTCACTTTGTTCAATTTGAAAGCTGAAGGGGAAAAGTAATGCAAAATGTTACTAGGAAATCTTCAGCCAAAGTGCTCAGAGAGCAGGAGAACTTTCTGTAGCAAATTACTTATAAGAAAGGGAAGGCATGCCTTCTGTTAAATCAACTAATGTAGGTATAGAAAGTCCACTTTAACTCACCAGTCAGTAAAGCTGGTGGATTAAGCTTTTTGGAGGGAAACCTGAAAGTTATTGAAGAGCATTGCTGTGAAGCAGAATTCAACTTTCAGGAATTATTTCTTTATTTAAAACATTGTGGAAGAACAAAGAAATTGCTGATTTGAAAACTAAATGAAATCTACAAGTTGCATGCAGTGTTGATACTAATATTCCAAATTACCCCTTGACCTCCTCCAAAATATCCTAGGAACTACAATTAACAGAAAGAAAAAAGGAATATGAAATACAGGTGCTACTTTATGGTTGATGAGAGTACAAAGGCTTTCTATTATTGTTATTACTCTTATTATTTTTGTGAAATCGAGAGTTTTCTATAAATCATTGTTTAGAGTCTCCCTTTAGGTAAAGAATTAAGTTTCATAGTCTGGCATGTAATGAAAATTGGAAGGGGTTTTCCTTGTCTTGATCTCCTCAAGTTAACCTGAGGGGCTCATCTCACTTTTATCTTCACTAACAAGATCTTTTCAAGTTTCTTTGAAAGTTTTGACAGGATCTGTTTTGTTAGAGATATTTAACTTCGTCTTCTATATTTTAGTGGATGTCAACAGGATAATAATTTTTCGCATAAAAACCCCCAAAGAAGTCAGGCTATATCAGGGACTACATTTAATAGCCACCAGTAAGAATTTTTGCCTGGCAGCTAATTTGCAATTGTTATGAGTCTGAATGCTTGTGTTCTGAAGTACAGTGATCCTGATTCAAATATCCCTAATGTTCAATTTTATAAAAAGCATTCTTAATAAAATAGATAAGTCATGTTGCACAAAGCAGTGTTAGCCTCGTTCCATAGATACAGCTTAAACGAAAGTGGTTTGAGGAGTCTACATTTTATTTAGACTCAGTGAAATCATACAAGCTTAGAAATAATTATTTATAATCACATACTACATCTTTGTTTCTCACAGGGGCACAGCCTTTTTGTTTGAAGCCTGCTGTTCTTGAAGAAAAACCAAACCTCATTGTGTCAGTTAACTTCTTTTTATAATTGTTTTTTTAATTGGTTTGGCTACTTTGCTTGTATTAAAAATACAGCTGGGCTGCAAACTGTGAAAGTGAAGTGTCTGGATTTCTTAAATGTAGTTTATCCTTTAATAAAAAGCAGGAACTTACATTAAAGAAACTACAGCTTTCTTTGATATTTCTACTTTTGTTAGGAGATTTCTCTTTGTAAAGTTACTGAGCTCACATTCTGACACAGAGTATATGAGAAAGTTTTCATTCTTTCCTGGGCTTTGTTATAAATACAAGTGCTTTGGCATTTGAAATCAGATGTTCAGAGTAAATTAAGTTACTAGAATATGCAAAATGAATACAGAGCAAACCTATTATGTTCAAGTTCGTATGTCTCAGTCATTTACAGTTTTCAACATGTAAGCATGAGAGTTACACGTCTACAGGAGAAACAAATAATTTAAAGCTCACTATTACAATAAAAGGGACCTCTTTGAGTCTTGATTTTTATCTTTTGTAAGTCAAAGAAGCTTAACAGAAAGTTTGGCACAGTGGAAAATATTCTTTTCCACTATAGAAGAGTTGGTGTATATTTGTTGATGCTGTTATGATTTGTGCAGGGTGAGTGTGTGTTGGTGTCCACATTTTTTTTTTACATAAATTTTATATTACTTACATCAGAACTAAAAGCAACCTTTAAAAAGATATTAATATCTAGGCATGTACAAAATCCTTGATTTCAGGAAGTCTTCTTTTAGATTAATCATTTTGTTTTCTGATGGGTGTGTGTATGTCTGTAACGGATAGAAATTTTGATATTTCCTTTTCCTGTTCTTCCAGAATTACATTCAGATCCTTTAAGTTTTACATAATGGCTTAAGAAAATATATGTGCTCAACTTCAGTGATAGTGGGGAAAATCTTTTTGTCGCAGTGCAAATTGCAAATATCAAAAATCAATCCATACCTGCATTTTTTTTCACCTGAGATACACTAAAAGAAATGTTACATGGTAAGAAATCTTTTTGACTGGAGTATATAGCTCTCTGCAAAGTTAACACCATCTGAGATCCATCTCTTTTGCCTGCATTTTCAAAGGCATATTCCCACAGGAAATGCTGTGCTCTTCATCTTTTTGGGATTCAACTATACAACATGCAGTCAGTCAGGGAAGCCCAAGTTCCAGAAAGAAGCAAGTGCTTGTAGCTGAGCTCTAGACTTGTGCTACTTACCTCCAATTGGTACCTTATTAAGCTTGAAAGTGTTACAGTATTTGTGTCTGCCCTTCTGTGGTGATGCAGGCATCCTAAGGCCCAGAACCCACATTTTAAGCAAAAGGGTACCCACCCAGCCAGGGCGTTCAATTCTTGCCCTTGCTTGCTTAGCTGCCCTGAATCCTTTTTCCTTCCTTAGGAAGTGCTGTAACCATGTTTCCATGTGTTTGCTGGCTTTGGAGACAGCAGTACAATGTTTTGCTGGTGATGTTACTCTGCCATGTGCATCATACTCCCCGCTGAATTCTGTCTGTCTGCTCTTCTGGGGCTGCAAATTACAGCACACAAGAAAACCCGTCTTCCAGCTCTTTTTGCAGTAGTTGTTGTCACTAAATGCTATCCATCTCCAGAACATTAACCTTTCTTCCTAGTAGCACTAACTCTTAGCAGAAATTTTACTGGTAGCAGAGTGCCTGTTATTGTAGTTCAGTGGGGGTCATGATAATTTCCTTTCTGATTCCTTTTCCCAAAAATACTTGAGTGCACTTCCTGTTGGAGATAAAATCATAACTTGTCTGAATAAATGTGGAGGCAGCTTGCCAAAGAGTGTGCTCATAATAAGGCAGCTGCTTCTTGCAGTTTGATGTCTATTTTTTATTGTTTGTTTTAAATAGAAGGCACAAAGCTGTACAACTATTCAAGCTATTACAATTGATCACAATTTGAAAATTGTGCATAAAGTCATTCTTAGAATGGTTGCCGCTTTAACAAGTAGTATAATAAAAATAATTATATGCACAGTAGGGTCATCGACATTTATTAACATGTAGATTATGAAGATTGCTTTGTTCTGACTAGTGAGCACTTCAGGGGAAGGCTAAGCTATAGCACTTTGGAAATTCTGCTCCTTTTTATGTAGAGTCAGGCAGTATCAGCTAATTCATTAACTGAAGTTGTTGTCTTTTCATTCTGTTGATTGAAAAGTAATGTGCAGTGGAATCCCAGAATCAAATAATTGTTGGGGTTGAAAGAGACCTCTGGAGATATTCTAGTCCAACCCCCTGCCAAGGCAGGAATGCCTTGATTTTGGTACGGTTTTGTTGGGTAGGTTTTAGTCTGCATTTACAAATATACTTGGTTTCATGTTTGGAAAAAAGGGATCAAAGAAGCACCATACACCTGGGATAGAAGATGGGGAACTTTGAGTTTTCTCTTTAGCTTCAGGAGAAATTAATTTTACAATCTTGGATCAGCCCTCAAAAAGGCTCTGCATCCTACACAGGCAAGTTCTGTCTTTGTTACTGGGCAATTTTAAATGCCAAAGGAGTGTATTGAGAGAAGTCTTCATCTTAAAGTTTTATGTGGTCTTTTAGAAAATCTGGCCCAAGTCAGAGTGTATTTTGAAGATACAACCTGAGACCCTTTAACAGCATGAGAATTTTTGTTCAAAGGACTGAGGGAAGAGAAGATTGGATTGCTGTCACAATCATAGTCCCCATTGCTGCCAAGAAGTGGATCTACCGTATTTTTAGATTGGTATGGGTTTGAATGCCAAAATACTGTGCCTGGGAAATGTGTTCTTGGAGTTCCACTAACATGATGGAGCTGTCAGTAACTGAGATTGGGTAATCATTTGCTAGCCAACAGATGCTTTTTTCTTGTCATCTGGAAACAGTGAAGTTGCTAATGACTGCTACCATTTGAGTGTCTGAAATCAACCCAGGATCTTCAACGAGGGAACATCTACTTTGTAAACTCTTCCAAATACTTTTCTACCCACACCCATATGCCAGATTTAATTTTTAGAGATGTAGGAGAGATTGCAGTGTTTCCTGTTCTGTTCATTGAGTATTTTTATTTTTGGGAAAGCTCAAATCTTTCAATTTCTTCCCTTTTCCCCTTTGTCCTCTAATCTTACCTAGTGTTACACCTTTTATTTTTCAGTGAGTAGCATTAAATCTTGAAGGTGGGGGCTCAGAAAAGAGTCAATCATATGCTTGCTCTTGCCACTGAAAGGCAAGATCATCTATCTAATAATTCCAAGAACTGAGGTTTTGGTTATAGAACATCAGTTTCAGATGGCTGAGGTTTTGACTAATTGCTGTTCCTAAGTAAGCCCAAAGAGAAAGTTTTTCTGGAATCAGTGCAAGTTTGGGGTTAGGTTTTCTTCAGTTATAGCTGGTTGTACTTAATTTTTGAAAATAGAGTTCATGTATGAGGTAGGACCAAATTCAAAACTTGGGAATTGAATCTGTGTTTTGGTGTCTGGAATGATTACTGCTTAGTGGCTATAGACTGGTGTGTAGACAAAGGTTTCTGAAGATGCATTACACACTTCTTGGAGGAGTAGCATTTTTTTTTTCAGTAGACAGTACTCATTTTGAAATATTATTGGTTATTATAATCTGATGGTGATAATTGCACTATATTATGGGGTTTAACCCCTTTCTCCATAACTCTGAGGACATTGCACTGGCTAGCAAACAAGCAATGGATTCCAGATAACTCAAGGTATAATAATCTCCACTGACTGCTGCCATGTGTGTCCAAAAGTAATTTAAGTATTGAGTCTGTGGCATAAGACACTTGTGGTATTTGAGGATTTTTCAATAACTTCGGCTTTGATCTTTATTTGCACACTGGTGTAATAGGCAAGGTAGAAATGGACAATTGAGATCAGAACTAGAAACATTTTTGTTTTGGCATTCTGTATTAAAAAATGTAGTTTTCCAAAACTTTTTTACATTTTCCATTCACAAGAAGAACATTAACACACGTCTTTCATTAAATGTGGGAGAGGTTTGATCCTGACAATGTTCTACCAGAAGGGACTGACATTAACTTTATGTAGTTTCTATTAAAGTGGTTGTTTAGTCAAGACCTCGTTGTACTCAAAATGTCAAGATTGTGACATCTTTAAACATTACCCAGAGTATGGGGCTAGTTCCTGTGGGGAGTCTGCTTTAAGGCATTGTAGTCTATTACTGCTATTTTTCGTGGGGGTGGATAAGTATCGTGCTTTTTTCAAAGGACAAAACTATTACAGACTGACTTCCTGCCACCACCCCAACCCCTCACCCCACTTAAGATAGTGACAGTATATTACGAAGTACTTATCAGATAGCCTTCTTCCCATCCTTTTCATCCTGGGTTAGAGTCATGAGGACATCGTGTGTGTTCAAGGAGTGCTGAAAATGAGGCAGAAGTAGGCATTGATCTTCTCCCTGCACTATATTAGTGTCAGTATTTCTATTCATGAAGAAATATCATTGCTTTCTCCTGCTAGTATGTATCTGTGTTTTTGACTGAAATGAAATGAAACTTAGTTTCAGAGCTTGTTTTTTTCCACCCCTCCAGCAAACACATTAATCCAGTGTTTCAAGTGAATGTCATAATCCTTTGCAGTTAGTATGGAACATTGTCTTCCTCTGATAAAGCTGGAATCTCTCTCATATTACAGCTGCGTTCTCTTAGTCCTAGGTTCCATAGGACATCTTCACATAGTCGGTGAGGTTGGAAATTTGCTCCAGAGGTTATCTGGTCCAGCCTCCTGCTCAAGCAGGGTCCCCTAGAGCTGAGGATCCAGACAGCTTTTCAGTATCTCCAAGCTGCAAGACTCCGTAGCCTCTAGGAATAACCTGTGCCACTGCTTGCTAATTCTCAAGGGGATAAAAATGTTTCCTGATGTTAAGATGCAACCTCTTGTGTTCCATTCTGTGCCTGTTGCCTCCGGTCCTGTCACTTTGCATCCTCCCTTCAGGAATTTATAATCCTTACTGAGATCCCTCTGAACCTTCTCTTTCCCAGGCCAAAGAGTGTGGCCATGTCTGTCTTTTCCTGATGAAGTGAGCACTGGCCAGCAGGCTGAGTAGAGCAGAAGGATCACCTCCCTCAGCCTGCTGGCCATGCTCTTCCTAATGCGCCCAGGATGCCGTTCACCTTCTTTGTGGCAAGGGTCCCTCACTGGCTCTTGTTTAACTTGGTGTCCACCAGGACTCCCAGGTCCCTGTCCGCAAAACTCCTTTCTTGCTGCGTCTGGGTGTCCCCCAGCATATACGGGTGCCCGGGGTTGTTCTCCCCAGGTGCAGGGGGGAACTTTTTGAACTTTCTGTCGGCCCATTTATCTTGTAAGCCTGTAAAGGTCTCAGTGGCTGGAAGCAAGACCCTCTGACGTATCAGGCACTCCTCCCAGTTTAGATGACAGTTTGATGTTATCTGCCAATGACTGGACAGAACTGGACCTAGTATTGACCCCTGGAGCACACTGCTCGAGGTCCTTGGCCTCCAAGCAGCCATTGTGGCGCTGATCACCTCCCTCTGGGCTCTGCCATTCAGCCAGTTTTCTGTCTGCTCATCCAGCTCATACATGGACAGGCTCTCTGCGAGGATCTTATGGGAGACAGTGTCAATGGGCTCACTGAAGTCCAAGGAGGTGATGTGCACTGCTCTTCCCTTTTCTGCCAGGCCAGTTGTTTCATCATATAAGGTTATCAGGTTATTTAAGCATAATTTGCCTTTGGTGGATCTATGGGATTCCTGCTCCTGGTGACTTTCTTGTGTTTCATGTAGGTGGAAATGGTTTCCAGGGTTACCTGGTCCATCAAAAAAAATTACGCTCTTTAGAAAGTTTTGAGCAGTCTCTACACATCTTTTGATTTTTTTCTTATTTCTTGTGTAAAAGTTACCTAAATTCATGAAATGTTTTCAAGGGTGCTGTTCTTTAATTTCTTATTATTTTCATGTTCTCTTATCCTGCAGTTTAACTCACTGTTGGGAGTTACGTGTTTTAATTTCATGCAGCTGTGAAAATCTAATGTTTTATTATTGAATATGAGCTGTTGGTAGTATGAAATTTTTATTTACTGAAGTGTGTTTTTGTAGTACTGTATCATATGGATTCTTTCTTGAAATACCTCATTCGCTTGTCTCTCTTCTCCCATTGGGCAGGGAGGAGATGGTGTGGGAACCCTGGATGATACTGGCTGGATGTCTGGGGGGGAGGAGGGCGTGCAGGCTTTGCACATAAGCGTAGCTTTGGCAGGACTGATTGAAATGCACTCAGCAAAAAAGCCCTGCAAAGAGCCCTTGTGCAGTGAAACCACTTGAGCTTGTCTGCGGTGTGTATTGAGACAGTACTTTTGTAGCCAGATATTAGTTAAAGAAGCAATTCTTTGAATTACAAATGGAAAACTCACCTTAGTATTCATAGTGGCATATAGGATGGTAGTACAAGATTTTAAAGTGATATGACAAAAAACAGTTCTGAACTATTATGGAAGTTGTTATGATTTTCTGCCAAAAGAAGGGTCATTTTAACAGGTCTTGTAGTCTGTATGCAGGGAGAGCTTCAGAGCAGAATCAGGAGGGCTGAAGCACTTGTGGTGTGTTTCAGTTTTCATGGTAACAGTCTGGGCTGAAGGTGATCACTGGGCGATTCTATAAAAGTGTGGAGACATCTGAGATTTACCTGCTAAAACCTTCCAAAAGGCACCACTGTTGAAAGCATTGCAGTTCTTAGGTATTACTGACTCAAAAATTCTTAGGATATTCAATACATACCCTGTAATTCTGTACTTGGAGATGAAAGGGGGAGCTCTGTGTGTCAGTGTTCCTTGTACTCGAAATTACTGTGGCTTATATGAAAATTATCTCTTCTGCTTTCTTTTAGAGACTTGCTTTATGTCTCTTTATCTAACTTGATCTAAAGTGATTTATATCAGGCTTATTTCCTTGGGTGTAATGACTTTTTGAGTAAGAAGGAAAATGTGCATATGGAAGCGTGCAGTGTGTGAATTTAAGTATGAAGTTCTTGAAAAAATGTGTCAGTCTGGTAGAGGCAAAATCTGCTTTATTTTCTATGTTGTAGAATAGTTTAAAATAGAATGGGATACACTGGCTTTAGCTTCTTGCATTTGTTGTGTGAAAATAAGCAAAATCTTGTACTTCACCATATCGTGGCTTAGAGGAGTAACCCCTCTGCACAGCTCAGTGGCAGAGCTGCAGTTGTAGGCAGCATTTTGGCAAATGAAGTATCCCCAGTGGGCTTCTTTTTCAGTTCTTCTCTGTGGGAGTGGGAAGGAAGGAAGGGTAGGTGTGTGAGTGAGGACTAGCCGTCTCTTTCACAGCTGGTCTGTAACTAAACCTTTTGATCACAGGCCTTAAAACAGCATGGTTCTCATCTTTGGTGTCCAGCTATTGTCGTCAAGCTGATGCATGTTTAAATTTCAGTGACTGTGATTGTCTTGAGTTAAACAGTCTTTACTGTGAAACCTTAGAAAATGGTATAAAATAACACTTGGGCTTTGTATATGAAATGAGGCAAGAGTATTTTTTGCCGTTTAGGGGGTACACACCATTACAAGCAGATTCCAGTTCTGCTTTTGCTGTTGTCTCAAAAGAGTTGTGTGGTGCTGATCAGCTTGTGAAACGTGTAATTTTACAAAGCATTTAATTGCTTGATACATTTGTAGTGTGTTTACTTTTTAGGGTCGGAGTCTCAGGGAGTGTAAACCCTTTTACAGACTGCATGCATCTCTGAACTACTTTTTGAATTTTTTGTCTATTTTCAGTTTATATGCATGCATGCAAGATGTATGATGTCCTCCCTATGAGGACACTCCCTGAGAGTGTCCTCTGTGCTACAGCATCTTGAACATGGTTCAGGTTAGGCTCAGGAAGCTTGGCCGTATTTGAAATCCATGCCACATACTAAAATCTTCAGGTGGCTCACAGCTGTAAGATATTTTCTACATGGTTCAAGAGAGTCCCCAGAGCTTGAGGTGTGATTTTTGTGTGGGAGGTGGGTGTGTCTCCTTGGTGTTTCTGTTGCTGCAGTGGAAGGCAAGACTGCAGAGTCAGCAGTGCTTACCAGTTGGTTTCCTACCCTAGCTGAGGATTTGGCTTACACCACAGCCAAATCCAGCTTGTTTTTCTGATCACTCACACGATGCAGCCTTGGCATGCGAAAGGCACTTGAGTGCCAGTGGCCTCTTGGGTATCAAAAGCTGCTTCTTGGCCACCATCATGTTGCCATGGTCTGTTCGGGCTACATGTTCACCACATTTCTAAAAATCTTAGTCAACATCTGTTGAATTTGGTATCCAGATTTAAATGCAAGCAAAATTGAGGTACTGCAAAGCACTGTGCCTGTAACTTGGTTTCAGTATTTGAAAAATAAAGCCGAACGTGCTCACTGAGGGCCTTTGGGTTGAGCTGGTGTATTTTGTGACATCCTGTGGCTTGAAGGTGCGTACTGGTAGTTTATGTAGCTCTGCTGACTGATTGTTTTGGGATTCTTGTATTCCCTTAGGTACAACATTGATCCTGGCTTGTACTGTCCATTTTTCTCTCTTGGAGCATGCATGGAAGGTTTGAACTCTTTGTTCAGTCAGCTCCTAGGGATCTCTCTCTATGCTGAACAGACAAAGAGAGGAGAGATTTGGTCGGAAGATGTTCGGAAGTTGGTAAGTGTTCCTGTTCCCAGCACCTGAAACCAAAGAAGATAGCGTGTTCCTGTGAGCTATGAATCAAACTCAAAAAAAAAATTTAAAAACTTAATAAATTAAAAAATAATTATAAAAAAAATATGAAAAGCACAAACTAGTTGTCTAATTTTAGTTGAAGTTAGACCTTTATCATCTCTTTAAGTGCCTTTTGGATGTTTGGTATTTTATGGCCTTAATAATAGCTCTGTATCAAGAATGCCTGAATCAGAAACAATTCCTGTGTTTGGAGATTATTGTTGCGCCTTTCTGAATGAGCCCTGTTAGTTTATTTAGTTTCAATTTGTAGATGACTATAGGCAACTAGAACGCTGTAGGTGTGTGTCCTAGCAGTCACATGTCTTTGCCTCATTTTTTTTTTTACCTTGTAAATCATCTTTACTTTGAGATTGATTTTTTTACTTTTCTTTTATTTTTCTGCCCTCTTCAGGGGAGGGTGGAAATAAAAACTTGGGCAATAACTTACTCGTCAGGTTCCCAAGTTCCTCTGTTGTCTTCCCACATTTATTCACTGCCAGATCTTCCCTACTGCTCTTCTATCCTCAGCCTCCAGGAAGAGATGCTGTTCTTTATATACTGTGGATCAATTTATAATTACTCCTTACTCTTTCTATTTTTATTTCCATGGTAAATCTGTTTGTCATTTGGGGCCTACAGACAGTGCTTTTTTAACACAGAAAGTACTTTTAATACTAATCTGTGACTAGCTAGTTTTGAGTAAAATGCAGAAATGTCTGTCGTTTGAGATAAAAGATGCGAATTTTGTACATGTATTTTTTTCAATTAAAATTACATACACATTTTATATTAATTATTCCTAGTTTGTTATTTTTTCATTATGAATCTTGGGATCTGAATATTATGTCTTCAATTTACATGTTATCAGTGCTTTCACTATGGAAATGATACTCTTTTTCTTCAGGCTGTTGTTCATGAAACTGAAGGTTTGCTAGGATACATCTATTGTGACTTCTTCCAGCGACCTGATAAACCACATCAGGTAACATTTATGATCTGACTTCAGCTTGGGTTTTATATAAGTAATAACTGTAGCATTAATGCCATTTGCATTCAATGTAAAGTTAGTAAAACTTGCCTCATTTTAAAATAAATTTAAAGAGGGAATGTCTGTAACTTAATGTGTGGATTTAGGTAAAATATTTTTAGAGCTAGCTTTCATTTAAAAAAACATCATCCGGTAGGCTGAACTCAGACTCTTTGTGATACAGAGTAACAGGCATTATGAAATGTCATAGAACCATGCTTAGAGAAATGGTAGATATCTGAACACTTACTTTCTGGCCTGCTGTTTACAGGTAGAAACAATCTGACATTAGACTTTCTAATCTTTACACTCAACTAATTTTTATTCTAAATTTTCCTTAAAACTGTAGGTGGTTCTAACTCCTGTGGCTCAGTCACTACCTAGTGTCAGTATATTTGCAATAGGATGCAGTATAATGGACACTTCACTCAGTAGAAGCATCTGCAAATTACCACCTTGAGTGAGGAGATGAGTGGACAAACTTTAAATCTATATTAGTTTAATACATAACTGTTTTGCTAGTGTTTCACAACATACCAGTAGTGCGGTGTGGTATATTGTATAAAGAAGTTACTGCTGAAGGCTGAGGAGAGAACTTAATCTATACATTATGGATTTGACACATCCAAGTAAATTTCTTGGCACTAGTGGTACCTGTTAGAAAATTTGAATGGTTTTGATGATTCTAAAACATAAAGAAATAATTTTATTTTCTAAAAGCAACACAGTCTTTCCTTTATGGAGTAAAGTAATTTCCTTATGAATTTGAAGCATATAATAAGGATGGAGAAACAGTGCTGCTATTGAACAACGCTGTTAATGATCATGGAATTCTACTTGTGTTACTGAGTGTTTGTTCAGATTTGATTTAACAGTTTAGTTTAATTTAATCAATGTTTTAATATCCTTCATATAATGACATTGGATGTCCATGTTTGCTTTTACCTTGAAAAGGACTGTCACTTTACAGTTCGAGGAGGCAGGCTAAAGGAAAATGGAGAGTACCAGCTACCTGTAGTTGTTCTTATGCTGAGCCTTCCCAATTCAGCAAGGGGGGCACCAACGCTACTAAGTCCTGGCATGATGGAGAATCTCTTCCATGAAATGGGACATGCTATGCATTCTATGCTGGGCAGAACTCGGTACCAGCATGTCACTGGTAAGAAAGTTATAATAGCGATTTTTTTGTTTTAGTCAAGTGGTTAATTTCCAGAAGAAAGGAGTAGATTAAAAACAAAAATAGAACAAAACAAAAGAATGAAGAGTCTGAACCAAAAACGTTTGCCATGTTAGTAGTTTGATACCTTGATGATTTGAGAATACAGTATCAGATCCTCAGATATTATGTAAAACTCAACCAAACAGCGCTTGAATATTCTTTTTCTAGTAAGAAATAGGTGTTTATATCTCTTGTTTGTTGATCTTTATTCTATTGGTGGTATCCACTCTTGCAAGTTTGTCTTTTGTGGAGTTTATAATCATTGGAATAGTTGGAGGTTGGGAAATAGATTGTACCTGGTGTAAAACCACAATGAATCCTGGGTTGGAAATGACTTAGGAAAATGAATGAAAGAAAATCCGTGAATAAGTTCTTGCAAAGAGTAGTGAGGGTATTGGCTTGGCAGGTCTCTAGCTTCCATAACCTTCTGCACTTGTGCCAAACAGGTCAAAGACCCACGCTGGCTAAGGCTCCTTGGCATGCTACCTTTTTTTACCAGTGGATAGCTTGGTATATTCTTTTCTATAATAATGTGATGGAAATCTCAAGTGCAGTAGACATTTACTTACTAAAGCAAAAAAACAAACAACTAAACAGATGAGATTGTAACGCCCTTGTCTGAAGAATTTTTTTTTTGTTTTACCATTTTTATGCTAGTGATACAAAGGGGTGTCCATGGTACAGTTAATGTTTTATCAATAGATACCTTTGCACCCAGTGGCAAAATGCTCTGTTTTTTAAGTCATCCATTTAAAATTAAAATTGACTGAAATGTTTTATAAGTGTGTCACTACTGGACATCATTAAAACAGATGAACACTGCATAATTCCTTCTGGATAAGCTCTATATGGTCTTTGGGACAGCTAAGGGATCTCCCCCACTCCTTCCACTCATATAGCCTTGCTCATCTTGAGCTACAGAAATACCTGTATGCCCAAAATAGCGGCTTTGGTGTGAGTTCTCCTCTTGTGCTGAATGTGTGTCTGCATGTCAAACACTTGAAGGGGGAGGAAGTGGCTAATTTTGAGGCTCAGACTTTCCAGGAGTCCCTGTGTATGGTTTCTGTGTTGTCTTAGCTCCAGGCAGTTCTGCATCCTAGAGGATTTCACTCCACATCTAGCATTGCAAAAGTAGTATTGGAGGTTGGAGGTCAGTGGTGTTGCTTCTGGAGAAAATCCATTTTTTATGGATTTGGAATGTGTAACAATCAAAGGGCTTGTCCCAGAGATGTCTGTTAGGGCTGTCTGCTCTCATGGAACACAAGGATGGTAAAGTATGGAAACAAGATGACTCTGGATATTGTGAGAACAAAAAATTTGACATTCTAGTTGAGATGAACTGAGTAATTTGACATCTTTCCTGCTCTCTCTTGCCTTACTTTTCTTTAATTCAGAACTACACAGTACAGATCATGCATTTTCAGAATATAAGGAGAATTTTTGCTATCAAATGGATTTTTCAGCAGTGGTGGACAAACAGAATCACAGTTTTATATGTCAATGCAGAAGTGCATATAGCTAATGTGTCTGTTAAAAGGTCCAATGTGATCTGAAATTACATCAGAGCTATATCTAACAGCAGTAAGTATTAGAATGGTAAAGGTACTGGTGAAACCTCATGCAATGTTTGGGCACGTTCTTTTCATGTGTCTAGTCTGAAGGTGAATTCAAACAGCAGCAGGTACAGAGAAGAACTAGAATGGATAGTTTCTTAGACTTTCTCTTGCCTATGGATAATGATGGCTCAGAGAGAATAGAGGTTTTTCTCAATTTAGTAGGTAAAAACCAGTGTGATAAATGCTATTTATATTAAAGAGCAGTATCAGTCTGAATCACTGAATATAAACAGATTATAAATTAAGATTAAAAATTGGAGAAAGGTTTGTAGAGGTCAAAGAAGTGATTTTAAAACCTATTCTTCAAAAAATTGTAAAAGCATACTGAGATTTAAGACTAATTCTGAATGGTGACATTTTCTCTGGCAGACAGGGATAGAGAGGTGATGACCCGGTGTGGGGGAAAGCAACAACTTTTACATTGCTGACTTTTATATAGAAATTTGAAATTCAGCTTTGATTTGGCAATGTGTTACATTTTTAATAACTTCCATTGGGTAAGATGCTGATAAAGATTAGAGAAGATAAGGTTTTTGGGAGAGTGCTTTTTGAAAATAGTAACAGCTAAGGTGTTACCTCATTGCGCTTATATAGAGCATGTCTTCAATCTGCAAGAGTGTTCCTTGAATGAATGACTCAGTATTATAAAGCAAGGTTAATATAAAGCATAAGTAAGCTCAGCAAACAGATGGAATTTAGAACTTGTAACTGTGAATGGGATTAGGCAGAGTTTTATTTACATTGTAGTTTAATTTAGGTTTAGGACACTTAAATAGATTTGGCGTTTCATGTAGGGCCAGTTTGGCTACAGTCTGGTTTAGTTTAAAAAGGGTGTGATCCAGAGCTTTATAACGTGCCTCACCCAGCTGTTCAAATATTTTGTTTTACTTTGTGATTTATAGTAAAATGTGCAGGATCATAATGAAGCTTTTCTGGCAGTACGTACAATAATGGAAATAAAATATTGACTTAATAAATGAAAGAACATTAAAGTTCACCAAAAGTCCAAACTGAAAGTTGCAAAACCTTTTTGGAAGAATTAACTCTTTGTGTTAGTTGAAATAGCAAATGCTAATGTGTACAATTATTCTACCTCTAGGAACCAGATGTGCTACTGATTTTGCTGAAGTTCCCTCAATTCTGATGGAGTACTTTGCAAATGACTATCGAGTGGTTAACCAGTTTGCAAGGCATTATAAAACAGGACAGGTAGGGAAGAAAATATGTAAAATATTTGAAACAGGAATAAATGTATGTAGGAAAAGAATGATATTTAAATGTGTTATTAATTAATAATGTTTAAAGTAGAAATAAACAATGTATAAAATTATTTTAGTATTACAATTTCAGTTATTCAGAAAAAATGTTAATATTGTCATTGCAAAAAAGATAAAGGTAATCTGTTGAAGAATACTAGGTTCTTATATCCAAGGTTCCAATTACATATTTAAAACTTTCAGCCTTTTTTTCCTACAGGGTGTAGTAGGTGAACAACTTCTGTGTGAATCAAGTTATTTGGCATAGTTTAATATAATTACAGGTAAGTTATGACAAAAATAGGATTTGTCGTTGAACTCTCTGAAGTCTGTCTTCATGATTGGCTACCTGAGCTTTGATATAAATGGAAATGATCTGCGGTGTTTCAAAATTTCCATTTTTAGCACAGTGTAGGGCAGTGATTGAAATATTTTGTGATGAAAAACATACTGCTCTATTTAGGATTATTTTAGGATTAGATTCTGTCAGTTGTGAATTTCTGCGTTAAGACTCTGATACTGTTCATACATGAAGTTATTCTTTATCAGTCTATTGCAAGGATCTGCTTTTGTGGGATATTTGGAAAACAGTGCTCTTTGGAACAAGGTGACTTTTGGTGATCACTTTAAGACATGGCAGTAGAAAATTATTTATATTTACACAGACATTTCAGAAATTCTTCCTAAGTTGTGTTGTGTTATACTTCATTGGGGCTTTTTATCTAATACTAAGCATTCAGTGTATTTCAGTATTACTGAAGTAGAATTGTGTTTGCCTCCATTGAACAATTAGGAAAATATGTTGCTTAACTTCTATTTTAATAGACACTGTCTGAGAAATTTGCTCAGTAAGTTTTTTTTTTCTTTCAACAGAGCAATAGTTTCTGCAGAATTGATTGCACAAAGAAAGGTTTCTTTGAAACCTGGGAGTTAAACTCAGTTCAGGAGTGTTGATCATTTATCTATTTGAATCCACATACAGAAATGGGCTTTCTAATGTTCTCTATAAAGTTCATGTAGTGTTTAAACAGCATGGAGTTAATCTGATTGCCTATGAGTTCAGAGAATGAGCTTCACTAAAAACATCTGAAAGAGATTTGTAGAACATTATTTATGGCTTTGTATTTTCAAAATGACGTGACAAATCTAAACCATGTTTAGTTTCAATGCAAAAGCTAAGAACCAGACACTGTGTCCCATTTGGCATTTCCATAAACTACTTCTGTTTATTGGTGGTGAAATATTCTCCTTTCAGAGAGCAACTGAGAGAGGTTTGATGTAGAAGTCCAGTCTTGAAGGGGGCAAGAATGGATTGTGCTGGAAGATGAGAGGAGCCTGAAATTGCTCTGTGGCTCTTGAGAGCTTTAGATGGCTTCCTTTTAATTGCTTTTTAAAATTTTTCGAGTGCATTTTTAAGCCATTTTTCAACGTATTTATAAATCTGTGTTTGCTTATGTTGGTTCATCTAAGGTGATCTTAAGAATCTGATATAAGATTTCTATGTTTGTCATTTAAGTACATGTATAGATTGAAGTAATCTTTTCTGTTGTGTATATGTAATAAAGTACTTTGACTTGAAAATCCCATTTCTTCAATTTTCAACTTCACAAAGATCTTTTTGGGACCTACTTTCCCTGCTTGTTCTTTTAACTAATTCTTTTGTTGTGTAAATAGGAAATTTGAAGGTTTTTCTTTATCCAGTTTTTGATTTATTTCAGAAATAAAATGAGTCCACTTTACCCCCTTTTCAAGGGGAAGTAAGGAAGCTGGACAAAAATGTTAAAATGTGGAAACTATGAAACCATTTCATCAATATGTTGTTCTGTCTGCAAACTTCCATTAATTTTCTTCTTATGAATTAAGAGACTGGGCTTTTCTGTGCTAGAAGGATCTTTTCTGCTACAACTACGCCAACAGAGCTCTGCTGGATGTTGGCAGGAGGAGGACTTGCTACTGACCCAGTTTATGTTGGAGGCAATGCAGATAATGTGACAAAGCATCTTTCTTTTGGCGTTGCTGCATCTACACGCTAGTTTTCGCATGTAACTTCAGGTGGTGTGGTTTTTAATATTCCTACTGAATATAATTGCATCAGAAAAACTTGTCAGTGTAATCTCGTATTAGCCATTGCTGTAAAAGTCAGTTGTAGAAGGACTCATCTTTGAGGATCTGCACTTGCAATCAGTGCTTATGCTTGTGGGAAGAGGAGGGGAAAGAGGTGTTTTAATAATCAAAACATGTGAACTGTTGAAAATTGTATTTCAGTAGCATTGCAGAAAAAGAAAGTGATGGGCAGACCTTCAAAGATGAGAGTTCGTTTAGATGTAGATCATGAGGTTCTGGTCCAAAATACCTTGAAGTTTATAGAAAGCTTGTCTCTGCCTTCTCTCCCTTTTGAAAAGTTGTGCTGTTGAATGTTGAGGAGTGACAAAGCTTGCAAGCTCTTCTGTCAAAAGGAGCAAGTCTTTTGAACTTAGTTGAAAAAGCTGGCCAGTACAAATCTATTCGCTTGAAGAAGAGAGTTTTTGCTTGCAGAAGTTTTCCTTTCATCTGAAAGATGACTCAAACCAAAAAATCCTTGAGATAAAATGAATAAATTGAGAGGACTGTAATAATTAGTTACTAGAGTTGGATTAGTCAGGTAAGCTCATGAAGTCAAGCCATACCAAAATGAGGGCATTACAGTGCTTAAGCAGACAATTTGGTGCATGGGTGCCATTCTGTATCACTGTGATTGTTTGTTCAATTTCGTTTGTAAAGTGCAGAGATACGTGGTAGGTCTGAGCTAAATCATTTTAAGCTTGTGTGTCTTTGCAGGCTCTCTTGAACAATGGCCAGTGTTTCAGCTGTTCAAATTTGAACTGAGCTCATTTTTCACAGAGATGGAATTACAAAGACAGTATTGTATTAGCATGATTACAAGAATAAGCCCACAGATAGTAAAGAATTGTAATGTATTGCAGTTACTACACCATGGTAAGGAGTTAAGCATGCTTTGGGACACAGGGAATTCTGTTCTTTTAGCCACCATGAAAAACATGCTGAAAAATTCATTCCAAGATCTTAAAGTTACTTAATGGAGAAGGACAGAAAAGTGAATCTCAAAGTAAAGCATGCATTGTTTAGATTTGAAAAATTGAATGGCTATTCAGTGACATAGTTTTAGCCAAAGCTCTGTGAAATCTTTCTTTTAGAAGGAAGATGACAGTCTCATTCTGGTTTTATCAGAGAGTTCATCTTGCAGGAGAAGTGAAGTAAGAATGCTGATGCCCTTTTAAAATTCATTCAGCTGCTTATTAAGGGGCTTTGTGAGATGTAATCGAGCAAGGAGGAATCGTTTCTATTGTCTGAGACAGCACATACTCCTGTTCAAGCCCTCATCATATCCTTGTGCATTGACATTCGCAGAAACATACCTTGGAGTGGAGCTGTGATCTTTGAGAAACCCTGTGGAGTAAAATTTTGCTTCCCTGAAATCTTAAATATTGAAATCCCAAAGGTGTTTTGGGAAAAATAAGTGATTTCTTTAGCAATTTAAATTCTTTCAATTTAATCTAATTTTGGCAGTGTTTTTCTGGTGCCAAATTTTGCTTGGCTTGTAAATTATGATCGCAGCATATCTTTGAGTCAGTTTAGTGGCTATCACACTGAGAGATTTAGGAAAGACATAAATGTTTTTTCCTCCTTTGCCTTTTTGTCAACAGGCGTAGTCGTAAGAATGACTTGTACTTTCTTGTTGATTTTAATCTGCTCAAACAGTAGAGCTTGCCCTTCAATGCATAGTAGATTGACATAGTTTGTTTGACATTCATATGGCTACAAAAAAAAATTAACAGAATTTTCTTGAAGACTCTTGGTAAAATTACCTGTATTTTACTCGGTCTCTAGAATCTCCTCTTGCCATCATTTAATATAGAAGAAATATAAAATTGAAATAGCATTCTGTTTGAACGTTTGTTTGACCTTACTGGTAGGAGGGCTTTTGGCTTTAACACTTAAATGATAGCTTTGTAAAACAAGCATATTTGCTGGTGCTAAGCTTTTGGTTGTTCAGATCTTTAACACTGACAAATTACAGTTTAAGAATTTGCATCCAGTTTTCTCATACTTTGCTGGATCCAACATACAGATGTCCCTAGAAGAAATCAGTTTTGTTTAATTCCATGTTGTACTAGTTCATAAGGAAAAAAAAAAGCCTCCAAAAAGCTGCCATAACTTGCTGATAAGTTTTGTGCTTAACAAAATCTATTCAAAATTCTCTAGGTTTCTTTGTTGAAAGTGTGTTATTGCAAACCCAGATGTACTTTATTTCCGAGATGAAAGGGCATTGAAGGGTGTACCCTACTTGTGTAAGAGGATGCGACAGAGACATTCATAGAACAGGGGGAGTAATTGTCCAAGCAAAATACTTTAACCAATTCTAACTTCTTTTCTACTTTACTTTCTACCTTATTAAATTCTCTGGTTTTATACCATGCTTGACCTAGCTAACTTTTGACTTGGAGAGGAGGTTGCAAGGCTTAGAAAGTACTGCATAAAGCAGCTGTGCAACCAGAGAATTTTTCTTACCTGCTTTGAGATTCCAGAGTCAATTGATAAAATTTTCTTCCCTTAGGTGTAACTTCTCTAGAGCCGGGTTTTTATTCTGTGAACATTGTTTATCTTGAATTCATATCATTTTCAGAGCATCTAAACATATGGTTCTGCTATATCTGAATGCTTCAACACACTATAAAAGCATAGGTATGATTTTAGAGTCAAGTTTAATACCTAGCATCTCTATAACATTGTAAAACTTGTAGTCCCTTTCTTAATATTTTAGCAAGAAGGCAGTTATTTTAACCATATTTAATTTGTTTGGTTAAGGAAGCTGCTAGAAAAAAAGGAAAATGTTAGGAAAAACGTCTATTGACAAGCTTCAGCAAGTGGTGAAAGAAGTGTAAGGTCAAGCATTCATAGACAGATGTTCTTCAAAATGTGGCATTAAAAAGTCTTTGAATGTATTTGCAGACCTCTGGATGGAAAGTCAAAAAGTTTGTTTAATGACTTGAAAAGTGATTCTGACTTTTCAGTATGTGGTGGCATGGATAATTTTATTGCTACAGATGTGGCATAAATTTTAACTTTGTTAAAAATTTCAAAGGGTAGATATTTACTGTTCAGTACAACTAAATATTTTTATGTGGGTTAGGGTAGAAGGTCTGATGCTGTCTCAGTTGAATTTATGAAAACCCAGTATTATTAAGTGCAGTATTATGAGTTATGTGATGTGGGAGGGCTTTAACTGCACCAGTCTGTTCTTTATGTCTAAAAATAGTAATAACATCTTTAATAGGTAATAAGGGAATATGGAATCAATTTATAGAAAAACAAACAGATTTCACTTACTGATTTCTCTATTGCTGTGTGGATTAATGCTGATATCTTAATTGGCCATTTAATGCTTTGCTCAGCAAATGTTTCCTTCCTCGATGCAGAGCACTTCAAATGTACTTTATTACCACCAGGATTTTTTTGTATCTTCAACCTCTTCTAGTAATTAGCTATTTAAACACAATTTACAAATAAAGAATAAGTCTAAATGTGAACTGATTTTTTTTTCAAGCCCCTACCAAAAAACATGGTGTCAAGATTATGTGAGTCCAAAAAGGTGTGTGCTGCAGCTGATATGCAACTCCAGGTATGTGTTTTGCATTCTAGTTTCTACGCTCTATTCAACACTTACAAAACATGTTTTAGTTCTTATAATTTGATCAAGTTTTTTATTTTAATGTAGATACATTATCTAAGTTTATGCAAATTAATTAAAATTAATTAATTTTATATTAATTTTTGTGATTGTTTTTCAGAACATATTCAGTCTGCTTAAACCTAAATGATAATATCTGTAGGAAAATATCATGAAAATCACAGCTTTTGAAAATGGTTGGATTAGCAGAATTCCAGAATGTAGTTAAGGATTGAATTCTTGGATTAATGGAATCATTTAAGAAGAACTTGAAATAGAGGAAGTACTATGTGCCTTGGATCATTAAAATATAGTAGGACTGAGAGATACGGGCTATCACAGTAAAATCAAACCAGCATGTTTATTTACTAGAATGAGATTTGAGCTCCTCTTCTGCAGCTCCAGAGGAAAGTGGCCACTTGTCACATCAAAATTGCTGACTGAGCTGTAAGGATGTAAGACTTCTCTCTTAGAACTTACTAAATTCGTAAACCTTTATTTTCTTTGGGTAGGTGTGATTAATCAGTCATTTCCATAAATAATCAGTGATGGTATTCTTCCAAGGAAGTAAAGGAAATTAGACTTCTGTCTGAAATGGTATTTGGCCTTTTTCAATCCTGCAACGGCAGTTTTCAGATGTGTACAGTAGCATTAGCATCCAGCCAAGTTTGTTTTTTTTTACAGTGAGCATTTGGCTGCATTTAGTGTCCTACAAATTTTTGCTGTGTGATTTTTGTAATTTTTATCTTTGTTTTGCCTTAAGCCTGAAGCATATAGTTTTTCCTTCTACAGTTAACCTTGTGTTTAGGTGAGATAACTTCGCTAGTACCTTAGTGAAGGTTAGTTACTGAGATGTGGAAAGAAACAGATCTACAGATCTTTGGTATTTCGTCCTTTGAGAAGTCACCAAATGATCATAGCCCTGTCTATAAACATGAGTTGGGCTGGTTAACTGAAGCTGGTCTGAAAGAGAAACTTAAATATTTGCAGTTTTCTCTGTGCAGTTGCATAGAAGACTTTAACCAGAAGTCTGGAGTGTGGACCTGTAAGTTGTGTACATGTCAGTTATGCTACTCAAAGCCAGCCTCAACATTGTTTCCAGTGTATACACGTATTTTTCATTGGTTAAACTTAATGGACTTCTGAATTGTGCTTTCAGTGCATGTTGGCTGTCAGCAGCAAGTGTTGGCTGGGCAGGTGTTAACTGTGGTTGCACCTCTGTGACATGAAAATATAACTGCACCCTGTCTGCTTGTCTGATTTTGAAATGCACACTGCTGGCTTTGAAAGATTCTTGTAGAGATGTCTCATAATCTGGAAAGAATGTGGGCAAGAATATAAATAAGTAATACAGGAGGTTTTTATTGGAAAAAAAAATTCTGGATTGAAATAAAATTTATCCTGTGACTGCTTAATCGTGGACCTTTGTTCATGAGGGCAGAGCATTTGTACAGATGAGTAACCACCAAAGTGTTGATCAAGTCCTTTCACACGCACCCATTCTTTTCTGGTGTCTCTGTCCATAACAGCTATGTATCAATCTGACAGATTTCCTTTCCACTTTGATATGTATTTGATATGATCTTGTCAAGGTTTGAGACCAAGTTGGCATTGTGGAAGCTAAATGGGCTTGGATATTGAGCAGTATAAGTCACAAATATATTCACAAGTGACATGGCCTCCCTGTTCCGTGGTGCAGGAGAGAGTATTCCAAAAGGAGAAGTCATTGTATCAGTGCTGGGACTGTGCAGAGCTTCTGCTGCTGTTGACCCCCAGCTGCTCCTGGGGCTTCTTTAGAGTCTGTCTTGGAGTCACTGTACACCCCATGGCTCAGGAATACCCACTTCTGGTGGGCTCAAGTTCCCGTGAGTGCCTAATGATTGACTGGTGCTGCAGTGATGTGATTTGGCAGCCTGCTTACCATCAAATTTTTCTGGTGCAATTTAAGTTCAGCTAGTTTCAACCTGTGCCAAATGGCCACAATGGCATACTAAATAATATTATTAGTTTCCTACTTTCAGCATTATGTTTTTGGAGATGCCAGGTGTAAAACCTGCAGAAGTGTGCACTCATTTCAAAGAGACAGATTGGGAGAGCTGTTCTGTTGAAAAATGCAGAAAAAAATGTCCTAAAGAAGTTGACTGCATGGCAGATATAAAGCTAATACATTCCATTTTAGAAGTGCATACTGTTGCTCATACCGATTAAAAAGTATAATAATTAATTGAAGCAAAATATATTTTAATTTGCAGATGGCAAAGTATGTATGTGCTGCTAGCTATATGCCTGAAAATGCTGTGAAGGATGGTTCTAATAGCGATCTTCAGACTTTCCAAAGACCATATTCTAGATGGCTAGATGCTATGTTAGCTATATTTGACCTTTAAAAGAAGAAAAAATGGTGACAAATATTCCAGCAGTGTGGAAAACACCTGGAGGTTCTTCTGTGGTCTGTTCAGAAAATAAGTCTATTGGCACATGAAAGTAAAATATTGCTGCTTTTTAGTAACTATAATACCTCTGAATTTTCTTTTAGGTTGTGTAATCAGTTACTCAGAAGGAAAGATAGGACAGTCCATACATCTTTTCCTAAGGCTTTTGCCAGGCAGATTGAATCCCAGAGTTTTTCAGTCAGTAATAACTTCACTGGGAAACGTCTAAGTGTGTGCATATTAATGCTATTAAGCAGACAAGGAGCTAGAAAGAGCTGAAATCAAGTGAAACTAATAAATACCAATGTAAGTGCAAAATAGAGAGACAGTATGAAGGTAAATAACTGTTTGAGGGCATTTTTATATTTTTACATCTTTTGAGAAATGTGTTTTACTGAAATTGGAAATCATCTTCTGCCTGCTGCTAGATATTATGTATTAGCGTACTCCTCAGCAGTATCACCTGAAATTGTGTGGTCCTGGGATGTGTTTCCCTTTCCCATTTCAAAGACTTACGTAAACAGACAGAACTGTGGTTTGTAGATGGAAATGCATACGGGTATAAAGTGCATCCAAGTTTATTTTCAGGGATGGTTTTTTTAACCATGCTGTCCAGGTGGCCTGGCTCATAGCTTTCTTCCCACACTGTACATGTGCCAGGATCAAGGGAGAGCTTTTAGCTGACTTCAGTGACTCATTTCCCTGTCACCACATTGTTCTTTAGGCAGAACATTTCACTGGCCTTCAGTTGACATTTCCGCACTTCCTAGCTGTGAGTTGAGCTTTTGCTCCTTGACCACAAACTACTTCACTCCAAATTTCACTTTAGAGAGGGTCCCCTGCAGTGCAGATGCAGTTCCCTTATCTTGTGAGGAGCACTGAAGAGTCGCTGTAGACTGGTCCAAAGAAAAATGGGAGATAGAAGATCAAGGCTGTGCTGAAGCTTGACACTAAAGTCTATTGTCAGATGCTGAAGTTCTCATGTTTGATTTGGGTTTTGTAGAGAGGAGGGGCGAAGTTGGTGTGAAATGACTACTGCAGAGTTAAAAAGATCTAAGGTGACAGGAGAAAGTGAGCTTTTTAGGACTGTTACATCAGGTAATTTTCAGATCTATTCATGATGCTTACTGTGGGTCATGCTCTCAGTCACCCTTGCTACCATACACCGGTAGCTTTTGTTAAGTTGTATAAAAAAAAATGAATGGGATTCCAGTGACTAGGAATGCTAAGCCATTGTAAAGCCTCCTCTTCTTAGATAACTAAGAGGAAAATAGTGTTGTAGTTTTTGCCGTGTAGTGTAGGTTTCTCTTTATATTTTGAGTCTGAATAGGTGCTTGCTGCCAACTCCTCATCTGGAGATGGACAGTGTTGAGTGCTTACATGTCTTGTGTTGCTACCTGGGATGCAAAACTTGCAATGTCATTAATGTGTGATTATGTAAGTTGAGTCTTACTGACCTCTCTTATCCCCATTAGCCTTGTAGGAAGCAAGCAGGAAATCTAGGAGTAGCTCCTGCATATCATGGTTTATTCACCGCCCTGCTTATAACCCTCAGTTCTTCTTGGAAAAAAACCAATGTGCACATTTGTATTTGTCAAGAGAGACTGTCAAAGAGTTTATCAGAATTCTGTATGTTAGAAGACATTTTATTCAAACAGAAGGAATATACTCCTTTAGAAACAGTTACAATTTTGGTGAAGCTACATGTTGTATGCAGAACAAATAAAAAGATGCCTAATTCTGATAAATTATTAAAGAGTTCAGAATGATTTGTACTAAAATTTCATAATAAAGAATCTTTTCAGAGGTTCAGGGGGTTGTTTTATTTAGATAACATAAAACATCCAAACAACTTTTTCTCCATAAAATTTCATAGTTATAGTTCCTGGAACAGTGTGTTTGTCATTGGGGTGGTATTTCACCCTGGGAGTGTGACTGGGCCTGAATCTCTAGCCAAATTGTTTGCTTCATTCCTTGCAAGAAAGCTTTTTGAGGCTCCGTATTGTCAACTTTCCTATGAAATGTGCCATACCACAGGATGACCTGACCTCTTCCCTTAAACATCTGGATCTATCAAGCTTCTCAGAAATATCTTGTGTTGCACAGCAGTGGGTGTCCTCTGTCTTCCTTGCACTTCCACAAAATAGGAAATCTTAATTAAAAAAAAAAAAGCCTGCAATCATTCCTTCTGCTCATGCCTGTTTCATGTTTTTTGTTACAGTGTCAGAGACTCTGCTTTGCGGTCTTTGCTTGGAAAGTCTTTTTAATGGCGCAGCTTTCCCATTGTCCGAACAGTTCAGTAATTTGGTTGTGCACCTGTGTTCTACTGTAGTTCACATGCATAAGAATTGCTTATGGAGCAGCTTTTACTTCTGGCAAAATTCCCTCCTGGTGCAGTGTGCTTTGAGCTAAGCTGACACTTTAGCGATTGATTGCTCTGATGATGAGAGCGAAAATGAAGGAAAAATCTACTACTATGTTGTTGCAGGGCTCTAGCATCAGTAGCATCAGCAGCTCTGTGTAGTGGGCATGGTGTTTTTAGGTCAAGGGTTGGACTTGATAATCTTGGAGGTCTTTTCCAACCTCATTGATTCTGTAATGTTCTTAACATAATTCTTACGTTCGCTGCCTAAGCCATAACTTGCCCCTGCAGGAGTCAAGTGTTCTCATGGCTGCATGTGCACATCTTGAAATAGCTTATTTTGTAGTGGCAACTTAAATAACTTTAAAATAAATAACTTAAAAATAGGAGTTTAAAATTAAACCTATTTAAAAATACTTTTCTTGAAAAGGGGAGTTGTTGGAGAGCCTTAGGGGCAGATCTTAATTTATTTTTAAAATGGAGACTATTTAGTACTCCCAGTGTACTAAGTAACTTAAACGTGAATTTATGAAAGGTCATGATTGTGGTGGTTGTTGTTCTCCAAAAATCTGTTTCTCTTCTTGTATAGCATCGGTATCTTATACTAATGATAGAAGATTTCCAAACTTACGTATTTAAACTATTCCCTCTCCCTAGTCCATCTCTCATGTTCTTTTCTTTGTGTCTTTTTTGGTTTTTATATGCCAATAACATGTGCTGAAGACAAATGTATTTTCTCTCTTCAGGTATTTTATGCTGTCTTGGACCAAATCTACCATGGCAAACACCCTCTAAAAAAGTCAACCACAGAAATTTTAAAGGAAACACAGGAGAAAGTTTATGGATTGCCATATGTACACAATACAGTGAGTAGCAACATAATAACTGGATAAACTGCACCTTTTCTTTCTTTAGCATATTAATACCTCTCCCTATCCCTGACTCTTGCCCTGCACACTTACGTACTTCTTGCTGTATTGTTATATTGAAAGAGTTTTCTTTCTTTCACTCACTTTATCCAGAGAGTAGTGTGTTGAAAATTTTCAGCCCAAAATCCAAATTTAATCAATGTACTTGTTTTTGTATAGGTAATGTTCTCGTAATGATGAACTTCATTACCTTGCTTTTATTTTCTTAGCAAAGAAGGCACTGGAAACAATATATTGGAAAGAGGATTTATTCCAACTTTTCAAAGGCTGCTTATAAAAGGCAGCAAACCGCTGCGCTGCACATTGGTGTTTGTATGTGGTCAACATGAGAGAAAGTGTGAAGCAGGAAATAGAAGTGTGTTTTTCTCACTGTATTCCTGTGACCTTTGTCATGTAATCTATCCTTTCGTGTGTTATCTGAAAGTGTGAAAGCCTAGAGTTCTGCTGAGCTATGTAATTTTGATCTTCATCACGGCATGTGTTTGTTCTGTGCTTCGTGTGACAGCCAAAGGTGCAGTTTGCATAGACGGCAGTCACGGGATTTCATGGTCTGTGTGAAGCTGAGTTCCCACTTGGAGCTTGGCCCCCCAGTCATTGTTAGACACTGTGGTCAGAATATCCAAGTCCTTTTTCTGCTTCTCATAAAACATACTTGTCTCCTTAGCAATATCTGTATTTCCTTCTCTGAGAACGGTGTTGGGAGATCCATTTCCTTGGCAAAACTCTACTGCCACTGCTCACTCCTCCAAAAAAAATGTAACATCTTGTAGTGACACTGTAATCATTTTGAAGTGGGTCAGCAAGTTTTGGCCTGGAAATTAATCCCAGTAAAATGTACTGTGAATTTATGAGTAGTCAGAAAGTCTGTGTATATATTTATTGAATGCAGAATTACTGTCAAGAACTTTAAGACAGTTTAAATTTCAGTGAAACAGTGAAAATTTGCATTAGAATAACATCAGTACTCTGTAGAGTAATTAACGTCTGTAGTTTGTCTTTGCTGTTCTTTCTTCCAAATTTGAGACATGTTTGCAGTTGAATTTGTAGTCCAGATTAAAAAAAAATGCCTTGAAAGTAAAAGTTGGGGATTTTAAGTGAAGAGAATATATTTCTTCCTTTCATTTGATTTCAGAGCTAGACATTGAAATACAGTAGTAGGGACCAGTTTTTATTTTCATTTGTTATTTGGCTAGGTACTTAAAGAGCTGGCAGGGAAAACAAAGTGTTTTGATTATTTGAATTTTATCTGTTCTCTATACATTTAGATTCAGTTATGTATTGCTAAGCCAGGCTTTTATATGTTCAGTTAGTGGTGTTGGATAAGAGTAATTCTTCCTTAGTGAAGATCTTCAGTGCGTTAATATGATTTTCCTGTAGTAGCATTATCTTTCAGGGCTGCAAGCATCTATTATTATCTCTTCTTGATGAACCGTAATTCTCTTTTACTGCTCATGACAGGCAAGCAAACTCTGTAACTATCCCCTGAATGTACTCGGTTGGGCTTCAGTCCAATTGTGCAGACTTACTTTCTGAAGTAGAGCCACAGCATGTGTCTTCAGCAGATGAATTTCTGTCATTTTCAGGCACAGCTCAGATAACAGGACAATTTACATGTGTCTTTTCATTACAAAGCTTTCCAAATCAGGCATATAAACTACACCTAGAAAGTAAATGCTACTGCACCTATCAGGTGTACCTATTTAAGGTAAACCTAAGCATCATGTGTTACGTGCCAAAGGTAGAAGGGATAGTGCAAAAGAAGTCCTGTTGAGCGACAGTGAAAAATAAGTCCTGTTGAGGTCTGTATTTGCCATTCAAACAGGTTTTGCAGGCACTGGGGCAGCAGGCATTGCACACAGCAATGTTTGCATTGGCTGCGTTGATGCAGACAGGCACAGGAGCTGGTGCCACATGCAAGGCAGAAAGGAAGTCAGATGGGAGCACAGAGAAGCAGCACCCCACCAGACTTTGTTTGTCTGAATAATGCAAATCTCAATATCTGGCTGGCCATTGCTTATCTGTTCAAAAGTATACAGAATTTACTGCCATCTCCTGGAGGATGAATTCCACTGGGATTTCATTGCTCTGTTACTGAATCCAGAAGCTGATGACTGCCAGGGAGGGGACATGGAAATATATCTGCCTTTTTTTTGTAATGTCTGGCAGGTTTGTTGCCAGAGGAAGTTAGTGTTACTGAGTCTGGAAAATGAAGAGTGATTTTGCACAGGCTTGGTTTTTGAGGCCTTATGATACCTTTAAAAAGCAAACAAGTCTTCCTTTTGGTTCTACTATCAAAGCAAGATAAACAAAATAATAATGGCTGTACCTTTTCCAGCCATTTCTTCCTGAATGTACATTGTGTCAAAATCTGTGTGCACTGTGGGGAATTCTGCTTTTGCCCCAAACTTTTCTTCAAATGATAGCTTATTTCTTCTCTCTTGCAAAGTCAGTTTTCATTTATTATGCCCTGCCTTGCAGTTGATGATACTGTCTGCTTTTAGAGTGTCTCCCCTTGCCTCTACCTTTGTCCCCAGGATGCCCAGAGAGGCTTTTGAACATGTATCAGGTGACCCTTTGATCAATCTGAGACATGATCAAAGTTCCTCCCCATAATCTGTTGCTTAAGTCCCCTCATGTCCCCCAGGTTCAGACTTGAAAACAAGTTTCCTTTGAGAAAGTCATCAAAACTTATTGGTGTGCCATTGCTAGTCCTTCGCCAAGCATAATATTTCCTGCTGGGGGCTTGGTTCAATATTGTAACAGAAAATGACACACAGGGTAAACAGACTCTGCAATGATAGTGAAGTTTGCAGCCTCCTGCAGTTACAGGAAAGAGCTCTCAATAATGAAGTGGTTGTACAATAAACACCAGCTTCCCAGATCATCATACCTGTATTTTTTTTTTAAGTAGTTTTAGTTATTGATTCTTATTTTCAGGAAATTATTATGGACTTACCTATTAATTGTCTGTGTATTGTAGTAACCTTTTCTAATCTGGAATTTTGGTGGGAGATGCTAGTTTGCCTATGACTGTGAGGAAAAATGGTTCTGAAGAATTAGACATAGTGACCTCGGGTTCTTTTTTAGATCATTGGCAAATAGTCTCTTTTGCTTTTTTTAAAATTATGTGGTCTTCTGGTTGGCATTTCTTCCAGAAACAGCTGAATTTCTTGTGTGGTGCTTTGAATACAAAGTGTGATGATGGAGTTAACCCACACACATCATTATAATTGTATTTGATAGGAGGCAACGAGTTGGTATATAGGGTGTCTTTGAAATTTTTTGGAAAATTGAATGATTTGCTATATGCCTTTTTTTTTTAGCATATTTTAAATGCATATTAGTTCAGAGGGACCACCTTTACTGGTGCCATAAAATGTGCATCGGGGTACAGGTTTAATTATGGTTATATAGTTTTGTCCAGAGTGCAAGTTTCTTTGGCAGCATGGCCTATGGTTGCTAGTGTTTGGGAAAACCAAAACACCTGGGAGACCAAAAATGTTAGCCAGCCAAGTTTGCCAACGGAAGACAAGGCAGGTATTGTCTGAGATACCCTAGAGCAAAGACGTGAATGAGAATGGTGTATCACCAATGTGGTTGTTAGTCTGTCTTCTTCCTGCAGCTGGGAGGACTCTGCCCAGACAGGGATCCTGACCTTAGAAGGCTCCACCTAGGTCCTTGTCTTGACTTGCTGTGGTTGTGTCTGTCGTGTTCCATCAATGGATGAGATGCAACCCAACATTTGGAGTGCTTGCTCAGGGAGGCTGTCAGGCACTACAGGAAGATGTGGCTTGTCATGGGTGCTGAAAACACAAATTTTCCATTAACAGGCATCATGCAGGGGCATGGGTGTTTGGTCAGCTGAGGAGGAGTTGATGTCAATAGGCTGAACTGGCTTCTCTACAGAGAGAAAGTAGTTTTTGCATCACACATGGCTGCCATGAGCCAAAGCCTCCTGTTCTGGTGTTGAAGAAAACCTGTGTGCAAGAGAGCGTAGTTTTAACAGGCTTATTCCTCAGCCTACTCCTGGCTGGCAGTTTGGGTGAAGTATCTTGTAGGACCTACCATCTGTGTCCTTGTGGCATCTGTTGCTTTAGGATTTCGTGTTAGGTTTTTGGAATGACTACTAACGTGCAGTTATATATAACTCTGTTTCTATATGTGAATTTCATGTGAATATCAGTAACGCATATAAAAAGAATAAATAGACTGAGCAAGCAATGAGGCAGCTGGCTTAAAGTAAATAAATGATAACCTTTAACCTCGGATGGTAAAAGTGGTTTTGAATTCTGAAAACTTAACTCAAGTGGTGAACATAAATCTTAAAATTATTTGTAAGGAAGACTAAGTAGTGACTACCTATTAAATTTTAAACTGTAATTTCACTTCATATTTATTCTGTCTAAAACCTTCCAAAATTTATTTTAGATTTATTAGGCTAAACTATGATGTAACCTTAGAACCAAAGCAAAACTGAAAGCCAGATTAAAGGAAATGTTAAAAAAGGCAGTTAAAAGGTAGAATGGGTGCTATTGGCAAAGAGCTTTTAAAAAAACAGTTCTGGGTGGCAGATGAGGGACTGAAATTTATGGTGCTAATCAATAAGATGCTAAAAAGAGCTCAGTTAGAGAAAAAGCCTGTATATCTAACTATCTGAGAAAGGGAGGTTATTAAAAGCCATATAAAAGTGTGAAAAACAGAATACAGTGTAAGTTCTAATGAGCCAGAAGTAAAACTATGGAAATTTCAAGCATCTTAGAAACCAAACCCAGCAATAATGATTAAAAAGAATGCATCAGAAAGAGGAAGGCTGCCAGATATTTGCTGGAACTGGAACACAGCTAAGTATGATGATTCAAAAGACATTATGTAGTTATCCAAGAGACTGAACTGTTTGCAAGGATACAAACCATCCTGATGCACAAAAGCTTTGGCAGTAAAGGACCAAGCCCTTTAAAACTTTATTAAGATAATAAAAAGTAGAAATCATTATATGACTAGAGATAATGACTAAAAGAATGCAAGAATTCAGAGCAAAAAAGGCTAGAAATGCTGAGTTGCAAATTGCAAGTAAAGAAGGTAATAGAATTTCATAATTACTCAAGAAGCAAGAGGAGAGTGGGAGAAAGAACAATAAATGTCAGTGAAAGCAACGATATTCTATTCTGCCTCAGCATTTTTTGAACAATAAGTGAAATTCGATTAGATAAGTAATACATGCAGTTTTTGAGATGGATTGAAACAGTGCTGAGATTATGAAATAAAATAGAGAGAATAACTAGATTAGGTGTAGTTAGATTGTCAGAATATTTAAGCTTGTCAAAACAGTCAGTGACTTGGAGGAATTATCACTCACAAACTCATGAAAAAGTAGTAGTGTTATGATAACTGCTCTTATGAAGGGAGAAGAACTTGGGAACTGTAGTCTAATTGTTCAGATTTTGTCACTCAACAAGTAATAGAAGCAATTATTAAGTAGCTCATAAGTACCTTGAGCAAAATAACCTCAGTTTTGTTATGAATTGCCTAAGATGGAAAAAAATCCACTTTCTTCCTAAGACACTGAAACAGGTCTATGATCTTAGAAACAGGTTGTAAGTGATTTGTAGCATAACTACACTTAGCAAGCTTTATGACACTTGCAAATCATAATTGTACAACCAAACTGTAGATTTGTGGCTGAGTCAACATGCAGAAAACATGCTGACAAAGCAGGTGAAAGCTTAGTTTCAGACAGGGATGTTATAAGTGGACATCACCAGGAATCTGTCCAGATGGGAAACGTGAACTACAAGGAAAGTTAAGAAAATCCAGTATTTGGCTTGCAAAGAGGAATTTATATGAGTACAAATAAATGGAATTGAAAACCTTTATGAAAAAGTTATTTGGAATTGAGGCTGTGCTTATTTGTTTCTTATTAATGACTAAATAATGTGGGGGAGGAATTATTTATAGCAAATGTGACTATGGGTAGTATCTAATCTTTTAAAGTATGTCTTGCATCTCTCTTATAGGCAGTTTTAAAGAAACCACTGTTGTAGGTCACAGAGACATAAGTTTCATAGTAAAACCAGAGAACCTTCAGAAAGGATGGCTTTTCCACCTTTTTTCTCCCTCTGTAGTTACTTGAGAGGTACTGATGTTGCTCATATTGCACTTTTTTGAATTCAAAGAGAAATGAAGTCATATGTTAGTACTCAACCCCTTCAAGTTTGTGTAACCCCTTCAAGGTAATTTTTTACCTTGCCATGTTGGAAACTAAACTTGTTTATACAGAGTGCAAGTCCCTGGATTAGTTTCCATATGAGCCTTCTTAAAAGTATGCTGTAAAATCAAGTTGAAGAGTCTGGGTCTGAGGAAAAGATTAGTAAAGGAATGCACAGTGAATTCTGGGGAAGTGATAGTTCTATAAATAATTAATAGCTGAAAGCCATTTCAAGAAGATTGGTGCCCTGCTGAGGTCAGTATTAAAGTAGATGCTGGGACTTTCAAAAGCTCTTAAAGTCACCTTTCAAGGTTTGTTTAGGTTTCTGTCTTTGTGGAGGCGAGTTCATTTTATGATAAAGAAAATGCTGATAGCAAATACTGTGAAGATTTGTTTTCCTGTGGTTATATGACACTATTCACTGGGCAACTATCTACAGCAGTAGAGTGTTTACAGATATCATAAGATATGAAGCACTTTCAAGGAAATTCTTTTTCCAAGTGTTAGCCCCATGAAACTCAAACATACTTTAATGATAGTATTTACCATGTGGTAGACCATTTTAAGGAACAGTGCAAAAAGTAGTTCCATAGGTCTCCTGTTAACATTTTGAATATATTTAGAAATATTGTACATATATATGAAAACACAGCTTCATTTAGTTCGATATAATTCTGTTTTCATGGCCCACATGTTCTTTTTCCCCCTTGAGATTGCACTACTGGAGCTTTATTTGTAGTGGTAGATACAACTGAATACATCATTGCCATAAACACAGCCTAGAGAGTCTGAAATGAAGTTCTCTTCAAATGCAGTGGGAGACTGTCCTTGTATAAAAAGTCAAAACAGAAAAGAACCAGACAGAGGAACTATTAACACCCTTGCTTCACAGAAGATGGCTGAGTTGGGGTGAATGTAATTTCTTTAAATTCACACTAGACTTGTGGCAGATTAAGGATTAGAGTCATGATCTCTTAAATCTGTTTCTAGAATGACTCTAGCCAAAGATAGTAAATAAACAGTACTGTAAACAGGAAGTGATTTCATCTTCCAGAGTTGGTTCAGATACTTTACTTGATTAAGCTGTACTTGCACATATATTTTTCAGTTACCATATTGCTTAGGGTATTTCTTGGTTTTGTAAGGGCTTATCTTAAGCAGCGTTCATGATGTTTATTTTAAAATAATAGGTCAATACTTAAAATGAAGTTTAATTGGAAAAGTAGTATAAAAAATTTGGGCTTCAGTGAAAGTCCGTACCCAAAGGAAACAGTGACCTGATTCTGTTTATCTTAGGCTTATGAATTTAAAGCTTAGGCAAGAACAGAAATTACTAACTGTAATTGAAGAGGGGGTATTGCATGTGTATGTATATCTGTGTAGAATTCCATGGTATGACACAAAGAATTTGTTTGAAAACCATATTGCAAATGTCTTATATTTTACTTCAAAGACTGGTTACAAATTTACAAGTAACACTGTCTCTTAACTTGTCCAAATAAGATCGGTTAAAGGACACAAAAAAGAATCCATTTTCATATCTCTTCGCCTTTTAAAGATTGTGAAGCAATGCAAATCATATGTACAGGTTTGTGATGTGAGTATTCCTTATTATCACCCATATTCCCTTCCCTCAGTCCCTTTCTTGGGAGGAGAGAAGAGGGTATAGAGTAAATAGTTCTAAATGATTTTGCTATAAGCAGCTCAAATTCATGAATAGTTTATAAATAAAAATGAAATATTTTTCTTTAAGCAATTCAAAGACCATATGGTATGTATCTAGAATCACCTAAGTGGTTAATTGCATGTTAAATTCCTTTCCTCTTCCTTAGTGTAAACAACTGCAAAAATATTTACATTCCCTGCCTTGCTAGATTTATTTATCATTTTATAATAAAAACACGGAAGTGTTACAAATTGAAATCTTAATCTCTTGCTTGACTCACTTTCTGAAATGTCAGTGGTGTCTCTGGTTTGGTTTACTTTGTGTTCTCTGCATTCCTAACACAGAAACACACAGTCCTGGAAAGCTGAAGAGTATTGATATTAGGCGAGTTAGAGGTGCAGCACGAGATGAGGTTTCTTGAAATTAGTTTTCTGTTCTTCTACACAAGATTATTAGAAACTGCAGGAAAGAAAGTGGTTCTTTATTGCATTTTATTATTATTGTGAAATTTCAGAAGAATGATGATGTAATTCTGTAAAACTTAGAGGGGTTGAGGTCAAAAATGCAGAATGTAAGTTGACTGAGCAAGCTGTTGCGTACCTATGGAGATAGTTGTTTCTACAGTCAGGGAGTGCTCCAGCTTCTCCCCAGAGCTAGCTACTGGCACAAACAGTTTGCAGACTCTGCCCTCTGATACTCATCAAACCATTTCTTCAAGTGAGAATGAGTCGAGGACATCATCAAAGCACTGGCCAAAGCATGCTTTTGTCTGCATGGCAGGGCAACGTTGTCCTGGGTTTCCACTGGCACTGATAAACCTTGGCCTCAGCAGAGGGAAGTAGCCCGTGCTGATTCCCATGCTAATGGCCCTGCTCTCCTGGCGCCGAGGAGCCAGAGCCTGCAGCTTCCCCTTGACTCTCAGGAGTTTTCCAGCCATGCTGATAGAGAAATTCAAAGGCATTAGGAGCAGTAGTGTCAAGTTAGTGCCAGACACAAGAGGTTCTCCACCCAGTAGCCACTGAAGGGAGATAAGTTGGCTGCTCCTTTGTTGGGTTTCCTGCCAGAATAAGATTTTAATTAAGAAGGGGCAGAGCACCAGATATCATCTCCATCAAATATTGTTCTTCATGGAAACAATTCATTAACTTGCTCATTGACGTAATTACTGTAGAACGCATTTTGTAATTAGGAGTCTTAAATGACAAAAATACTTCCCTTAATTCAGTATTGTGTCTTTTCAGGTTCTGACTTGTGTTTTTTGTCTTAAGATGCAAAGCAAAATGGACATAAATATACTTTAAAGTGCCTGAAGTCACAGCAGAAACTGTTGGAAGAATGTTGTAAAAGTTCAGGCAATAGTCAAGAATTTCTGAAGGATTTCTTTTCAAAAGATGTAGTAGGATTTTGTGGCATTGATTCCTGATGAAATTAGTGGACCCCCCAGGAACAATGTTTACCTATGCTCAAGCAAAAGCTACCTTAGCATATCTTAAGCTACCTATGGATTTTCTTTAAATTTTGCATTTTTACCATCACATATACATTTTTGTATCAGATTATTTTTGTGACAATATTAAAAGTTCTCAATTTAAAATTCAAATAATTGAGTCCTAAAATAATGTAGCCTGCAAAATAGTTTTAACTGATCCTACCATATTGTTAAAATGAACAAAGGGACTTAACTTTTGAATAGAAGATGGAAGGTGTAGTAAATTATTCAGTTTTTTCCTAAAGCGGTAATCCTATCCTCCCAGAAGATAACAGGATAAATCTTTCTGTCCTCTACTATCAAGGAGGGCTATGTGACTAGTTTGGGCAAAACACAGTTTCAGGTAGCTAACGTAAAATGAACTGAATCTTACCCTAATAATGTATTCTACAAGGGCTTTTTAAAGTCCTGATAAGGTGTGAGAATGCTGAAGTATCAGTAAGGTATTTTTGTTTTCACATGATGGGGTGGAAAGCCATTGCACATGGAATTTTGGAAATGCTTCAGATATGGTTATAAGAAAAGATTGATAATGTTAGTGGAAAAAAAAGCCTGTTTAATAACAGCAGTGGATCAGTCACACACCTTTATTGCAGTCTGTTGTGCTGAATAAAAAGCAGGCATGAACATGACCTGTGGATGGCATATTATCATAACCCATGGGCTATGCTGTAAAATGCACTGTTTATAAACTCCTGGAATGGGTTCATGGAACTTTTTGAAGTAAGCGATTACTCAGAGTTTCATTAACTTTCTAGCTGCTTACCAAAAATATAGCATTTAATAAGGAGACTGTCCTAGTTCTACGTCTAGCCTTTACCTGTCCAAAAGGGAATTTGATATGTCTTTTTTTTTTTAATGAGGAAATGACTCCTTGTTAGAAATAACACAAGAAATCAAGTCATCTTATAGCCAAATTTATTAAAATGGAGAAATAGAGTTTTATGGTACAAGGTCAAGCATTTAGTTTTAAATACATTTACAGTGATAGGGAATGTCTTCTTATTCATCACAGAACTTTTTAATGGAGCAGTAGCCTATATATTCTTGTGGTTTTTGAACATTTTATTGCCTAGATCATAATCTCCTCTGTATGAAGTAGGAGGAGAAGAAGAGGTTTTTTTATGTGGGCAGACAGCTCCTTGTGAATTATGGTAGAGGATGGATGTTTCAATGTTTAAATATATTTTTATAGGTAGCTAAGTCTAGTCTTGAAAAGTTAATTGTTAGGACAGCATAGAATCGGAAAATGTACTTGAATAATGTAATGGGTTCTGGGTAGTATTGAAGATTTGGGTGTTCCTGATCAGGAACTTTCTGTGAGGACTGGGACAAAAGTAGTGACAGGAAATGATGACATGCTAGAGTTATTCATGCTCTAGAGTGGGGAAAACCTGGACTAATTAAAAAAAAATTAAATATGAGCTTCAAATTCAGGAGGGAATAGCACTGTTTGTTATTGGTTTTCCTTCTGTTTGCAATGGGAAAACAATCTTAGTTTCAGTTTGACTCATCTTTCTTTTCTGTTTCTTGTTTTAAATACTGTCCTGTTCTGAATGAATTTTTGAAATTTCGTCTTCATCATATTTGCAAGCCTCCCCAGGTGCAGGGAGGAAGATGAGCAGTGTCATTCCTTGGTCTTTCTGCATCCTTTCCTTTTCTCTTTTCAAAGGAAACAATGTGGAGTTTGTTAGTAAAGCTTAGTAGCAAAGACAAGGTCAAACAAAATTGAGCAGAGGGTACTGAGGCCTGTTTTAGGTGCAGACTTCGAAATTAAGCTTTTGGTCTTGGATAGATTGCTGAGAAGTTGCTCTTTTTTCATTGCTTAATTGTGGTACAGAGTTTCAACAAACCCAATAAATGGAATAGTTGTTCAATCTGAAAGTGCAGGCAAGCTGATTTAGGTGCAGACCATGAAATGCCAAGAGCATTTGAGTGAGCAATGTAATCTGAGGTTTCAAAGAAGACATACTGTCTTAGTTACAGCTTATATGATTATCAAAGTAATTCCTTTCTGATGGGAGAGGTAGAAATATCCTTCACTGTGCCAAACACCTGGAAATTATTTTTGTTTGTAGCCTAAAAACCGTTTCTGAGTATGTGAAACCAATTCATCAGTAAAGTTTTCCACATTCCAAGGAGAGAAAGTAGAAACTTCTAATCATAACTTTAAAAACTTATTATAAAAGAAATTGACATGTTTTCCTGATCAGTCTTCTAAAAATGTATTCTCTCTTCTCTGTTTCAAAATGTGCTTTTAGTTTAAAGATTATGGTTATAATTAAGGGACTAGTTAGAAAAACTATAGCTATAAAGTATAAACATGGCAACCAAAATACCTTCCAAAGCAAAATGGAGACTTCTGTGTCCAAGCTCGATGTTGTAACATGCTTGCATTACAATGAGATCCAGTACAGTGCTTTACCTTCAAATAAAGAGAAAAAAAAAGTTAATCTTTGTTGAGAATTTGTACCGTGCATCAAGACCCATCAGAAAACTGAAGACTGGAGATGATCTTTCATCTCATTTAACCTGGCTACTCCTACTTTAGTGGTGTAGGTTACCAGTACAGGCTCAATTGCTCACCTATGGCAAATTCCATTCTGTGTTAGGGTGGGGGTAACCATCTTGTAAAAAGTGGGTTTTGAATGGCTGAACTACAGCTAACTTTGAGAACTTGATTTGTATGTGTTGCTCAGGAAAGGCAGTGTAGCTAGCAACTTGTTTCTCATCCGTTGTTCAAAGTAACTTAGATTAGGAGGCACCGTTTGCTCCCTTTTCTTTTAAGGAAAAAAGACTAAGTAAAAGCCAAATACTTACTTTTTCCACCCTTTCAGTTGGTCATTTTTTTAGAATACACATATATCTTTTTGGTTAATGGAGAATAAGATAATAATCAACACTTTCTTGAATAAGGAGCATAGTTTATTTCAGCTGTAAAAAAAAAGGAGTTTTTTAATTACACTGTGCTCAAGAATCACAAATAGGTTTGGAAAATTACATACGTCCTTTCACTTTGTTGTTTTGATGTATCAGAATTTCAGCCATTGACTGTAGGATAAGAACAAGCATCTCACAGCCCGTGGATTTAAATTAAAAACATCTGTTATGCTACATTATTGGTTATCTTTTAGTTCCTCTTTGAATCTCTGTTTTTTATAGTACCTGCAAAAATCATGACAACAGACCTATTACAAGAATGCTAAGAGTTTTGACTTTGGATAGGAGGACAAATAAGATAGGGCACTTGCTTTCTGTCTGGAGTTTCCTCAGAGCCAACAGGGCAAAGGAAGTTTCATATTACTTCCTTTATACAGTCATCCATTCTCATTTCAAAACCTATGCCTGAATCTGTTGGGAAACAGCATTTCAGTTTGGATCTACTTGCCTTTACACATCCCTGGAGACTTTAGACAGAGCCCTGAGAAATCTCTTCAAAGCTGGTTTTGCTTTGAATGAGGGTTGGACCAAATGATTTTTGGAGGTCTGTCACAATTTAAATTATTCTGTTGCAGTCAGAGAAGTAAAAAGAAAAAGGTATTTTGATTTCTGTGAAGGTAAGGCTGATAGTTCTGATTTTCTTTGCTAAGAAAACATAAGGAAACAGTAAACACTAAACAGCATGAAAAACAAGTCTTGCATCACTTGAATGAGTCACTATGCGAAGTAACAATACATAAATGAATAGCAATATAATTATTGGATTATAATATTGCTATAATCTGCTATATATACACATTTAAAAATGTACAGACAAATATGAATTATGGCATTGAGTGTGGATGGAATTTGCATACCTCTAAGATTGTTGCCAGGTGGAAAGCTGTATTTTTTTATAGCATTAAGCACTATTACCATTTTGTTTCTGGCAAAAGTTATAAATTGAATTTTTCTGAGTGTGATACTGTACTTACCAACATGGAAAATTATGTTATAAAATATTATGTTACTTGTAACGAGGTAATTTTAAGTTTTGTTCAAGACCAATAGAACTACACAGCTATTATCAAATTTGAGTAATTTTTTTTACTGCTTGATTTTTTGTCCCCTTCTGACCTTGTTTATATATAGTTTCAATCCTGATGATCAGCATATTGGAAATACAGCATTTAGATTGAAAAAGGCCCGTTCTGATAAAGGATTGTTTGTTCTGGCATTTATTTCCGGTGCCTATTTTTGCTTCTTTTTTTCTTTTTTGTTTGTCATTAATAGTACCAGATTTCTTCCATCATACATAAGAAAATGTTGCACAATATAAAGAACTAAAAAGATAACATGGGGTTTGGGTTTTTTTCATTCTTACAGGCCTGGCAGCTGCGATTCAGTCACCTCGTGGGCTATGGTGCCAAATACTACTCCTACCTCATGTCCAGGGCAGTTGCTTCTATGGTGTGGAAACAGTGTTTTGCTCAGAACCCGTTTGATAGGTAAAAACACAGAAATGTTAAATAGAATGAAATGCTAATTGCTTCTGGAAAACATGAAACACATTTGGTTGGTGGGCTTTTTTGACACAAATTAGTTTTTAGTGTTTTTCTTGATTGAGGACTGCAAAGCCGAAAATAACCATGGAGATAGGTACATAGATAGATATACTTTGGGACATGTTTATGGGTGCAAAAAAAATCGTGTCAATGTTTTAAAATACAGGTGTGTCAGTTGGGAGGCACTGAAATCCCTATTTAGGTGTAATTAGAGAGCTTGAAATTCATGGATACCTAATTGCTTATAATTTTCTATTGAAATCAAAGCAACTGTGGGTATTAAACAAGCTTCATGTCATCAACTTCAAAGCTCACTATAGCTATCCTGCTCATTTTGCTTTGTGAGGTTAAAAGGCAAATTGTGAAGTCACAAATTGTAAGCATTCTTATTCTTATACCTTTGCTGAATGTTCAGGACATTGTAACAGAGAAGCTTTTCCCTTTGGCACAATGAAGCCTGAAAAGTTCTTCACAAATTAACTTCTATAAGCACCAGCACACACTCATATGTATAAAATTTGTCTAGTTCAATTCCTCATAGTGAGATTTTAAATGTAATTTGAATTTGAAGAGTCAACATGGCATCAGTCATTGTTTCAGGGTGGAAAATTTCATTTGGTCTCTGTCTGAGTTCTGTAGAGATCCTAGAGGCAAACCTGAGTGAAGGCTGGACAGGTTGTGTTTGCAGATGGCTCTAACACCTGTGTTTCTCCAGGGCAATGGGGGAGCGCTATCGTAGGGAGATGCTGGCACACGGCGGTGCAAAGGAGCCCATGCTGATGGTGCAAGGTAGGAAATAAATTATAACCGTTTTATTCCTCTGCAAAGGGAAGAAACTTCAACTTAACTGCATTTCCCAACTTGTTCTTTTTAGTTTAATTATGATGTTCACTAGATTTATGAAAGAAAAATATAAGTGGACTGGTCATCACTTTTGTATCATGGTCAGTAGCGTTCCTTGTGGTACGTGGAGTAGACACAGATAGCTGGGCTGAAGTGTTGGAAAGGCTTGTGTTAAAAGGCTGTCTAAAGAATTCAGAATAAACTTGAAGGAAGATAGATTACATATTTCTTGGATACAATAAAGTAATAATTTTTCCATACATGGAATTCCATAATCTCTGGTTATTCTGTGTAGGAGAATTTGAACTTGTTTTGGCCACATCATTTCAGTGTCATCAAAATATCCTTGGCTGTATGAGTACTTCAGGTGTACATTTTCATGAAATACATCTCTGACAACTGTAATAAAGAAACACAGTTCATTATTCATCTCACTACCATATTTGCCTTTTGAATCTGGAAAATAACTTTTTAAAATTCATACCCATGGCAAAAATATTGTGTGTGTTCGTACCTTAAAAAATAATGCCAGGAGAATGAAACAAGTTTAAGAAACTGCTGGCTTTATCTCAAATCTGTGATATCAGGGTAAAGATTTCCTGTGTAATTTCCTGTGAATTCAAACCCAACGTTACTCTTGCTGTTTCTAAAATAAGCACTTGCCAAGTCCTGGCACATCTTTCAGTTTTCTCTGAAATTCTTCTAAGAATGAATGTGAATTCACTGGCCTCTGTTCACTCCATTTTAGCAGACTGGAACTTGTGGGACTTTTTTCTACAGATAAGGAAGGCAGTGGTAATGTGCCTGTATTTCATCATGAGATTGGCACAGTTTCATGACTAGAACATTTCAGTTCTTTGACCCATCTGTTTATATCTGAGGCCATGACCTCTCCTCTCCTACTACTCATCATGTATTAAGCAACTATATATTCTTTAGGTCATCTATTTCCGCTTCTGATCTACAGATTTTCTTACTTTTCATTCAATATGATTTCCCAAACTTACTTCTCTTTACTGTTCTTGAAGAGTTTTTGTTTGTAACCTTGAAAAACTGTAGCCCAGAACTGTGGATTAGGAAGTTCCGAGACAGGAATGTACATCTTTACAAGCTTATTCAATTTTTATATTGTAAGTCGTATGGTGGAGGAAGAAAAAATGTTTTTAAGTACCAGATACGCTTATGATCTCCTCTCTTTCTGGGATGTATTCTTTATTTCACTGAGCGTGGAATTTTCCTGGAATGTCCTGGAAACTATGTTGAAGTTGCTGGCAGTGTGCTTCCTTGAATCAAGTACTATTTGAATGAAGTTTCAAAATTCATCTGTGGATTGTCTTACAGAAAAATCTGTGGAAGTAAAACTGGCTTTCCCCCTTGCATGCGATAGGCTCTTACGGGAGGCAGTATCAAAGGGCTCACTGAAGTCCAGGGAGGTGATGTGCACTGCTCTCCCCTTTTCTACCAGGCCAGGTATTTCATCATATAAGGCTATCATGTTATTTAAGCATGATTTGCCTTTGGTGACTATTTCTGATTTTTTTTTGCTGTTCATGAGTCTAAAATCAGTTTCCAAGATTAGCTGGTCCAGCACCTTCCTAGGGACTGTGGTGAGACTGACAAGCCTCTGTTCCTTGAGTTCTGCTGCTTCTTCTTCCTGAAGATACACATGACTTTTGCTTTTTTCCAGTCTCTTGGTACCTCTGCCATTTTAATAGATCACTGAGAGCTGCCTAGCAATGCCAACTGCCGGCTCCCTTTGCGCTCAGGGGTGCATTCTGCCAGGGCCTGTGGGCTTGTTTATGCAGTTTTCTGAAGTGTACCTTGATCTGCTCCTCTTCCATCAAAGATACACCTTCCTTGCTTCAGATTATCTCCCTGGACACTTCTCTATTCTGAATTTCACTTTTATACTCTTTATACAGAAATCCTAACTGATACTCAAGATCATAAAAATAACCAGTGTTCATCAGGAGATTCTTTGTCTGTGCATATCATGATGTTTATTAGTACACAGTAGAAGTAGTTAAGTAAAAAACTTAACAAACATGCTCGAACGACTCCCTGAAGAATGAAATCAGGGTGACTCAGGTGTTTTGACAAGACAATAATTTGATTGCTGATTTGGGGTTATTGGACGCTAAATCACAGAACACACCTGATGAAAAAAGTTATAGTTGTACATGATTGGTCTGTATTTATTACAAAAAAAGCGAATTTACCGAGAAAAGTAGGAACAATTTATTTGTTTACATTCAGTGAGCTTCTGATTCCTCTTGCTGCTTTTTTTTCATTATCGATATTCCAGACTGCTTGATTTCTGTCTCCTGTTGGTTTCTGTCAGTTGCAAAACTGTGCTCCCGTAGCAAATAACAAAACATACCTGATTAAAGACAGATTCCACCAAACTTTAAAGCTTGTTGATTTTACTCCTCTTCAGAGAAACAGTCATAGTCCATGCTCACTAGTGCCCTATTTCAAAAAGTTCTTTGGGTTGTTATTTCAGGTGTTTTTTTATATGGGCTTGCACATGTCTGCCTTTTGGATGCACATCTGCAGCCTCACCCTTGAAGTGCTTCCATACCTCATTAGGAAGTTAACCCTGTTCATTGGCTGTTCAATAGCAGGTTACTTCAAGAGCACATTTCATTTATGCAGTTCCTTTGTTATGATTTTCTTCTCAGAAGCTATCTATTGTCTTTCTTTTGTGTTTGGATATGACCCTAGCTTTTCATCTTTCTCCAACATGATTCCATAGATGTACTGATTAGGAAAGATAAAGGATCTGACCTGTGGAGTTACTGACAAGGTTCCTGTTTGAACTAGTCTTTAATTAGGAAACACAATATACTTTTGTTGTTGTTGTTGTTGTTGTTTGCATTTGATTTTCTTGGTATTTGTTTCCTTTAAAAAACCCAAAAATTATAGAGGTTTTTTAAAAACTTTTTAAACACTTTCTGAAATGACCCTTTTTATCTTACCCCCTTGATAGTCAATGAAATACGGAAATAGTCACAAATATGGGTATCAGGAGAAATTGAAAATGGGTGGACAATGTTTGATCCAACAGGCTTCAAAAGAATTTAATTTAATTTTAATCTTTGCTTAGAGAAAAAATACATTTTGAGAAGAACTTGATTCCTCTGTCATTTTGTGTTGACTTCATGGTTCTTGCAGATTTTCTCCTTCTTAGGACTACCTGACATTAGGGATTCCAAATTCCTTTAAAGTTATATAACCCAGGTGTCCTTTCCAGGTCCAGTTGTGTGCTGGTTGCAGGTCTGAACAAGATTCAGGTGTGCACCATTCCTCCCTCTCTGCCTTGGCACTCCCTGGCTGGAAACAAACCCAGGTGCATAGGCAGAAAGTGAATTGCAGTGTGAAAACTACTGGGTTGGATGTTTTGGGAACTGAGAGCATGGAACATATCCTGGAGTGTACTTCTCCTGCAGCCTTGGTGCAGTCATATTGCCCTTGGGGCTTCTGAAGAAGTCCTTTCGCAAAATGTGTGTGAGGCTGTGTTCTTGCTTTTTTGATGCCGTATTACATTGCGGACAGTCATAATCAGCTCTGTGCCTACATGGTAACCAAACCAGCTGGCTGTGTAAGTAAACAACCATTTGCTCCAATGCTGTTTGAAAATTTGCTTTTCCATGCCTCAGACTGTACTTCATGGAGTAATTATAATTTGAAGAGGCTGCAAAAATCTTCAGATAATGACTATATGTCTCTTTGAAAGTGTAAGAAACATGCATAAATCCCAGAAGGTGATGTGAATGGCAACATATGTTAGCTCAAACTACATGGACCCAAAATAATTAGTGTTTGGGGGGCAGAGGCCAAATTTCGCCACAGGCTTTATTCTTCTCTCAATTTTCATTGATTGTAGGTTATAGCTAACCATCTCTCAAAAGGGCGTGGTTAACCACAGTGCTGTAATGTGAAAGAAACTTCAAAGCAGCAGAGATAAGCTATGCAGTTGCCTTAGGCTTGGGAGAGACTGAGATGAAATAGGAGTTGAGCTGAATGTATTAAAATACACTCCTAAATTTGAAAACTGCAACCATCAGTCCTTGTGGACATCTTACTAAATCATTTAGACTGAAGTGCTGAGTACTTACAGCGCAGTAAGTGCTTACAGTACTTACAAAGCTGATCTTGCTTTGGTATATTTAAATGGGATTTGAAGAGAGACATGACCACTCTTTAGTATATCAAGGTAAAGTAGGAGGTTAAAACACAGAAATACCATCATTGCCTGTTTCTTTTGGAGCTGTCTACTCTAAAATCTGTAGTTATTTATTTAATGAAGGCATCACCATTTCACTACAGTTCTTTAGCAATGACCTCAGTTACTCTTTGTCCCTTTTTTGCAAAAGCGAAGTCTGTTGGTGTCTGCTTTTGATGTCGGTGTTGGGAAAATAGGAATGCAACAAACCACTAATGCAAGAAATCTGAAACCTGTTTTTGTTATCAAAACCCCAGAACTACTGGATAGGAGGTCATTTGACATCACTATTGCCAGAACGATTTTGGAATCTCCTACATATTTAAAGCAAACCTGGTTTTAATACATTAATACAAATTGTAACAATTTTTGAGTGATATTTGGTGAGACTGTATTCAGCTGCACTAAAATACATCCAGGTACACTGTAGTTAATTATGTTTCTCTTATTCATTTTGTAATATCCAGGGTTGGAATGTTTTTGTTATGATTTGCCATTTTTATGTAAGAGGAGAAATTGAATCTCCTTAAAGATAATCCCAGCTTCAGTTTCTTCTCTTCTGCTTATCATTGTACTACTGGCACTTCTTTTTTTGTAGTGTATTGTTAACTGGCAGAATAGTTGTTAGTGTGTCAAAGAATTGGCTGAACATCACCCAGACTGGCTATTTTTTCAAAGTCAGTATTGGAAGGGGAGTTTTGTATAATGGGGCTTGGGCAGTGGTGGTTATGTCTATTATGGCCATCTTTATGTACCATCTGTGCAGCATTTCGGTCATCTCTCCATACTGGTATCTGGTGAAAAAGGAATGATGGTACATGTTCCAGTGGACTGCCATCCCTGTCACCTTCTTAAGGCACTCTCTCCTCTTCTGTGAAAACTACAGGAACATCTAAGTTTAACTGGAATTTTTCCTAGGCTGTTAGGGACCAAATCTGCATGTTCCCCAGCCAGGAACCTGAGAGAGGGAGTCTGCAAGAGGCCACGGCTCTCTGGGGACCTCAGAGCAGTACCTGGGTATCTGCACACATCTGTTTCTCAGCCCAGCACATAGCCAGACATTTTTCATTGTGAACGACAAGTAATTCCACCATTATTTTTCTAACATTAGAGTAGATGACGAGTTTACCGAGTACATGCAAATATTAATTCTGTTCCTTCATTTTGAAAATAGCTTGATGCAAACTTCATTTAACCGCATTTCAGTCAATTTATATATAGTGTGAGATTTGTTTCCCTTTTAGTGCTTGCTGTTAATCTACTGGGCCATGGCAGTATGTGTTGACACTTGTAACGTGTTTAAACCAGATTGAAATAGAATTCTGTAAGGTCTTAGCAAGAAAATTCTTTTTGGTTGCTCACACCAATTTACTTTGAACTGGTCTATTTCCTGATGGGTTTTGAATCATTGTGTTGTAGTAAAAGATTATAGTCTTTTAGCAGCACGCAATTATAACTTCCACCAAAAGAAAATATTGTTGAGGATGTGAAAGAATATAAATTAATGTTCTGTAGGTACACTGATCAGGAAGGGTAGAACAAGGTTATATCTACATTGGCAGATGTCAGAAAGATCACTTCAAAGAAATACAAAGATTAAATTTTACATTATTTGGCAGTTGTACTGTTGGTTTTTTGGGTTTGTTTTTTTTTCCTGGTGCAAGTTATGCACTAAATTTTCATGTGTAATTTTGAAAATGTTAATAACAGTGAAAAGACAAACTATATGTGAAGTCAAGTACAAAGAAACATCTGAAAATAATTTAAAGGATATATTCTCATCCTGTCTTTAAATTGGGATTCTAGAGAGGAAGGGGTGAAATTTTTAGCTTCTCTGTTTATAGAATTACCTGACAAAGTATGATCAAAGGGCATGATTTTAATACTAATTCATTATGCTAATTTTCTTGTCTGTTATTGTGTAGCCGTGTGCTACAGTTAACAGATGCAGTAATTTAAATTCTTAAGAAAAGGTAAATCCTAGTACTGTAAAAAAAGTAAAACTAAAACTGCAGTATATTGAAAATGCTTTTGTTTATGTTTTGTACCTTGTCAAGGATTTCAGATATAGCTGTACTTTAAATACTAAGTTAAATGGTTCTAAGGTGTGTAATGCTTTGAGAAATTTTTTTTTTCTGGCTTGGTCAGAACTGCAACTTAGCAGATAAGGATTTATATACCTGCTCAATCATTAAATTTTTTTAGTCATTTAGGAATGACTGAGTCTGTGGTTACATTGCTTTAAACCAGATATAATTCCCTGCTTAAACAAGGTCGTAATGACAAAAATCAGTTAATAATCTTGGAATCTGTCAATTCTGTGAAAATGTGTAACAGGTATCTTGGAGAAATTAAATAATCCCTCTACACTATAATTGCACTTTTTTCTTGACAAAAAAATCTGATAGCTATTTCTGTTGTTTAGTGACATTAAAAATTAGTTAGCAGTGTTATCGCTGATAAAAATGTCAAGGTCACAGCATCCTGATGAAGAGTCTCTTGTCTTGCTTTTTTGTAGGTATGCTCCAGAAATCCCCTTCAGTTGAAGATTTTGTGGATGCCCTTGTTTCAGACTTAGACCATGACTTTGAAACATTTATCATGGACTCATAACAACAGAACTGAATTCTTTTATGGAAGATTGCTTATGTCGTCATAATTGTGGATGAAATATTGTTGTGACTGGTTTTGCTTTTTGGTGAACGCTTTTAGAGTTCATGTTGTTGGGATGGTAATAAAAACTTTCATTGGATCGCCTGGTTTCATTTATGAAGATGACTGTTTTCCATTGCATAGGAGCTTAATTTGAGAGAACAAATCCTCTAGCATGTATTAGGAGATTTGATCTTGTTGGAAGAGAGTAAATGGGAATTGAACTCATCTTCGGGGTGACTGGAGGGGTATGAAAGGTCTTCTGGTACATGCATTGATTCACTGTTAGGGTTTACTTCTTGATGTTGTGGCCCAGAACTGTTCACACAGGTTTTTCTCAGATGCTCATGGATTTCCTTTAACTTTGTTTAACCATATTTCTTGTTGGAGGCCTAGACTGGGGAAGAACAAATTGTGTTTGAAATAAAGGGAGAATTGGAAAGAAAGAAGGAAAACTAGGAGCTGTATTTGAGATAGGGATGAGAAAGATGGGAAAAGTAAATCTGTGGTTCTACTGGTCTGTAATGGAAAATTTTAGGTGAGGAGGAAAGAGATATGTTGCAACACATAAGAGAGATGAAGGAGTAAAATAGATACCCTACAGCTGATCTGGTCCCTGCATGTTTGTTAACATGGAGCCTTTTAGCCTTTTAATGATGAGTGGACTAGTTTGGAGAGCTGTTTAAAGTACAGGAGGGCAGGTCTTGGAGGAGAAACAAAAGAATTCAAGACAAATATGTTTTTCCAGGATAGACTGGAGCAGTTTGGTAAGGTTGCATATTATATAGTGGATCATGAACAAAGGGAATGTTATCAGTGGGGTTTTCTTTTTCCCTCTAAGTAAATTATGAAATGGTATTTGAGGGTGTTTTGGGAAAAAAAATTAAAAATAAGAAAACTGGTAATTTTTCTCTGTAGGAATGGCCTTGTATAGAGGTCCTCTGTAGGTTGTTACAAAACGCATTGTAAGTGTTCTGCTCGGCAGAAATCCAGTGAAAGAAGCAAGAGAGGAAGAGAACCAAAGCTGAGAGATGAGGGCAAATTCCTGAGAGAGAAGCAAGTAAAGGTAAAAGAGCTCAGTGAGAAAAAGGGGTTGTTTGGGAAGGGATAAATGAGGGTGAGAGCCGATGGGATGGTTTGCCCTCTTTTTAGCAGAGTCTGTGCAAAAGGGTGTTGTTTGATATTTTACCCTATTTTTTTCACTGCCTGTTTTTGCAAGGTGGAAGTTGCCTTGTGTGAGTAGCACTGTCATTCTGGTAGAGCTGGGTTTAGACATTTTTAGATGCTTTGATTAAACCACAGTGGGGGCATTTTCAGACACGTACCCCAGCCAGACTTCTGGCTCATACCACTGACTGATTCCATTGTGTGTCTGCAGTTGGTCCCTGAGAGGGAAGAGTAAATGGTTTTGCTTAACAAACTAGGTGGGCATTTTGCTGTAAATGAAGTCATTAAAAAACCTACAAAGTAAGTGTCAGTTTGGGTGTGAGTAAAACCACATTGTGAAGATGGGAAGTATAGTATAGTACTGTATACTATAAAGTATACAATAACTGACGAATGTAAATTTAACAACCCATAGTGGGATATTTAATGGAAGTGTATTTCAAAGGGAATTCAAGGGTGTTGCTAAGGGAGCCTCACATTGTTTGTTGCCTGGGTTTTGTACTGGAACAAACTAACGATTATGTTTATCTGGAGCTGGCACACGTTGAAAGATTCATTGTGACAAAAAGAGCTTTGCAAACGGAAATCCTTGTACTGACAAGGCTCTGGAAGCGCTGCAGTAAAGAAAATAAGGCATCATAATTGGCGGAATAAGCAGAGCATTTACAATTAAGAGATTGCCCCTACATTTTAATTTGAAAGAAATTCAAGTGATAGTGGATTTAGTGTACAGATGCCTCTTCAAAATATATGTAGTACTCACATTGCTTTAGGCTCATGGCTGCTATTACTTCCTTAATTCACCATCTCATTTGATCCTTCTGCAAACAGTCTTTTCAAAGTCTTATCAGAGTGGCATCAAACAATATCTTCCTAATATGTAATCAGATATCAGCAAAGAAAGGAAGAGAATCCTGCCTTTTGCTGCAGCATGGTGGATTGCAGCTTATTGCTCAGATTTATAACTCATGGGGTGTCTGACAAATATGGGAGCTGATAGAAAAAGAAATACATCTCAGAATGACAGCTTCAGGTTCTTTTATGAAGAAACTGTTGACTCCACTGATTTTTTTTTTAAATGAAATAACCTTTGAGGATTGAACAGTAGACATGATTAAGCCTCTAGAGAACATATTATACCACCACCACGAGGCTTACTACAGAAGGGGAAATATTATTCTAAATTTCTTCTCTTTTTTTGATAGTTTCTAAAATTACTTCCAGCTGTTCAAATGTTTAATGCTTTTTCCTTTTTTTTTTTTTTTCTTTTCAAGAGACTTTTATTTTCCAGCAAATAATGTGTACTCCCAGTAACGTGAGACCTCTCTTGTGACCACCAGTGTAACTCTTCATAAATGTAAAAACCACTGTAATCCTTTTCCAGCATTCCATGCTCTCCCACTGGGGCTGCTGAACCAGCTATTCAAAAGTTTGGTTTATAATACTGTAACTCAGCATCATGCTTTTAATCTGAAATTTTACAATGTTTTGGATTTTAGCTGCTATGGAAAATAAGTAGTGAACATCTTCAGAAGAAATTATACCCTTATGCAATCCTGAAATAATAACACATAATTACAACACATCAGAAAAGCACAGGTGGATTATGTTTGGAAGTCTGAGGTGTGAACTTTGCTGCTTTTTTTTTTTTTAAATGCTTGATGTGATTATTTTTCTGATTCACATAAGATAGACTGAAGTATTGTGTAACAATTACTTTCAGGTGACATTAATAGAGCTGGTGCTGGATGAAGTTCTCTAAACACCAAAGAAGATAATAGGAGGAAAAGGCAGCAGTTAAGAAGGCAGGGAAGAGAAGGGAAATCAGGCAGGAAAGAATTGAATATAAATTAGAAACCAGGCATGGTAATGGATTGATATAGAAGCAAAAAAACCTCTGCGTTAAAAGCTTGGGCAGAGTAAAAGAGGGCTTTCTTTCCACAGCAGTAAGTCTAAAATGGAAATTACAGTACTGCCAGTAACAGAAAAGGCAGAGGTGTTCAAGAATGTTTCTGCTTTGTGTTCAATGGAATGCCAGATGGAAGAATTCATATCATATGCTGATAAAAGCTTTTCTACAGATGTTAAATAGCTTCTCATACAGCAAGTCAGAATCTAAATCAGTGTGCAAAACTAAAAAATGAGCTTATATCAAACTAAGAGAGCATAGTATTACAGATGACACTAAGATGGAAATGAAGAGATAATATAAATATGCATTTTAGTCTATCAGAAGATTAATGTAATGATGATACAGAAGCACATATTTGAAAGACTGAACACTGATCTGAAAACAAGTGTTTAACAAGGGCTGGTAGCTGAAATTAGACAAAGTTGCACCTGATTTCTAGTTTGTATGTTGACAGCAGGGACAACACATGAGAAGAGCTGGAGTTGACTGATCAGCACCAGAAATGTACATCAGAGCTGAACTGTTTCCTGAAAAACCTGCCCTAATTCAAATTAATCCAGAGAAGCCCTGTAGCCTCAGTTACACCAGGGCAGAGACACCTTTTATGGTCCAACAAGCTGTGGGTGTTGGGAGGGTCTTTGGAAGGAGGTTTTTCCATGAGGGTAGCAAGCATGTGCTTGCTGGATAACTGTCCTGCTGGCAGCTTCCCCTTGTCTTCCATGGAGAGCTGGAAAAGCAGTGCCAGCTGAAACACCTCCTCTGCTTGCTGTGAAGTGGGAGGCACTGTGTGTCTGCTATTTCAGATTGCCTCTGGGCAAAGTATTGGAGATTTTATGTTCCCAGAGCCAGGGATTTATTTGTGTGCTGTTGGGAACAGTTCAAATCTGCGCTTTACCCCAGCAGGTTTGCAGTGTAGCAATAGGGAGTATTATATTAAAGTTAGGAAGAATTCAAGAGTTAAAGAACTTGAGGATTGAAGATGCACGATAGCAGAAGGCAAGCACACAGATTTCCCTGGGAGAAGGACCGTGGGAGAACAGCTAGTGTGTTCGGGGAGAAGAGGGAAGGAGATAAAAGATAAGGAAGTATAAATCAGCCCCAGTAGGGCTGTCTGTCGGCCCTTCTAATCTTCCCTGGGCTGAGATTTGTTTACTTTCAAGTCTGCTGTGGCTGCTCCCCAACAGCTGGCACGCGGAGCTGCACGGGTGTAGGAAATCATTACAGCTTCTTGTTTGGAGGCATTATCCAAAACATCTCTTGGAGACAAAATACTTACACCAGAAGCAAAGTGGTGATACAGATCTGACAGGATGACTGGTTGGGGTGCTCTGCTGCTGCATAGATTTAAAAGGACAGAGGGAAGGGAATGAGATGCCTCTTGCCAGCAGTTGCCAAAGAGCCGGTAGCTTCTAAGGCAGCTTCTAAGTGGCTAAAACTTGCCATTCTGTCTGCCTTCACTCTGAATGAGAAGAAACAGGCATCTTCAAAATGGAATATATCCCACCAATCTGAGGATGGGGATGAGCTAGCTCTTTTATGTGCTTTTGTTGGTCCAGTAACTAGAGAGAGAGCACAGATGGCTGGAATAGAAGTGTCAGGAACCCTGGTTTCTGTTCAGAACATCTCAGAGCACTGAACGTTTTTTTTTTAGTGTTACAATTTTTCAATTGTCTAATGCCACCATTGTTTACTTTTGCTGCCTGTCATACATGGCTGCGTTCACACGTCATTGTCAGTATCATGTAGTACAATATTAAAATAGCCACAGAAGATGCTCTGAATTAATCTTCAGGACATCTTAGGTTCTATGAAGAACCTTTTGGCTGTTGTCCCTCTGACTCCTTATGACCCTTTCACTTCACTCCTTATGCACTTCTAAAATGCCCCCATCTCCACCTGCTCTTACAGCTGCACTAGGATATGACCTAGGGGGTAGGAGGAGGCGAGGGATGCTTTGGACGGTGACTGACCCGGGTCTATGATTGTGTCAGAGGAAAAGCAAAATGGCAGCATGGCAGGTTCTTCCCACCCTGTCCACAGCTGCTGCTGCTGGTGCCCATGCAGCCCAAAGTTTGTATCATGCTCTAACAGTGTTTCTCTTCCGCCTTCCGCACACTGGGAAAGCTGAGCCCTGGGGGAATGCGCTCAATGTGATCCACTAAGAAGGTGAAGCATTGCCAAGCTGGGTCACGTTGGGGTGGATGAGCCTCTTGAGGTTACAGGCCACAGGACAACAGCCGTCAGTACTCTGCAGGCAGCTGCTCCTCATGAATAATTTATCAGGTAGGTGTCTGAAGGTGCTTGTCCCTTGGACATGGTCAGAAGCCAATGTTTGGCTGATGTTTGCAGCAGCCCTTAACCTCATCAAGCTCCTCTGGCATACTCACAGCAGATTAGCGGGGCAGTTGTTAAAAATAGTCTGTTTATTAATGGTGCTCTTCAGAAGTAGCCACAAGGCTCAATCATAGCCTACTTTCAGTATTTAAAATACATATGAAATAAAAAACGTGTGTAAGATCTGAAGGGCTTGCTGGTTTCGCTTAGTGCACTCTCTTACCAGCCCCACTTTTCTTCCTCACAAAGGTGGAATCCAGTTAACTCACCTTGTAGCTCCTTGCACAGAGACAGATCCTCATTCAACATATATTTCTGTAGCTCAAATGAAGTTATTAAAAACTTGTCTTATTTATACCTGTTGAGTGTTTTCCCCCAAGGTCATTTGACAGCATCCCAGCTCCTGGGTTGCGGAGCTGCAGCATCTGCTGTGGACAGCCAGGGGCTGCGTGGAGGCGGCTGAGCAGAGGTTGTCCTTAGCCTTGGGCAGCTGATAGGGCTGAAGCCCACAAGTGCCTGCATTTCTTCACATGGATTTTAGAAACGAAAAAGGCATTAAAATTGCCTAGAACGCCTTGGCTTACAATGCTTCTGACATACAGATGTGCTCAGTTGTCTGCAATTCCCTTCCAAGGAGAATACAGTTGTGAAAAAATTTTTTATAAGAGAGCCCTGGGGGAACACAAGTGATAAAGCAGCTTTTATAACATCCTAAAACTTCTATAAAACTAATTATATATGTTATCAAAATGATTCATGCTAACCAGAGTAAATTCTACTCATTATAAGTGAGAGTTGAAGCAACAGTTCATCGTCTCTTAACATTTGCACAAATATATTGCCTTTCCTCCCTGTGCTGTCACAAGGGGGTTGGGGAACTGGAGGTGCCATTGCTAGAAAGAGGCAGTGCGATTGGAGTCCGTAACCTCAGCTGATGGTGACAAGGTAAGTTCTGATCACACCTGATTCCTCACCATCGTGGCAAATTTTCTTCTTATCTCCAGTAAGTTTAATTTATTGTCTTGCCCTGAAGCCTGCCCAGCAAATGTGTCGATCATGCGTGGAGAAGTGCCATGTGTCTGTAGGTATTACTCTCGCTAAAACTATTTAATGTTGAAGGTCTTTTGCAAAACAGTGCTGAATTGCTGGCGGTGTTTTCCCTAAGTAGGGATTTAGATAACTTGTTCTACTTAATCAAATTAGCTATCTGTGATTTAATCTGGTGTTTAAGTCAAATTCCCAAGACAAATTGGTTTTAATAGTCTGTTCAGTTTGTAATCTCTGTTTTCCAAGAAAATCAGCTTCTTTTTTGGGGGGGGGAGGGGAGGGTGTTTTTTTGTTTTTTGTTTGTTTCTGACAGTCTCAAATGTACATGAAAAACTGATGTAGGCTGGCTGAGTACAGGGAAATATCTAATTTGACACTCATTTTCTTACTTTGTGAGTTATCCCATTTTCCATGCTTTTCCCTTGGTCTGTCAGAACTGTCTGTCAGCTGGCCTAGCACCTGTGCCTCTCTGGCTATAGCCAGTATTGTTTTTTCTTCTTCCCTGATTCATGTTTGTTGCTCATCCCATTTTATATCTCCAGCTTTAGCTGCTTTTTTCAGGGGAAAAAAAAAAAAAAGTTTTGCAAATTAAAGTGGGTCAGTAAAAGCTACAAACTCCCTTTTTAGAACTTGTTCTCTGTCTGTTGGGAGCCTTTGTGCCAGCTGAGAACACTTCAGATCCCAGCCACCACACCCTATGGAAAAGGTCACTTCAGGGTAACCTTAGAAGTGCAGGGCTTGCTGAAGCAAACAGGACCCTCGAGCTTTGCTCTTCCTTTTCCATTATTCACCTGGGGTTTAGGCTGGAGCAGAGCAGATGTGCAGCTCTTATCAATGTCGTGACTGGGGAAGGACTCAGCTCACACTGTGCTCACCCAAAGGCCCCTCTGGTGCTCCAGCTGTAGGTAGGAAATCCATCAGTGTTCTCAGTCAACTATAGGACGTGCATGTGAATGCTGCATTAGCTCTGGACCTCTGAAACAGTTTTTAAGGACCCAAGTCAGCATGGGGCTTCTGTGCTTGTTGAGAGGCTTTGTTAAAAGTGAGCTCCTGCATAGTTTATTTATCAAGACCTGGAACCACAGTCACAGTATGAACATGGAAATAGGACAAATAGGAAGTTTGGCTGACATCCTAGAATTCTATTTTATATTCCCCTGAATGTTGGGGAAAATGATGGGGTAGATGAAAAGTTTTAGTTTTCTGCATATTGGAGAAAATCTCATGTCATCAAAGCCAGTTTTGGGTCTTCCCATTTGTACTGCTGCTGTTCCTTACCCCCCTCCACTTACCTGAAATCAAACCTGAGTAAATCCTCCAGATAAATTCACCCTGTTTATATTGACTTACCCTACAGAGAAATGCCATCTAGACTCAGGGTGTTGCTCTCCAGCCCTGCAAAGCTGATGCTGGGAGAGACAAATTCTGTCTCTGCAGCCAACTCTTTCTCCCACCTTTTATTTGTCTTTCTCCTATTACTGTACCATAAATACTACAGCCTCCTGGACACTGCTATTTGCACCAAAAAAATAATACAAACATAACACTAACAGAAAGGCAGGCCAGTGTCTGGCAGGGGAAATCTTTCTGTAACTTCTCTCTCCATTATTACTGCTCTAAGCAATTTAAATGTAAATAAACCAGCTCGAAGTGGAAGGAAGCACTGGATTCAGCATGACCACTGGTTGGAAAAGAGTAGATGTAAATACACCTAGAGGTCATCTGGGGCTTATAACATCTCTTGTCAGGGCCTGTGGCAGCCAAAGTTCTATTTTCCTACTCTTCAGGAGTGCTAGGATGTTGGCCAGCAGCCTCCACATCTCACTCAACTTTCAGGATCATTGTCAGAGAGGCGGCTGAATTGCCATCTCTCCTGCAGGGACTGACAGATGTCCGCAAAAGTCTGGGCACTGGTGACACTGAGGGGATGAAGTTGTTGATAATTGGTGGGTTTTCCACAAGAGGGCTGTAGCAGTGGAGGCTGGGCCTGCTCTTGCTGCTCAGCAGCACAGCCACAGTGTCAATGTCCCGAGACTGTTTATGCCTTCAGTGGCTTTTCCTGCTGGCCTGAGTCTAGCATGCCTCTTCTCTCTCTCCCAGAAAAGGGATGCTGACAGTAGTTGTTGGCTGGCTCAGCTGGAACTTTACAGTATTTAAATTACAGTTCCACACTCACATCGGTGAGGTGGGATCAGCTAGCAAAGGAAGAGGTAATTAAAGGGCCATGACAGCAAGCTGGTCCCAAGGGAGCCATAATGGTCCTGGTGGTCCTGGTGAAGCTGCTGCAGGCAGGCACTCACGTTACATCCTCAGCTGCCTTGTGGAACTCCGGGGTTGGGAAGTGTGTTCTTATGGGTTGGTTTGAACTGTAATGTGTACAGCATAGCTGTGCTCATTCAAAAAGGAATTCAAAAAGTTCTAAAGAGGGAATTAAACCCTGCTAAGGCCCACCAATAAAATGCTGAGATCTTTTATTTTGACTGAACCATGTAGATCACCTGAATACCTTACTCAGACTTACTTAAAAACTGCTTTCAGAAGCATTTATAGAGAGAGAGCCCACTGTCACTGTCTTCATACAATCACACATGGCATGATACAAATTTTACTTCTTTCTAGGATCTGTTTTGTACATCCTGCTTTACACCTTGTCTTTTCTTCCCCTTTGGCACTGCTGATGAATATGTTTCACTTTCCCATGGCTCCTACTCCTCAGGGCTGCACCGAGTTGACTGCCAGCTCCACCAGCTCTCTGTGCTGTCTGGAATCCCCCTCCTTGCCCAGGTCAGCCTGAGACTTCATTTTTGCTTAATTAAAGTGTAAGAGGAGCAAAATATCCCTACCCAGAAGAATACTGGAAGAGCTTGCACATGGTAGTGGCAACATCTCCAGACAGTCCTGAATCTGGGTTTCCATACACCACAAACTGATGGATGAATTGCAGACAGAAGTACATTCTTCATCTGCTGGAGGTCCTTGTATAGTGGTAAGAAAAAGGCTCATTCATCCACACCAGTTTTCTGTTTCCCACTCCATCACCTAATAAAGAGGCAGAGACCAGCAGACCAAGTGCAAATGCTCCTTTGTGGCCACGTGTCACAGCGTGGCAGGACATTGCAATGGCATACATATTTCCTCTGTAAAAGCCATGCACCTGCTGAAAGGCTTTGAGCAAACACCACGAAAACACTTTGCAAGAGCAAAGGGAGTGGCAGATGCCACGGTAACACAGGATTGCTCCAGTTGCAGGGACAGACAAGGAGCTGCTGTGGGCCTTGACCACGGCATTGCTTCTGCCTTCACTGGGGGCAGGTGAGGAGTTGCAGAGGGACTGGATCAGCCAGAGCCCAGCCCTGATGAGCAGCTGAAGGGGCACTTGAAAGCCCCCATTTTAGGGTCCTGTGGTCTTCTTTCCTGTAGAAGTCTCAAGACTGTAAGAGAATAATGTAAAAATATATAATTCTGTCATTTGCACTGGACCTGTTCACCAGCAATAGCTGGTGAGGTTGAAGAGATGAGGGTCTGAGGTGGGAGTGGGGTGCTGCCAGCCAGCCTGCAGGCAGTATGTAGGTGTTTCCCTGCCCAGGCATCTCCTCCCAGTGCCTGTGGGGACTCTTGCCTGTTTTGGCCAAAATTAGATTGAATTCTTTCTTCCACTTCTTCCATCTCGCTGTTCTTAAGTTTTTGAAATGTTTTAAAACATTAGTGTTACAATAATTTCTGTTTAACTGAGTATAACCAAATAACTTGGACATGGTTTGGGCTGATTTATAATTAGCAGTTTTAAGCAGGAGACTAATTTAACTGTCTCATCCTTTCTGCTGTAACTCCTTCGCTCTTTGGTGCTGTTTTCCACCAGTCTAAGAGCACAGGAGGGAATGCCCTGCTGTGTCTCATCTAACAGGTCAGCCCAACCTGCGTTGACTCATCCATTTAGGAAACTGAGTCGAATACCAGGTGTGCAAAGTAGGTCTGATATGAAGGATTAGTTGTCTTGCTATAGTATTTTGTGGTAAGATTATCTCAGGGAAGGGAAAGTGACTGTTCCAGGCCAAAAAAGAGGACAGCTTTGTGTTCCCAGTCAGTTTCAATCATCACACTTCCCAACTGACCTGTCTAATCTTTTCCACAGATAATTTATTTGCAGCACCCGAGAGTAAGTCCTGTTATAAGCAATTTTTACATACTGTCATGGATAGCTCTGTCTTGCTGCTGTGACCAGCTCTTGTCCCTAGTTTTCATGGAGAGGTCTTGCAGAAAAATCCCCATCAGGGCATGCACTTAAAAATGACCATTTAAAGCATTTTACCATTATCTTCCATTTCAGAAGCAGCTGTCCACAGATAGGAATCCAGCCAAATTAATCCCTGGGTAGATTGGCTTTGAATGTGAGCTCTCTGCCTTTCTAAAAGCAAGCTGTACCTTGTGCATGTGTTAAATATTCCAAATTAATGAAATTAAGCCCCCAATTCTGTTTCCCAGTGACAGTGGGGGATCAGACCAGGCAGCTGAGAAGGATGGGAAACACAGGCCTGGAGGAAAGCAGGCAAACAAGTACCTGACAATTGCAACCGTGATAAATAAGGCACACAGGTAGGAAAGAGCCATAAAACAGGAGGAGAGAGGATAAGAGAGAGAGACATTCCTTTCCTGAGTGGAAAGAGTCTTCAGTGTGTTACTATTTCTGACATGGGGCAGGGGATGGGTGGGACAAATACTGTTGTGTCAAGAAAAATGGGTAAATGCATCATGTCTTCTTCACAAAATGGATTTTTTATGAAGACTATGAAGATAAAATGCTTGGTATGCTTGAGGGGCAGGGTAATTCTAGAGAATAGAAGAGTTTTCTCTCTTACTTGTTTTCCCATGCAGCCCAGGGTTATTTATCTAAGCTTTTAATACACAAGTGGGAATTTTGCTGAATGATTCTCCAGTACAACTTTTATGCAGTTTTTTTTTTCTCCTGCCTCTTTCCCCTCCTTTTTGTGTTTTCTTTTGTGTGAACTACCCATAGACAGTGGTTCAATAGCAGACTTTTAAAGAATGGGTTGTTGGTGTGGGTTGGGGTTGATCTGGTCAAAGATGTGGTTTTCGGTTTTTTTCTTGGCCTGGTTACTGGGCCAGAAGACAGAGCAGCAGTAACAGCAGGAAGCAGTAGCTGATTTCAGGGCCATCTTCTGGGTGGCATTAGCATATCTGCCCTTTTTTGTCCATGAGAAAATGTAATGCAACTTAAGCAAAATCTGAGTACAGTCCTTTTTTTGTTTTGTCCAAAACCTGAGTTAGTAAGGAAAAGAGCAGAGATTGTCAGGCATTTAAACCCTCCAGCTCTCGCAGCATGGAGTGTGAGAAGACCCAACTGAAAGCCAACCTCTCTTCCCTAAGATGAGGTAAGAACCACAGGAGTATCCTCAGAGGAGCTGCAGCAGCTGTAGGCCTTGGACTGGATGAAAAGCAAATATTAGAAAGCAGATCCAAGTTGGTCTTGAGTCCAAAACTTTTAGTTGTTTTTGGGTCACCCCCTCAGCTAACAGATGATAATAATTTGTTTTTACTTACCTCTCTCAGCTGCTGCAGTTACAACACTGATACATCTGCAGAAGGTGCAATATTGCATCTTTGGGGATTTTTGGGCCTCCAAGCACTTTTACAGCTTACGTGTGCACCTCTAGACTTGCAGAGGGAAATCAGCTGCAAGAGGCAGCAGTGTGTGCTGGAAGTGCCAGCACTGCTCCCTGTTCTCCTCTGCCTCCTGCAGCTGTTGCTGCTGCCCTCACTGCCTGGAGTCCTCTTGCTGCAGAAGGGCAACAAAAAGATTTCTTCTCTAGGAAAAGGAAGCATGTAGGCCATAAATGCCGCAAGCCCTCCTCAGTGACACTCTATTAGGAGACATCATCTGGCACTCAGATACTTTTCAGGAATCCCTACTACAGCACTTGCCCAACACCTTGAGTAAACTCCAACACTGCATTTGTTGCTGAAAGCCACAGGAGATGTAATTTATGGCATTCTTGAGCTCTTCCCTGTAGATCCCATGGCTTCTCTCATTGTATTGAGAAGGCTGAACCCACAGGGCTTGCTTCTATTAACCCATCAATACATGAGGCATTTTATCACCCAAAGCATTTAGAGTCTCTTCTGCCTGAGCCCATCTGTTCTGCTAGTTGAAAAACAGTGTATGAAGATAACTGAGGTAGTTCTTGCCCATAAAAAGTTGATTGGTTCTCCTTGAGTAGGCAACACATCCCCCAAAGTTTAAAGTATGTCTGAAGGCACAGTTTAAATTGAGGATTTCATTAGATTGAGGGTTGAACATGGAGACTAGCTGCACAAACCTTCCCAGAGAAAACTTCCTGATGTGAATTTTCACAGTATTTTGTCAAGGTGTATAACTTTCTTTGATCAAGAATTTTGGTCTCTTTGTACTCTCAAAATATCAAAAACATGTGATGAATTTTGACAAAATGCAAGTGCTATTTGCTGGGATATTATGAGTCTGTTTTGGTATTACAGTCAGAAAGATACTCTCACTCTGGCACTGGTGCAATGTCTCCTAAACTTCAGTTGTTGAGCATCCTTAGGGATAAGCTTTCATAAAGCTGAAACTGATGAAAGAACACAACTACTGTTGTACCTAACAACATAAACCAGCACCATGTTGGTCAAAAACTTTCTTCTTTCTCTTGCAACAGAGAGACGACAAATGGCCAGACAAATGGCCAAACAAATGGCCAAGCTGATACTTGCTGGTGAACTTCTTCAGGTTAAACTCAGGTCCCCGATGTTGCTGGAATCAACATCAATATGCAAGAAAGCACATTTGCAAGGTGTGGACAAAACTGGCACGGTAAATGCTGTTATTCTGCTGATTCCACATCTGCCTCATTTTGCTTTGGGCTGCTGCAGAGTTTGTGTGTTTAGGTGAACATGATGTTAGAGAAGTAAGGTGGCTGTAGACAAGTGTTTTACTTTGGCTTTTAAAAAAAGTTTCGCAATGTAATGGCCCCTTGTGTTCTTTTTTTTTTTGGTGCACTAGATATCCTTTTCTCATTCTTATTTTGATAGCAAATAACCTCTGCCGCTGCTGGTTTTTTCCATATTGGTTTGTGGAACACCCATTGTGTGGAACTTTTTTCCCACCTAAGGCTCCCATATTGGCCTATGAAATGTCTAGGGCACTTGGATGCCTGGGCTGAAAGGCATTTTAAAAAGTTGAAACAGAAGCTTAAGGGTTTTTTTGTTTGTTTGGTGTTTTTTTTTGTTGTTTTTGTTTTTTTTTAATGTTCTCAGTTCATTTTGTAATCTCTGCCACATGCAGAAAAAGTGCTTGGGTGGTGTACAGGTCTCCCCTGAATTGGTCCACAGTGTTCTGTAATTTCCTCAAGTTTAGGATTTAGGAAGAAAATTACTAACTGACCTGAACAATGCCCTGCCTCAGGTCATGTGCAAGGTGACAAGTTTATTATTTCGTACATATTCTGTATTTATATATGTTTATTGTTATTTTCCAATGAACTGTGCAATACAAATCTGGGACTAATCAAAATAATCTCTGGAATTTCGATGGTTTAAATTTTTTTTCTTATAGGTAAATCAGTGCTTTCCCTTTACTGTTGGTTACAACCAGATTTTGATGTATTAGCTGCTATACTTAAAGGAATTTTTGCATACTAAATAGCATGTGAATTGTCCATCCATAAACTGAGACTGAGACCTGGGCAAAAGAAATTAAAAACTCCACAAAGACTGGGGCTCAGGGGAAGCACTTTCTAAAATGCTGCTTTCTCTTTTTGTCTGCTTTTCCACCAATGCTTTAGAAAAATGTCATTTATAACCTTTTGAACAAGTCAAATCTTTCATCAGATCCACAAAAAAAA